>CAVLJG010000001.1:105741743-106269955 GCA_963669975.1 Acanthoscelides obtectus
CAGAAGCAGAGGATTCTGATCCCGAGAAAGAACCGGCATATGAAGTGTCAAATAGCTAAGGTATGAAAATGCATATATAAAAAAAAGACAAGTGCAAGAAAAAATGTGTTTTTTGTTAATAGGTAGTTAGTTTTCCAAATGTTATGATTATTTTAATTACTGCTTTGTTAAGACATCCGTTAAGAATTTAATTTGTGAATAAAAGTATTCAATTCCTTTGTTTGACTTTTAATCTAACAACAAAGTTTAAAATCCTCATATTTCAGAAGTAAAAAGATGTAAGTTATCTGGCTCTGGCACTATTACCCGACGATATGTTATGCTCCGGAAAGTTTTTGACATTGTGGATGTCATCTAAAGCGACACAAATTAGAGTAGCGCCATATAATGTAGTACTTTGAGCGATCGAATTGCTGAACGGTTTTTTGATACGCGTCACTGGGCTTTGCCCGTTGTCAGATTTTGGATCTAAAATTAAAAAACGATTAAACATTTTATAGCTACACCATCAAACGAAATTTTACGACTTTGTAGCATGAAATGAATCTCTGCTAATTTGTTGTCTGAATATGGGTTAATACATGCACGCATATGAATACAACTTGTTTCATACTAAACAGGTACAGTTTCGCCAGTTTTCTCATTTTCTCCTGTTTTTTCATAATTCTAAACGGTTTTCAAATTGGACAAAGCACATAAAAAACACTAAACTCAATGAACGAGTATTTGCTGTAGCCAAAACAGGCAAAACGCTCAGCAAGTGCAAGTGACTGCTAGCTAGTACGTGGTACGAATTTTGAAGTCGCAAATAGACATAAGACAGTGCAATAAGTTTATTTGCGTATCCGTAAAAATTGTTTTGCATCTCAAATTCATAAGTTGTTTATGAAAAAACTCTTGGACTGCATAGAGTTAAAATGTTTCCAGTTCCAAATACGACCCTGTACCTCAACAATCTACAGAAAAAAGCAAGCTCGTATTCCCTATTAAAACTGTTAAAAATGCTCGTAGGTACAGAAGTGGTAATTCAGCAAGGTAGTTAAAGATAAACGTAGTTAACGACGCTCTGTGCTTTGCTGCGTTTTATATTTTTTAGAATATGCGAAACAAGGTAAAATAGAAGCACACTTTTTGCTCCGAAACGGCGATGCAATTCCTGTTCAATTGTCTATCCACTCATGCGACTATGAGCAGATATATCAACAAAGCTCTTCACCGGCACCATATTATCGATGGGTGTTCAACTTGAACCCTTTCTAAGAATTTGCTCGTCTGATCTCTTATACGGTATGATCCTTCTTTCGTTTTAAAGCTATGAGGAAAACGCTTTCCCAGTTCTAATAACCTTAGGTAATCCATGTCTCGTCATGAAAGCCATCATATCCAACTCAATATAGCATGCAACTTGCCGAAAATTACGCAGAATTTTTGAGCGAAAATGCGTGGTAGTCTGGGAAGTATCTCAACACGCAAAAATATTCTGATTCGGTTTTTTTGCATAAATTTATTAAAATGACATACTTTAACGAACCTGCATGTTGCCAGACCACAAATAACGTTTAATTTTTTTCAACAAATTCCAAGAATTTTTTTCGGATTTGGGTCACCAAAAGGACGTGGTACTTATGAATCCTCTCTGAACGCGTAGTATTTGAAATAAAAGCGGTTCAATATTTAAGAAAGTGTGAAATATGTAATTTTCATCACCGAAAAACCATAAGAAAAAAATTACAATTTCAACATAATATCCCACGCCTATTGGCGAATTCGAAAATGATAGTTTTTGGATGTTTTGGACATGTACATCGCGAAAAGCCATGTCACTATTTACGTCGGTCTGTAGGTTTGTCTGACTGACTTTTGGGCTGTCCGCAAAATCTTTGGCCGTCCATAACAAAAGCCCGGAGTTTGATGAAATTGTTACATACTACTACTACTATGCTAAGGACGAAAAAGCTCTGTAGGTTTGGAAAATCTGACCAAGGCCCAATAAACTTCGTTTTTGACGTTTTAGAGGATCCTGATCATATTTGCAAAAAACTGGGAGGTCGGTTTTTAGAAGGTTGGCGGCGATTGAAAATTGGCTCGTCTGCATCAGAGCTTTTAGGAGCTAACGGCTTTCTGTCATGATCTCAAACGGCAATCAATTCTCGTCCATACATGTGAGCCAGTTTCCTATTTGTGGTAAAAAAAAATCGCCTATATGGTCAAAAACTATCAACTTTCAAGTTGAAGTTCATAAGAGCCTTTTTTGCTGACGATGACCCAATAAGTAAATAGCGTTTATTGCCCAACAGTTAGGGAAACTATTAGAGGACAATCCTAATATAAATCAAAATAACAGAACAGAAAACATCTAAAAAAACAAACAAGAAAAAGAAGCAAAAAAAAACATATTTCACTCAGGTGAGTAACATATAAATTATCCAAGCAATTTCTAGCTACTCCCAGAATGCTGTTCAAACTGTCAGCATGTATATCACAATAATTTGATATTAGATTGAAAGTTTCACACACCATATATATGGGTGCCTTCAAAACAAATTTGTGCGAGCCCTGTCGCAATAAAATGTTTTAGCTGTACGAGTTTGAATAGACGGAACATTAAAGTTTATTTGAGGCACAATCTCATTAGCATCAATCTGATTGTGCAGTAGTTTATGCAAGAACATAATTGATGCACACTTCCTTCTCAGTTCTAAAGACTGCACTTGAAACCTAGACAATAACAAACTTTCAGATATACCACGTTCAGGATATATACCGTCAACGTTAAAAGATACACGTTTTCGAAATTTTCTCTGAACATGCTCAAGAGAATCAATGTAGCAGTTGTAAATTGGGTTCCAAATTAACGATGCATATTCCAATTTCGATCTAATATATGCACAATACAAAACCAACAGTGACTCTGGGCGGCTAAAGCTTCTACAGTTTCTCACAATAAACCGTACGCCCTCGAAGCTTCACTCACCTTTTGAGCTATGTGGAGTGAAAAATTAAGTTTATGATCAAAACATTTTCCAAATCCTTTATGAGTTATATCGATTTATGTAAGTATCCCCAATTTTATAATTAAATTTAGAAGCAGATGTTTTTCTGGAAAAGCTGACTACACTACACTTAGAGACAATAAGAAATAATTATTCTCGTCACACCAAGCTACTAGAGAATCAATATCACGCTGAAGTGCAATAGAATCAGTCTCAGACTCAATAATCCTGAATAATTTTAAAACATCCGCAAAGAAGAGCTTATTACAACTTAAATAATGACCAACATTATCAATGAATAAGGGAAACAATAATGGACCAAGATTTGAACCTTGAGGCACTCGCGATTTAGTTATATACTGGTACTACTTGAATCCATTAAAAGTAACATATTTCTTCCTTTCATGAAGATAACTTTGAATGAGTGCTAAAGCTGATGAATTTAATCCATAATCAAAAGGTTTATTCAAAAGCATGTCATGGTCCACCCTATCGAACGCTTTAGCAAAATCGATATACAGGGTGACTTCGAAGTTGAGTCATTTATTTTAACAGTGAGTAGATCTGATCAAAAGAAATGTTTTTTCCTTTACCATTTTTCTGGTAAAATTAAAGTAACAAAGTTATAGCCCTTTGGAAGTTTGAGTATCACCCTGTCTCAATAATAATATTATGTGCTCGTGTTTGGCGACAACGGATATAATCCGCCGTATCGGTTCATCGCATCGGAAACAAAAAAGCGAAAGAATTTGGAACGATGTTTTTACAATTATTTTATTCATTTGTATACAGTCAGTGTCAGTGAATAGTAGTGTCTGTTGCGTGGCTCAAACGAAATAAAAAATGGCACATGTTTATGCGGATCGGTTTCCCAATCGAGTGCAACCAACCCCTCGTGCCTTTGTTAATGTAGTACAACGGGTTCGTGAATCATTTGACTTAAGACCTCACATATGGACGGCATGCCGGTGCTCCAAGACCTCACGATCAAATACAGGTCCGCACTGAAATACTTGTCGGGAGGCTACTTTATAAAACAAGGTAACATTTTTTTTAAATTTTTTTTTTATTTTTACACACATATTTTGGTTATCTTCCTTCTACAATCATTATCTGAAAATTAATGACTCAACTTCAAAGTCACCCTGTATAATGCATCTAGTTGACCTTGCCGATCGACACATTCAATAGTGAACTAAGCTAAGATTGTTAAATTAGTTACTTAGTAAGAAAACCACGCTGAAAAGGGGACAGAGATCTATGAACTGCGGAGTAAATCCTATTATGTAATATTATCTCCAGCAATTTGGAGAAATTCGACAATATTGCCACCGCTCTATAGTTTTTAATATCAGTATTATCCCCTGATTTGAAAATAGGTGTCACTCTAGAAAGTTTCCAAATATTAGGGAATGTGTTGGTTTCTATAGTCAGATTGTTTATTTTTAATAACGGCTTAACAAAGACATGAATACAACCTTTGACTATGAACGAGAAGATGTTGTCTGGGCAGGCCGTTACTCTATTCTTGAGTTTTTTAGATGCAGCAATAATCTCATTTTCATGAATGTTATTGAAAAATATGTTAACCTGACTAGTAGGATTCCTGCCTTCAATAAAATCATTACGAGTAGATGGATCAACAAAAACAACTAACAAAATTTCCGTTAAAATGGTTCTTTTTGAATAAGATTATGCAAAAAACGAATCAGAACATATTTATTTATTTATTTAACAAATTAGGAACGCCAAACAGAGAATAGGTATCTCCAAAATAGACATCCAGTGTATATATAAACGTACCAAGTTGTAAGCATTGTTATTTATAATATACTTATATGAAAACACAATGGTATAATATTCAATTCAGCAAAGAAAAAAGTAAACAGAGAACGAGAACGTAGTTACTACTAAGGAGTGACCTACATTCTGGTTTTTTATCAAGTATTTAAACTTTAACATTTCACAAGCAAAACTACTAGCAAATTAACCATAATTGTTCAGATTTCGTTGCATTTGTACCGGTGAAGAGTTTAAACCAATATTAGTTCTACAAAACGGAATACTCAAGGATGTCTAGGATTCACTCTTATCGGTACCTACAGTTATATTGATTTTCGATGAAAGGCACAAGCACTGAATTTGGTTGTTCGAGATTCTATGAAGAATGCATAAATCAGATAATACCTTTTTCCTAGCCTGAGGTAAGATTTTGGAATGTTTCATCACCAAGCTATGATTATGGACAAAGATTCGCCTTATAAGCCAGAATTCTCAAGATCTTGTGTTGGACAGACTCAGTTCTCCTTACGTGGACTTCGTACTGTGGGTTCCAAATAACAGACGCGAAAGAGAGATTACTACGTATTAACGCATAATATAGTGATAACAGGGTCGCAGGACTGTTGAAGTATCTAGAGTGTCTTCTGGGCATCTTATTCGTTTTCATCTATAAGGCTATGGACGCTCCATTTCGTATTAAGGCGGCTCCGACGCAGTAATTTTCAAGTCATTTACAAGGGTTCAGCTGCTTCGTAGCTGACACTCTATTTTTCAATACTTTTGAATGAAATTCATACAGTATGTTGAGAAGATAATTGCTCAGGGTGCTATAGGAGCACTTTTTCAAATTTTATTTTTGCACAAGTTTTATGATGGGTTGAAGTGCGCACTTTTTCTGTTCAACTTCTCGATTTTTTTAAAAAGAACCTAGTGAAAAAGTGGCTCTATAGCACCCTGTGGGGTTTTGTTTCAGCACACTGTGAAAAGTTCATCCAAAAATATCACAAAATAAAGCGTCAATTTCGAAGCGCGCAAAGCTCTACAAATCGTATTTTGGACGAATTTTGTCTACTGTTTCGTTCAGATAATTTGGTGGCCCTATTTCATATAATATCGCGTAGATAAGTCGTTCTGCAAATAGGTACTCATAATCGGGATCGCTGATACTCCTCGATTTTAAAGCCGTTTCACTTCCCACGCCATTGGCGAGGAAGTATTCTAACCGCGAAAAACTTCTAAAATGAGATGTTATGTTTTTTCAAGTCATATGACATCTACATCACGAAAAACTCACTCATAAACTTGGAAATTACCGCTCGGGTTTTTATGAAATTTCCACACGGGGTTACTAGTATGCCAAGCTTTGTAGTTTTAGTCCAGTGGCAACGGTGCTATAGGCACACAAAAAAAGTAACAATTGCTGGACCTCCGTTTTTGACGTTTCAGGGGTTCATAATCATAGACATAAAAAAATTGTACTGATTAAATAGGGTGGGTTGAAATCAGTGAAACACATTCTATTATTAAGAAGTTTCTGATCCCAGTGATTACAGGAAATTTAAGTAACGAAAATCCGACGAATGAAGTGCTCACGATTTGAAAAAATCGGTACCTGCTCTATAGGTTTGACACCAAGAGCCAACAGATCTGCAACTACCGACAGTAGGGAAGAATAAATTCGGATATCGCTCCAGTCAAGTATAGGGGAATTTAGCGTGGAACTTTAAAATTATGGATATGTCAAGGAAATATGTTTTTGAGAATGATAATTTGGTAGATTTTATACCTGCATTTTCATTTGAATTTCATGACCCGTGAAATGTACCCATTTCGCCGTTATCTTCAATTTGTGATGTTTTTCTGGATATAAGCAGGTCATAATTACCTAGGGTAGTATCAGAGCGTTTTACAAATTTTTGCGCAAGAATTATGGTGGGTTGAAATGCCTACTATTTGTGCTCAACTTCTTGATATTTTAAAAAGATCCTAGTGGATAAAATCGAAAAAGTGGATCGCTGGCATCCTGTGGACTTTGTTTTTAGCACGCTGCAAGAGTTTCATTTGGAAATAATAAAAATGAAACGCAGGTTGTCAGGTGCAATCAGTCTTTGGGCCAAATTAATCTACTGTTTCGTCCTGCCAGTCCAAGCGACGCGACGGTGCGTTCCGACTAAGAAAAAATGTATTCAAATAATTTTATATCTTTCCTAAAATAAATTCAAGAACTCAAATTCAAATTCTTTTATTCATGTCAATAAACACAATTATGTTTACAAGGGTCATGTGGTAGATGGTAACAATTGAACGAGGGTCATAAAAATATCTTATGCCGTCAAAATTAGAGGAAACAGTTAGGTTGCAAAGCAATAAACAGGTAGGCTTATACCTGGATTAAGTACATATCTGGTCTACTGTAATAGGTAGATGTAGGTGATGCTGCCAGAAATGGATGTGTGCCATCAATAAATAGACCACAAGATTGAACTGCCGTGTCCAGTGATTTTTGTATTGCCTTACTAGAAAACTCTGTTGGGTATATGATGGAGTTTACTAGAACTTTTCTTTGGAATTGCTATCCGAATTGTTAGTTATTTTTATATCAGCTTTTTATTTTCAAGATTCTTGCGTTTGAGTTCTTTGCTCCATCTTAGTGATAAGCAAGGTTGGACTAACATAGACAGGCCGCTGGGTATTGTGGCTCACTACAGCTGGAGCACATCTTCCATGGTATGACCTGTTCTTGCAATACTTTATTCGCTTACTCCAATATATTTTGCGATTATAGAGTTGAACTGTTTCACACTATTGTTCATGCATTAAACTCACTGCATTCGTAATTAAAATTGTCGAATATGACATTTTATTGTCCATTATCAACCTTGATAAAAAAAGGCACTCAACAACAATCACACCAACAAGGGTAGAACAATACTAAATGATACTTGTTGAGTACCAAAAATCGGAAACGATTTACAGGCTAGATCGCTAATCGAAATCCGACTCTGTTATTATAAAAATTTACCTCGGTATGCACCCGCAGTCATCCTTTCCTCTTTTAAAGTACCGCCGACGACCGTCTAACCCAGCCCACCCTCGTTTCCTTTTCACCCCCCCGTTACCTCAGCAGATGGTGCTCGTGATTGTAGGAGCCCCGTTAAGTGTTAACACCTAGGTCCCGAGTATTGCACACAGAATTAACATTGACATGCTCTATCTGATACGCATACTGGAATAGGTCTTTTTTTCGTGAATGTGGTTGAAAAATACTTTGTCAGGTCATTTCTCTGACAATAATCGTTGACCTTTTCGATATCAGATTGTATTTTGACACAGTCTTGAAGGCTTCCAACTATTCGATACATCTACGTAAAATAACTGAAACATTTTGCCATTTCATTCATATAGATTAAGAAGAATAATGGACCTAGGTGGATACCCTGGGGAAGTCCAGATGATGGAGTAACGACTCTTGGCTTATACTCCTTTATACACATGAAGAAATCTCTATCGCGCGAATAACAAGAAACCCACATTACAAGAGAGGTATGAACACCATCCTCAGCAAGTTTTGCTAATAGCAAACTATCATTAACTCGATCTAAAGCCTTGCTGAAGTCGGTATAAATAGCATCGAAATTTCTGTCGAAAGGATCGGGAACGAAGTCTGAAGACCAAGCAAATCCAGGTAAGTTTTTTCCATCAAAAAGTTTGAGCGGACGCGAAGATAGTTCCTGGACTGTAACCAGGATGTTGTGCACAATAACATGGATGCACGATGCCAGGAACCGTCAGTATTCATGCATTGCCTACGCGTTTGTCTCCGTGAAAAAAAGTTCAAATAGAATCACAAAAGTGGACGTTATTAATTCGTCCTAAAGCTTTTGAGGCGCCACTTACCTAAAAGCATATACATTATCCACTTTTTTTCCTATTTGAGTGATCGGTAAACGCGATACGCTGGCAAATCGCTCTGATGGAATGCAATAGCAACATCAATCAAACTGGGAGCGGCTTAAGCGAGTGGCCCCATTTTGAGTATGTTGACTTAATGCGCTTGTGAAGTCTCTATATAACGTGTTCATTGCTGGGGCGTAGCATAAAGCTGAGCGACATGTAAAAATGATTTGATTGAATAAAAACAGTTCTGGTTACGCAGTAATTAAGGATTCCGGAAGATTTAGGGGGTGACTTAAAGAACTAGCTCGCTTATGGCCTAAGTTCTGGCGTTATGTTAGTATGTTAGTGTGAAGTATGGAAAGAACGAGTTTAAAATTCTCGGTCTTTTCGAACTAAATAAATAGTGTCATTACGACAGAATAAAAGCAAATGAACATTGCAAAGTCACATCACTCTGTAGAGAGTCATTTAGATGTGATTTCAGATCATAATTGTTATTGATGCCTAAAATAAATGATATTCTACCTTTAATTATTGTAAATCGAAGAACAGTAACATGTATTTAACTGCTGTTATACTCTGCAAAAATAAATTGAATATTTTTTTCCTAGTTTTCATAACCTATTTATATATTCAAAGGAAAAACTAAGTAACGCAGAATTTTATTTTCATATAGTTTATCCTTATCGGAATTCATATAAATATTTATAACAAAAGTCAACGTTTTCAATACCTAACTAATAATTCAGTGATTACATTTAATAGCTATATTCAACAAAAATAATTATATAAATAAAAACATGATAAATACTCATTGACAAATAATAGAATTATTGCGTAAAAAAATAAATGAGTAAACATAATAATGTCATAAGAGTAAAAAGGCGGTACTTGTATCATACAGAGAATAAAAGCAGTATAGTTTGAAGACTACTACTTTTTTGTTTTGATAAATTGATTCAATGCCTTTATGCTTATGAAACGTAGTTAATCTGCAATATTTGACAAAGTGAAAAACTAACTATTTTTGTTAAATAACGTGATCAATCGAAGGGAATGAACTTTACTGCCTTTTACCTAAGTATAGGTCATTCGTATCGTATTAGGGTGAAGAAGATTCGTTTCCGAGAAAGAAATGCAATATTCAAAGTAATCCAAAAGTTGCTTTGGCAATGCAGCTTTTTTATCAAATATTTTAATGCACCAATAAATCAATTTCAATGCTTCGTTTTTTAATATCATCGACAAGTAAGTGAACTATTATCTGATCTTAAAATGACCTTGAAGATCATGGCAGGTTCAGTGGCAAGGATATACTTGAAACTAAAATTGCCCGCAATTTGTATTTCAGGAATCAAAGATAGAAGTTTAGCGTTAAAAATTAATTTGATCTTCAAATGACCTTAATAGTCATCTTCAAGGTCATGCACATACTTGAACATAAAGTTTCTTGCTCTTTTTAGTTCCGGTGTCAAAAATTAGAATTTCCGTTTAAGAAAACCTTCTTGATATTTAAATAAGCTGGAAGGTCAGATTGAAGGTCACTTTCAAGCATGGACCTTTTCAAACATTAAACCTTTGTTCCACTACACTTTTCTCTAAGAAACGTGTTTTTGAGATACTTTGATCTACCTATACTTTTTGAACGCCCTGTAGAACCCGAAAGATTTCAAATACGAGTCTCAAACCTCGTCACTTCATTGATCCATTTAATTTATGGATCTCTATGTTTCACTGGCCGATAAATAAAACTACAGCCTGGATAATCCACCATGTCTTCTTTACTGTAAACGTTTCAATCACAAAGGTGATCTTCTTTATGACATCGAAATAAAATATTTCCATTATGTGTTGCCAAATTTACAGAAGGTATTTAGAAACTGCTATATTTGTAATGAGCTGAATGAAGTAATAAAGTTATATTATTGTTGCGAATTTATTTTTCCAACGTATGCTGTACACTACCAAAAAATATTTGATTCGTACGTATTTTCGAGATTACATTTGTCAAAATATAAATTAACATATCTCATTCCAAAAAATCAAACATGAGTGAAACATCAGGCATTCGTATCCTATGGAATCTTACCATAGGATGGAGTCATGAACAGTTATTATAAAAAAATGAAATTACGCAGAGGTGGTTTCTGAAGGTTATGCTAAACAAAAAGAAATGTTATCCCACAGAAAATCTTTACAGCGAATCTCAGCTTTTCGATTGCCGACAAATATATGATTGTCATAATATATTTACCAAAAATTCCAAAATTATTACATTACACATTACATTAGCCACAATCATCAAACGCGCTACAAGGAAGCATCTGCCCTTATCCCCAGGCTAAATAAAACTCAAAGCCAAAGCCAAAGATCATTCAACTTTCTGGGCTCAAAAATTTAGAATTTTATTGCAAGCTTGAAACGTATAGAATGTAAAAAAATATTTCAAAATCGAATTAAAGTTATAGACCTTAAACCAACCACGGTTACACATTAATAAACTTGTTGAAAAAAAACAATACGTTAATTGATAAATTGATACAACAATATATCTACATTTGACTAGTATGCTTATAGGACATTTTTTAAACCCAAGCACAATAATTGTGTAAACATTTTTGGGTATCTTATGTTTATTGCACACTACCGTTCTGATTTATACGAAAACTTTGTACTCACACCAATAAACATTGTTATTATTATTATTACCTATAAATGTTAATCGTTTTTGTGATTGACCTGCCATGCAAGAACATCTTCTGACGTGCAAAATAAAATTGGATAAAAAATATATCTAGTTAGCCGTAAATGGATGCAAATGCAAATATCTCCACTATAAAGAAGTTTAAGTTGATAAGTAAATGTTAATAAAACACAGACAGACAGACCGACGGAAACGAGTGACATGATTTTTCGTACTGCACATGTCATATAACATCCAAAAAACGGTATCTCATTTTCTGAAATTTTCGCGATCACAATACTTGCCAGTAAGCTTAATGAAAGTAAAATGGATAATTCCCATCAAAAAAATGGAAACTTAACTCCCTTTCTTCTCACTCAAAATTGAATCGTTATCAGCAAGCTTCTACGTCATTGAGGGTTAAATGTAAGAGTAGTCATTTGCTAAATTTGCCAGTAATAAAGCCGGAATTATTATTGTTATTGTCATCTTGGTATGATACTATTATGATACGTTATAATTAACAAAGTCTTCTATTATACTTATGCTACTGAACAAGGAAGAAACTGTTTAGTATCGTTGATAGTATGCAACTGGTTGTAAAAGCGATGAGTTTACTCCATTAGTTTAGACTTGTAAGAACGGAAACATGTTTACTTTTTCCATAGAAGTACTCATAATAAGAAGTCACGAACCAATGAAAATGTTCCAGGATTGGGGGTTCTACACAACAGTTTTTCATAAGACTATTTATTAATACAATCTGAATGTATATCCTTCCCCCTATAAGTATATTATATGCGTATCCAGCATTACAGAACTTGTAGACCTATCTAAACTTCAAACAATAAAAATACCGTATCTAGTCATTATTCAATTGCGATACGCATACATATTTATGCTTCAGAGATTTATACAGTGAATTAAATTTTATATTCCTCTACGGTTTCCCGTGTTTTTATTGAAATTGTTGATATTTAATATTTCAGGATCGATTGCCTTGGATAGAATTGCATAAATTACAGGTTCATGAAAAAATATCAGAATGAAACAATGTAGTGTATTCCGGCAACAATATATGGGTGGTTGTTTGCTTGTCAGCAATAACCAATTGATGGATCTACTATTGCAATAGAATAGCAAAAAATGGGACAACAAAAAACGGCTTCCAGTCCACAGTTAACTTATCTGCTCAAGCGCGACGCTGGTTTTTAAGCTGTCCAATCATCTGCGACCGGGTCGAGCTCGGTCAGTCCAGAACGAGTACCAAAGGAAGGATACTTCAGAGGCTTTGGTAATTGGCTCCATGTATTTTGCTCAGGATATCTGTTTGCCCATAATCTCACTGTTATTCGAAAGTCGTGATCACAGGCTGTTTTAAACCACTGGTATCAAAAAGTAATGATATCAGATATCACAAATATTCGATACCGGCCATCTATCCTAACCTACGGTGTTCGACTCATTCAAAACACACAACCGTTTCTTTTTTTTTGGTGGTGCATTAATTCCTTAGAAAAGTGAATCAATTTTTATAATAAACATATTTGGCCAAAATCTCAAATACAATCTTAATATTACTGATTAGTAACTAAAATAAAGCGCGCATCACTTCATCGAGTACTTAGGCGGTGCCCGAATCTGGTGACTGCGGTACCCAGCTTTCTGCAAAAAGTAGTACTAGATGCATTATTGCTTCATCCCCTTGGTCATAAATTTTTGTAGAGTGCCCATTATCATATTTTTAAAAATGTTATCGTTGAGCCACTGAAAACAGGCGTTGTCCCGTCACATTCCGTGCATTACTAAGTTGATTTTTTTACACTGAAGCCTAAATGCCAGGGCACCGCGGCTACTATGATCAGCTTAAAGAAGCCATGGATGCCTAAGGTTAGTAGAACTAAGGGTTTTTCCAAAATCTCAATACCCTAGGGACAAAGGAGCGGTCGTACCGACCAGGTCTGGATGTACGAAGATCCGCACGGTTAGGATGGGAGGCACATCCCGCGGCTGCGTGTTGGAGGAGAGATCTGAAAGGGTGCCGAGACTGGCCGTCAGTCGGACAGCGTGCTCTGAACAGCATCAAGCATGGACAATGTAGTCGGGGCGACAGCACTCCAAACATGTGAGCAATACTCGAGGCAACTGGGCCTTGTACATAGTGAGGAGAGTATGTGGAGAAAAGTACTTCTTATCCCTCAACAAATATCCTAGCTGTTTCCCAGCAGCTGCCGGTATTGACGAGATGTGTTCGTGCCAGATCAAGTCCTCGGTGATCTGGACTCCGACTAGCCGAAATGAACGGCTCTTTGACAGAACTCGGCCATCCATTGAAACCGGATGAGCACTAGGACGCTTCTTGTTCGTCAAGGTTCAATACTGTGTGTTGAAGGCATTAAATTGTACAAGATAGTTGCGTCCCAAAGCAGTGATAATCTCAGGTCTCTAGTCAGAGAAGACGTCGCTGGCAGTCTTCTTTTCTCCAGCTCACGACAGAGATCGGCTTGTAACTCTGAATTCCTGCATGTAGACTGTTGGAATCACAAAAAAATCTGGGGATTAAAAAGTTGCTCATAATGCAGGGTGCGGCAGAGAGGACGGACGTTTTTGAGATAGGTAGTACTCTCCGCCTCCGTCTACGAGAGAGGTGGGGAGGGTGCTGTTTGACTCGTGAGATCCTAGCATTATTTTACCAGTTGTCGTTATGGAGCCTTGGACGGTGGAGCTCCGCGATTTCGCCTATGAGTGACGAAGCCCACTTTCACCTAAACATGGTTAACCAGCAGAATTGTCGTTATTGGGCGAATGAAAATCCGCAACTGTTACACGAAAGACCGCTGCACAGCCCACAAGTAACGGTTTGGTGCGCTGTATCGCAAACTTGCTTCATTGGCCCTTACTTCTTCGAAGGCGGTAATGGTCGTGATGTTACCGTGAACTCAGAGCGCTAAGTCGACATGATCACTAACTTCTTTCTCTCTCTTTCTGAATTACGACGGCGACGTGTTCCAATCCGACGTGTGTGATTCCAGCAGGATGGGGCGACCGCCCACACAGGCCGAGCATCCATGGACGTTATTCGCCCTCCCTTCCCTGGTCGCCTTATTTCCAGGTTTGGTGATGTTCATTGGCCTCCTCGGTCCCCAAATTTATCCATATGCGATTTTTTCTTATGGGGACACCTCAAGGCTAGAGTATACGCGAACAAGCCCCGAACTCTGGACGAATTGAAGGGCGAAATTCGCGTGGAAGTCGCCCAAGTTAAGAGAGCGATGTTGGAGAGAGTCTACGCGAACTTCCAAGAACGCCTCCAGCACTGCATCAACGATTTCGGCCACCACATGCCTGATGTGATTTTCCACACTTGACTGTCTCAAATGCTATTCCCTTGTGAACCTGATTCCATCAATAAATTTGTTTTCGAGTAAAAATTAACTATTTTATGATTTTTTTAAAACCGTCCATCCTCTCTGCCGCACCCTGTATAATCATTGCTCTCGGCGAAAAAAGACGAAAACTTCATCAAAATAATATATAGCTTCACGAAATCGTTTTATTTCATTCACGTTCACTACCAAAGCTCCTAAGTGCACATCCACTGTGTCCATAAAGTAGATGCACATAAACATAGGCTAGTCAAAGTGGAAAATGAAAGAACACATGCGTGCCTCGTCTTCACAATGGTCAAGGTCAGCAAATTGCTTCTCTTGTGACTAAAATCTCTAACATTATTGAAAAGCTGGTCAAAACTAAACTATTGAATTTTCTAAGCAAACATAACTTGCTGCAGGAACGCCAATTTGGATTTCATAGTTCAAAAGGCACTAGTGATGCCATTTTGTCACTAACCGAAAACCTTCACTTGAATTTGAACGATGGAGAAAATTCTGCGGCGATGTGTTTTCTCTAAAGCTTTTAAATGTGTCAATCATGGATTACTGCACGCTATGGTAACACAGAAGTTAGTGTTGAGTTAAGTTTAATAATTAGTCACAGCCAATAATCAAGAAGCTTTGCCCTATTTGAAGATGATATCAAAATTTTGTCCCATGGGAGAGACATCCCTTACTACATCTCTTGAATTGCTGAAAATGTGTGATGCCAACCAGTTGTGTTGCAATGTTAATAAATCAAACATCTTATCCTCCAAGTTTGAGTTCAATAGCCTAATGTTGTCAAACTATAACATCATCGGATATAATAGAAATTGATCACACGTTGAAATTTAGTCGTCATATAACAGCATTATGCAAACGGTTGGCATCTGGGTGCTTTGCTGTAAGAATTCTGATCATTGAAGCTGCCAAGACTATTTACCATGCAATGATCGAGTCACTATTTTGGTATGCCATGACATTTTGAGGTGTACATCTCCTAGAACATATTTTTATCCTCCAAAAAAGAGCCCCTGTTTATATTGCTCAAGATTTTAACTATGACGTGCCTTTTTGCAGTTGAAGTAGTATGTTTGATTAAAAAGAAATATGCCAGTCAACAACCAGCAACGGAGACTAGACGGTACAATATCAGGCACCACAGTACTCGTTTACAAGACAGTTTTAACTGAACACTCTATAATTTATAATGGAATTAAGATATTCAACCATCTACCGGCAGCTAACAAAATAATTGATAACTTGAAGGGTTTAGAAAAGGCTGCGAAGGAATTGCTTCTATAAAAAGTCTATTATAGCCTACAGGAATACTTTGATGACGTACTCTGACAATATTTTTTTTTGCACGTTAAACTATTCTATTTTATGTTTAACGTTGTTTCATCTTTTATTTTATTTCATGTTATATAATAATAATCACATGCCGTTATTCGATCCGTTTATAAGTACACATTTATTTTGGGTAAGGTGAGGTACTAAAAATTTAAATTTAAAGAGTCGAAATGTAAGGTATATTTCAACTCATCCATAAAATAAAATTACAAGTATGAATAAGAATACAGTCGTAAAATAATAAAATAAAATACATGTCCTTCGTGATCATTGCCTAATTAGTCTAATCATATCAGCAAATTTCCCTGAAAGTCTGGTTTTGTTAGTGCACGTTGTTCAAGGTGGTATTTAAAACATGGACGCATAAAATCTTTACACCATTTTTTGTGGGAAAACTTGTTATTTGACAAGAAATAATGAGAAAATGTACTTTTTGAGATTGAACAGTGTTGACAGGAACGAAAAAAGTGTTCATATAAGATGTTTAGGTATTTATGTGACCTACAAAATGAGACCACACGTAAAAAGATCCGACTAATAGCGAATAAGTTATGGTCGCAATACCTGTTGATATGCTGCGAAGAGTTATGCAGAACTTTCAGGGTCGACTCCATGAATGCATTGGTGTCAACGGAGGACATTTGACAGATGTAATTTTCAAAAAATATTTTTTTAACATTGTATATCAAATGGCTACCCTTTTATTTCCCATTAAGGTATTAATAACTACAAAAAAATATTTTTTCACCAATGAAATTATTTTCCGTTTCAATGCCGAACCCTGTATATTTTGATGGATTGATTTTAATAAATATAGACCAGTCAAAATGGGAATAAAACAGCATTCGAACTCACCTTGCCTGTACCACTTGACCTGCGGATCCGGCGAACCTCCAACACTGGAACACGTCAGTTCCTGTCTGCGGCCCTCCGTAACGGTCACGTGTTCACCGGGAGCGATCCTGGGTTCGCCAGGCGGCGCCAGGATCGTCAAAGCGTAACTTTGCGAGTGCAAGCTGGCCCCGGAACCGCCCGCCTTCACTTTGCACTCGAATCGGCCGTTGTCGCGGTCGTAACTCGCGTTCGAGATCAACAGGTCGTAGACGCCCTGGTCCACTTGATAGTTTAGCCTGGAACAATTGAAAGGGGGATTACTATCGCAGACTATACGATTTTGCTGAAAAATCTCATATTCTGAATGCAAGCCAAAATGGATTTATAGTCCAGGCTAGATAAAAAAAGGTGAAAAAAAAAATAGCATTTCTGAAAATGGGTCTTTCTAATGACAAATATATAAAAAGTTATATAAAGCAACCAGATATGCGATATAAAGATCATGAAATTGAGATCCTTGCTTAAAATCAGTGTTAATGTTTATATGTGCGGCGGGCCTTAAGAAGATATGATTTTTCTTTAAAATTCATCTTGGCTCCTATTGCTCGCAGAAGGTCTTTTAAAAATATGCCAGTTTTAAGGACTTATCTAGATCAACTTGTATTGAAAAATAACGAGGTTATTGTAAATGTCTATAACTATAAAAATATCTATTTTTTACATCATTTTTAACAACAATTTTGATATAAATAATTGATCTTTTGCATAAATTCTTGAAGCTAAAGCCTTCACTTTTGTAAAATGTTCTAGTACGAAGATTTGGACAAGAACAGTTATTTCAATAATTCTTCTCTAGGATAAACAATTAGCTTTTTACATAAACTATACAGTGTCTAAACGTGATGATAGTCATTATTTAAATGGGTGATAGAGGAGGTTAAAAGAAGCAACAAGTTTCATATAACATGGGGGTCAAAACGGCATTTTTTCTGACAATACCGCAAAACTATGCAAAAGGATAACTAACCACTGTTACCGTTTGCGATCGATTGCCGGTTCGATAAGAGTGATGAAAGTCCGACGCGCTGTTGTCATGTGTGTTTTAAATATTTAATTTAATGAAACTTACTTACCGACTACAAGTTTTGGCTTAACTTAGACAAACTTTATGCCATTTATTTGTTAATTACCTAATTTAAAAACGTTTTAGATTAGATTATAAAAATTAGTAAGATTGTGGTGATTGTCGTCGATATAAAGCACTTAAAGTTGTAAACTATAAAGCCATTTAGACAAAAATCTATTGACTTTTGGATCATGGGTCATATGAACTTTTTGACTTATTTTAACCCCCCTATTACCCATTTCAATAATGACTACCATAACGTTTACACCCTGTATAACCGATCCGGCTGAAATTTAGCACACATATTAACACCGATGATGCCCTCGTTCCCACAAATTTTTAGCCATTTACAACTGTTATTGCAACAATTATGAACATTTATTTAATAGTGCTAAAAAGCTTAATTGTTTAACGATTGTAATTCTTGAAGAATGAAGTTGAAGGTCTTTCTGTCTTTACCGCTTATTTATAAAATTTGAGCTTTTCTCATTGTTTATAAAAAAACGACGCATATCTGGCTGAATCTTGTTATGTATTTGTCATTAGAAAGGCTCTCTTGCACTTAAAACTTTCAGAATCTGCAAACCTTTTTTTACACGAAATACCATTTTTTTTCTGTAGCCTGTGCTATTTGAGCTGAGAAATTTATGCAAACTGCAAACTGTCATTTGCTTGAATTCGTTTATAACAGAAAACGATAGCGAATATGGCCACCATAACTCTCCATGCAATAATAAAGCAAGTGTTGAATAGAAAATGTTCATCGTTTATAATTCGTTCACTCATATCTTCATAAAATTGTAATCGCCGATCAAAATTGTCTTCATTAAGTTCTTGTACCAGGTGAATTTTATACGGATGAAAACTATGGGCCTTTAGAATCCGTTGGGCAGTACGTCGACTAACACCACACACAGTCTCCAATTTGCGGATACTTAACGTAGGATCTACATAAACTTGCCCTAAAATCCCCACTTCTATTGCTTCGTTCCTGATGGGATTTTCAATGTTGCATTTTTATTGGCGACTGACCCAGTTTCCCGAAATTTAGCTACGGGTTCTAGAACATATTTTCGATGCACGTTACTGTTCTCACGTCGTCATTAAATATTTCTGCTGTTCTATTAGCGCACTGATTTTTAGCGAAAAATATTTCGATAATTTCAACTCTTTCTGCTGTGGAATATACCATGGTTAATTTATGTTATTTTAGCAACAAAGTTTGGTCAAATCAATCGGAAACCATGTACTAAATTCCTATTTAAAATAAGTACGAGATATTTCCTTTTCTTTCTTCAAGAAATAACTTTTTTGCCACAAAAAACGCTCCAAAAGCTATTCTCAACAACAAAATGATAAACAAACCATGGGCGTAGTGAAGAAACGCATTTACATATTAAGTAAATTCTTTTAGTCAAATTTCTTCTGAAAGTAGTACAAACTAATCTGATGTACCTATTAAAGTCTACTTTAAGCTTTAAGTCAATAAATCTTTAAAACTACTGAACTGAAGCTCATTTATTTTACATCATTATAAAGGGAATTGGAAGACCTTTAAAATAAGGTATCACTCGACCCCCCTTTCCATTTAAGATTTTAGGGTTGGGGTCACCCCCGCTCAGGGGGCTGCACGTGTTAACGTGATTTTTAGCCAAACTTGTGTCCCCCTCGAAAACAAAATTGACGGCTGTGAGCGTTTTTTAAAAAAAAACTGAGCTGCCAGTAAATACGTCTGTTTCGTTTTCGATGCGCTACCCTGCATAGTATCTTTACTTTTTGGTTCATACTTTAGCAAACATTATACACTGTATTAGCGGGTTCTTGTTGAATTGCGTCATCTGTTACATGCAGGGCAGAAACCTAAAAGTCAAGCTTCGAAGTACAACATCTGATAGATATCCTGTTGAACATGGTGTACCACAGGGATCTATACTGGGACCACTGCTCTTCAATTTACACGTCAGTAATTTGCCCAGTCGTATCACCGAAGGACATATAACAATGTTTGCAGATGATACCACTATAATCATAATTATCTGCAAAAAGTGTCAATCACCTTCGTTCCAAAATTCAAAGTTTTTTCGGTGAATTCTCTGCTTGGTGTCAATTTTAAATTGTAATAAAACTGTTGTTATAAATTTTAACATCCAACGTACAACAGAACATGTATATTGTTTTCGAAAAAATGCACGACTGCCAAGTTTTTGAAGTTTTCAGGTGATCAATGAACAGTACAATTCAGATAAGTGAGATTATGTCACACAATTTTCATTTCTCCTCTTTGTCTATATTAAGAAGATTAATTTACATATTCCTTACTGCAGTGCGATCATCTAAGCAGAAGCATTTCCATTAACCTGCATGTGAGATACGCCTCATAAGAATTACCACTCCAATTATTCGATGCATTGATTCTGTATGTGCATTCAATTCTCAGAACAGCTAACGCGACCCGGGTACCCAACTACCCAGGTATTTCTAAATCCCACTTCAATTTACACAGCTTAATTTAAATTCAATAAAAAGCTCCGGCATCGTCTGAGGTGGCGTGGAGCTTTCACATAAACGTTCTATTGTTTTCCGGCGTTTGTGCTTCAGCTCCGGTGCAACGCGGCTGCATCGTCGAACGGTATTTGTCTCACGTTTCTATCCCTCTATTCGTCAGGGGTTACGATGCTATACGTGAGGTGATGCTTTAAACTGGAGGATGGTTTAATAGATCCGGAGAAAAACCGGGTGATAGGATGCTGCTACTAACCGAAAGGAAAGGATGGCCAGTAGCACTGGGGTGCGTTTGTAAATCACTCGGCAAAGTAGTACCTTATACAGTAATACAGAAACTTTATTTTTAACACGCTTTTATTACCTTCGACTGCGCAGGCGTGCAGTTTCGGATTTAATCTTTTGTTGGTTCGAGGACACGGCACAGCACAACACCTTTTTCAAGGTAGTGCATTCTCACTTTGTTCTTTGCGAATGTTGCCATTAATCCTGAGTTGGGCTTCGACCGTCGACAAGATGCAAGATTGAACAGTCGATCATGCAGTCATTTATTTAGGCTCGCGACTTTTTGCTGCTGGACAAGCTTATATAGCAGATCTTGTAAGATCTTTAGGCGGTCTTCGGATTGAAGAACTTGATTGCTCTGAGTTAACAGGAAAAACCCCATGCAACAGTGAACCTTTAAATGAAATGATTTATAAGGCATTTCAATACCACAATTCCACAAACCAAAAAACCAATTGATAAATCGAACTAAAAATGGAAAATAAATAATAGTTTAAAAACATAAAAACACGCTTTTACAGCTAGCTAACTGAACTAAAAAGTAGAACACAATTTTTAATTACAAAGATTTTATATTACAATAGTGGATGGTCGAACAATGAATCCAATTTGTGAACTGAGATCTATACAAGGGGTTTTCCTTTACACGACGTGTGGATCTTGAGAAAATAAGTCGATTTTCTTAGTAGCATATACACCAGTGTCTTAAGAGAACCGAGATATGGGGCTCTCCAAACTCGATCAAACTTGAACCAAACCGAAGCCGGTCCTGTCCTATCCCTCGATCTCGTCCACAGCGCCAGCGCCAGCGTACAGTTATACGACGTACAACTACGATGTAAATACGGATTTTACGACAGAACCGCACTTGGAATTTCAATGCATCTGAACAGTGAGTACTTTTTCATTTATTTTTGTTACTTGTTCGCTCACGTTTCAATACAAATTAGCTTTATTATATCAAGCATAGTTGTGCCTGAAAAGGACAACCCCAACCGGTTAGCTGTGGTCGATTCTAGTGATATTTCGATAGATCACACACTTGAGATAGTGTATAATTATTAAGCTACGTTCGTTGTCAGCAAGGCCTGAGCCTACACCATGCTGAGGAAGTGTCCTTGGTTGGCTGTCTTTGGTCAGACGGAAGAAAGCAGAGCTTGCTTATTTTTGACGACGAATTATTTAACCGGGCCGACTTTCAGTCGTTCATATCTACAGACTGGCACTCTGGAATGGCTCCAGCTTAAAACGTGACGTTGTCGATTTTCATTATTTACTATACTAATTTATATTCTGACTGGATATAGGTCAAAAGCATATTCACCACGTTGTTTCTCTCATCACAGGGAGCCCGTATGTTTGATGGTTAGTACAACATTAAACGTCCCGTAAAAGCCTTTGCAAAGCAAATTACATGTTCTTCTACAGGAAGACTAATAATTATTGCATTAAAACAGTTGTCGTGCTGAGGCCGGAGCTATGTAAGCGACCATAAAATTTTCACAGTTTTTCAACGAGAAATGATAAATTGCCACAGAAAGTAATTAGCGTCATGCATTTGCCTTCCAATTTTTAAACGCTGCAGTACACCAATTTAATATCTAAAAGGATTATTCCTCCACCATGGACGTACACTAAGACTAGATAGAGAAGGGTAGTTAGTTACAGAGGAGATTCCCTATACCAGATAGAGCTGAGTCGGTTCTGATCGAGTCGTTCCAAAGGAATGAGACCGCAAAAGGGATTCTGATCATCTCGAAGGAATTGAATGTTTCAGTTCTGATGCTTCCAATTCTTATGATTCCGATTCGGATGTTTCTGAATCGACTGGATGATTCCGATTTCTGATAATTCCGATTCTGAAGCTTCCGGTTCTAATGATTCTGATTTTTCCGGTTCTGATGATTCAGATTCTGATGTCTTCAATTAAGAAGATTCCAATTTTCAATCGGATGATTCTGATTCTGATGATACCGATTCGGAAGACTCCGGTTCTGTGATTCTGAGTCGGATCATTCCGATTCTGATAAATCCTAATCTGATGATTCCGATTCTGATGGTTCCGATTCCGGTGATTCTGATGACTGCGATTTCGATGATTCAACGACTCGGTTCAGTTTGATATCGATTTCTGAGACTGGGTTTAACAGTTGTGATATCGGCGAGAAACCAGTTTGTATTTGGACAACCTGTTTGAACGATACCGCTCGGTTTCAAATATCACCACTGTTGTGGTGTGGAGTTAGGAGTAAGGAGTGTTTTTAGATTAAAGTGAAATTGCTAGTTTTGGAATTTAAAGTAGTGGTTATTTGTCAATGAAAGCTAACTAGGTACTTCATTAATGACGTGTCAGAAAATCAGTTATATATTTGACATTTACGAAATCGGACCGACGGCATAAAAGTCGCTTGGACGAATATTTTGATGACTTTATTCTGATGATTCCAGTTCTGAAAATTCCGATTCTAATGATGCTGTTTAGGATCATTCCGATTCTGATGATTTCAGTGCTGATGATTCCTATTCATGTTTCCGAATCTGATGAATCCGATTGCGATAATTCTGATTCTGATGTTTACCGATTCTGATGATTCCGATTCTGATGATTCCAATTCTGATGATTCCGATTATGATGATTCTGATGATTCCGATTCTAATGGTTCCGATTCTGGTGATTTCGATTTTTTAATTCCGATTCTGGTGTTTCACATTATAATGATTGCGATTTCGATTATTAAACTTTGACTCCGGTGAATTCGATATCGGTTCCTAGGGCCGGGTTCAACCGTTGCAATACCAGTGCGTAGAACAAGCTGTTTGAAAGGAACGATACCGCCCGGTTTCAATTATCGCCGCTATTGCAATACGGCTCCACGAGTAACGCGTCTTAATTATGATGTTAAATTACCATTTTTGGAAATTTGAAGCCCTATTCTGACGAATCCGATTCTACTGATTGTGGTTCGAATCATTCCGATCCTGATGATTGCGATTTATACGATTCAACTTCGACTCCGGTGCTCCAAAGCTAACATTCCATTTATGACGTACGAAATGGGACCGACGGGCTGACAGTCGCCAGACCGAATATGAATTATTTACACAAAAATCACCTTTTCAGATGAAGTTCATTTTTACCTCGAACGCTATGTGGATAAGCAAAATTGATACATTTAGGGATCTGATAATCCACACGACTGTCGTCTAGAAGAAGAGAAACGAACTGTCGTTTCAGTCAATGACGAGAAAATAATATAATTTGTGTTTCCAAAATTTGAAGAGTATGGTATGGATGACATGTGGTTTCAACAGGATGGCTCAACTTGTCATACAGACAAACTAACAATGAGCGTTTAGGCACCGTTTTCAATAACCGAATAGACAACCAAAATTTGATGCTAATTAGCCACCTCGAAGCTACGATTTGAACCCGTTACAGAATATTCTATGGGAAGTTATTAAACATGAATGTTATGTTAATTCATCCAGAGACAATTAAGATCTCCAATCATGAAATCGAAGTTTTATTATTATTTAAGAAATACAAGCCCAAACAGTTGAAGCAGTACTAGAGAATTGGTAAATCCGACGAGGTTATTTGAATGATATGTTTAATTCCTAAATGCATTTCCCATAAAACAATAAATTTGAAAAAAAATGTTCATTAGTTTCTTCTACATAGCCGATTCAAATTTCAAATAATAAATGGCCCGCCCTATACTTGTTCGGCATTATTTGAGAAAGTTAAACTTCGTGACTCGGAGTACCCTTTAACAGGATCCCCTAAGCGCCACCATTGCAGCGTTTTGTGTCATAACACCTTATAAACTGGCTGGCATATTAAACCGACCCAGTTAAAACTTCCAGCCTGGTGGTGAAAATAAAAATCTACCAGTAGCAAAAAGGTTAAAACGTTGCGTTTGTATGGCACAGAGTGCTGCTAAATTTTAAATTTGCTGAAATTGCTAATGCTAATTCGCACAAAATGGATCCAAATTTTTCACTCTATTGCTCAGAGAGTTGTTCTCGTGGATGCTTTTAATTGGATTACATTTATCAGAGAGAATTTTATAATTCCTAGGAAATGGTATAACTATTTTAAATCTGCGTAATTCCAGGAATATTGTCTTAAGCTAAAATAACAATAGAATTTTAAAATCCAAATGCAAGAATTATACGTAAAATAACAGAGTTTTTCTATTAAATTACCGTTCTGTCGCTAGGTTTGATCTTGAACATTTTTTTGGGGCTCGGAAATAATAAGATTTTTTTTGTTGAATTGGCATCTTATGTACTATGAGTTTCGACCCTCTGATACTGCACCATTGATGTCCAGGGTGATTTTCGGAAAGTTTATCCTTAAGTCACTATACTAATGTCCACCTCAAGGTCAATAACAAGCATGAGTTGAGATTCATATACGTCGGAAAAATTTAGATTTGGATTCAACGTAGATGGTTTGAAAGTTAGGTCAATTTTCCAAATGGGACTGCGAATATGAACGATCACATGTGATCTTCAAACCTAAACTTTCCAACGGGAATATTTCAATGTATTGAAAATCTAGATAGCCGTCAGTACCTCTTAAAATTCAAAAAAATTATGGTAAAACTGGGTAAGAGATCATAACGATTTTTGATATCGAATATCAAAAAATTTACACCCTGAATCTTAAAAACGAAGCATTACCGGCCTATATTCATATTTTTCATTTCAGAATCATCCGGGTAACTACCCCCACGTACTTTAATAACACGCTCTATTTTCAGAAATATTCGAAACTTACATAATTGATGAATGAGATGAATGTCAAGGTCAAGTCGTATTAGTCAAGGATCTTCTCATCCACTTGGAAAAATGTTCTAGTTCGATTTTTCGGCTGAATCTTATTAAAAAAAGATCCGTTTAATGAGTAACACCACTGAAACGGCCTGTAGAAAATGTGTTTTTGGTCAATTTTTTGTGGAAGGACATCATGAGATCGGCGGAAGTTATTGATCATATGTTCAAATAACAAAAAAGGAAATTATCATAAAAAATATTAAAAATGGCGGGACCGAAGAGTTTTTCTAGAAACACGATTCTTCAAAACGTCAAGCCCCACGACTCGAACAAAAATAAATCCTCTTAAAATCTTTCTAAAATCATAAACATGTATACTAAGTGACATATAAATCCGAACACCCAGTTTAAATGGTTTTATTTTAATAAAATTTTTTATAAGTACTTAATGAAGCATACTAAGTAAATGATAAAAATTTCAAAATGATTGCACTGCTTTAAAGCCCTTTGACCTTTAATAATGTGTGGATGCACCCTGATGTGCTACGCATTCTCCAACGCGCCTAGGCATGCTTCTGATCAGGTGGTCAATGTCCTCCTGTGGTATGTCATTCCAGGCAACCACCAACTCCTCTCGAAGTGCTTCTAGAGTCTGAGGATGACGTTGCAAATTGAGCAATCTCCTACCCATCATATCCCACACGTGCTCAATTGGGGATAAGTCGGGAGATCTTGGTGGCCATGGTAACAATGTGACATAATTAAGTTGAAAGAACTCTATTGTGACTCTTGCAACATGTGGTCGGGCATTATCTTGTTGGAAAGTTGGATCTGCCAAGGTGTCAAGATAGGGTAAAAGATGAGGTTCTAGAACTTCGTGGATATAACGCTGCGCGTTCATGTTACCTCTGATGAAGATTAAAGGTGACCTGGAACCATAAGCTATAGCACCCCAAACCATAACTCCAACAGTGTGATGAACATGTCCTTCAACAAAAAACTGTGGATTCCTCCTTTCACCACGTCGCCTTCTAACCCTGGCACGACCATCGTGCATGCCTAAACAAAATTGAGACTCGTCACTAAAGACAATACTGTTCCATTCCTGATCCCAGAGTGACCGTTGTCTGCACCACTCAAGGCGATTACGTCGGTGTTCTCGAGTTAAAGGGAGGACCCAGTGTGGCCGGTATGAAAACAAGCCAAAACTTCTCATTCGTCGGTAAACACTTCGCATGCCAATAGGTCTTCCGTGTTCTGCAAACCATTCATTTGCAATGGACCTGGTAGTGGAGAAACGGTCCCTTAAGGCCAATAATCTTAGGCGGCGATCTTCACGGTCTGTTGTTCTACGGCGGCGTCCAGTAACCCTTGCTCTTTGCGTACGGCCTTCTCGAAGCCATGCCTGACAACACCTAACCACAGTGTCTACACTTCTTTGCACTCTAACTGCAATTGCCCGAAAAGAAAGTCCAGCTTCCCGAAGTCCCACTATACGGCCCCCATCAAACTCACTAAGTTGACGAAATCGTACAGGTCTCGGTACTCTAGGCATCGTAACCGATCGTAAAGGATGTCAAGAACCCAAATCCGCCAACGTTGATTCTTTACTGCGACTGAAATATTCATTTTTAGAGCGTTAGTGAATTAAAAAAAAGCAGTATAAAAAACGGAATATCCAACTGATAAGGCTGAAAATTTTTTCACTTGTTATTTACAGTAAGATAAATACATTCACCAACTTTTATTAAAATAAAACCATTTAAACTGGGTGTTCGGATTTATATGTATACAATAGGTTGTTTTCTTTTTCAAGATCCAAATTTGCAGCAGCTACATAGCGCACCGCCAGAACGCCTCAAATATGATCAATAACTTCCTTCAATATTGTTTTATCAACTTTTCTTAAAAAAAAAAAATGACTTAGAATCAGTTTTTTTAGTCTGTTACAGTGATGTTGCCCCTTAACGAACCTGTCTGTCACCTGGTCCAAAATACGAGTAGCAACATAAATGGTTTACAGAATTTCCAAAAAATTTAGCACAAAAAAGGTCCTTCTGAATGTTTCTCCAAAGCTGATAACTTTTGAGATATCAACGATTTATTTATGGTGAAATGTCACGAAGAACAATATAAAAAAGGAAATTTTAATACTTTCAAAGTTCCTAACTTCGGTTAAAACGGAGAAATTATTGTATGCGACCTGTTTCGGATAAAGCAGATTTCGGATAATCGCGATTCAGATAATCGGGGTTCTTCTGTATACTTCCTGGACTAAGGCCCGTATCGTCAGTCGTCCCTACAATTGTAGGGCGCGTTTATGGCCTCCTTGATTGTCATAGTTTTCTACTTCTCCGTGTCAGCGCTCTATTTTGAGGTTATGTCACAAACATCTATTTGCATCAAATTGTGCTTGCTTTTGAGTTTTATCATGTTTTATCAGCCTGAAATTTCCTACAATTTAAAAGGAAAACATATCGTGAGGTTAAGTGGTAGAGTAGCCAGCTGGCTAAACTTCGCCTCGCAGTGTGGAGGGATTAATAAAGACATTATTATTATTATTATTATTATTATATCTTATCAGATAGTTGACGTTTATTTTTCCTCTGTACTTTGACATTCCATTTGCCGGTTTCTTCGGAAACGACGGCAAAACGTGAGAGCTCGCGCCTTGCATAAGCCATTTTCCGTGAACAACAAACAGCTAAGTACTAATTCTCTCCTTCTGTTACAAAGTTAAATGGCGGCAGGCAGGGGTAACAACTCCCGGCTAATAAGCTGCTTTTGCCTTTCGCCACCTCGTCACGAATCTCCGAAAAGGGGCGAGGCGGTAAGGGGCGGGTAAAAATCGCATGCTGTCAGCTGTGCACGGCGGCTGACTCTTGAAAAACAACACCTCGTTAGCACGGCATGAGCATAGCTCCGACTCAGGTTACTCTATCACTCCAGAGGAGGGTTCGTATTATAGTGAAACATATTTGGTTACGTTTTGCTGCATAGAGTTATTCAAGTAACACACTTTCTGGAACAGTTGCATAAGTGCGATGGTTGATCCAGGAATCCAGCCTCACTGGATGGTCCGAGTAGGGTTTCCAACTATAGTGTTAAAAATAGTGTAATACTATTTTTCACTACATTAAACTTTTTGCTGTTGAACAAAAATAAAGTATACAAAACAACTGTTTTCAGCATAACGGCCTAGATCCATAGGACTATCTAAAAAGAAATCGAGAATATGTGAGTGCGTGCAATGAAATGTCCATCACTATGTGTTAGGCGTATAGTTAAGGTACTAGCAAGGAAGTATACTAGGCCGTATTTATTCCAGCTCAAAAATGAGCTCCTTATTTATTTGAATTTTAATTGTGGTAGGGTGAAGCTTTGATACGTTCTGCAAGAAACTAAGAAATTTGCATGTAAAAGAATAAACAAATTAAATATTGTTGATTGTTATATTACGTGTTACTATCAATATACAGGATGTTCCTTAATGATATGCAAATATTTAAGGGTGTGAATCTACATGAAAAATTAATGTTAGTTTGCTTTATAAACTATGGTCCAAAAATGTTTCCTTACAAAAACTCGGGGTGTTGAAGTTTTAGGAAAAAATGGAAATTAATTAATATATTCAGAACCGCTTCCGATATTTCACTGATATTTAGTAC
Organism: Acanthoscelides obtectus; assembly: GCA_963669975.1. Lineage (NCBI taxonomy): Eukaryota > Metazoa > Arthropoda > Insecta > Coleoptera > Chrysomelidae > Acanthoscelides > Acanthoscelides obtectus. The sequence continues at coordinate 105,771,023 of CAVLJG010000001.1, forward strand.
GATGTGAAAGTTAATAAAGTTGCATATTTTCAATGCAAACATACTTCGATACTTTTTAAGAAAAAAATGGTACGCCAATGCTTTTTTGCCAAATAAAAACTATTTTTGAATTCCCCGTTCAATTTAAAACAAATGATCTCTCTTGAATTGTTTTTTCTTCGATGCGAAATTTTTGATTAAAAAATAAAAACCGTTCTATTGTCTAACTTGCAAAATTATTATTACACATTAGGGGTAATGAACAACAACATAACCATAACATTAAAACCAACGAAATGATTGCAAAAATTTTTGCTTAGTATGCATGCTTCCGCCCTCCTTCTCATGGAACTGCGCACTCGTTGAAATATCCCTGGAGTGCTTTTTTTATTCTATCACAAGCTGCAACTATTCTTTCTCTTAAATTCCTCTACAGTGTTAATAGGACTTGTGTCCACTAGTGTCTTAAGATAGCCCCACAAAAGCCAGTCTAAACTGTTGAGGTCTGGGGACCTTGGTGGCCATTCTTGGGGCCCACCGAGGCCAATCCAACGATTTGGATAAACCGTTTGTAAATAATTACGAACCGCTACACTGAAATGCGCTGGTGCACTATCATGCATGTACCACCTAATTACTAACGGAACATCATCAAGCAGCAAAGGCAACTGTTATTGAAGAAAGTTTTGAAGATACCACTGACAAAAGGTCACACGCCTTGGAAAATCAATGGGAAGTAATGCTTGTACTCTTAAAATATGGCAAGGATATAACAAAAAATCCACTAAAATTCTCCAAACAATTTGATGGCAAATATTTAAGTGTCTAGCGATCTTCCTCGTACTCGTTTCAGGATGTTCTTCGAGTTCATGCAGCACAGCTTCCTCAATTTCAGGTGTTCTCACACTCAGAGGTCTACCTTCAGATGTTCCATTTCGGACAGAACCAGTTTTAACAAGACGACGATGAATATTAGAAAAGGTTCGACTATCTGGCAAAGCACGATCGGGATATCTCTGGTGATAGATCCGTCTAGCTTGCTCACCATTACCGTCGGCATGCCCATATACGTAATGCTTTTCCGCTATTTCTGCATTTGAATAATTCACCATTAATCACAAGATTGTAAAAACTAAATTATGAAAAAGATGTCACAGCGAACAGATTTGAATAACAGAGGCTTTCAGATGTCTCAGATGTCAAAAGCCAGTGACATATTCCAGAGCAACTAGATATTTATTGCTAAATTGCGTTCTTCCATTATTATATTAATTTTCTCGGACAATAGAACGGTTTTTATTTTTTTACTCGAAAATGGCGCATCGAAGGAAACAATTCAAGAGAGATCATTTGTTTTAAATTGAACGGGGAATTCAAAAATAATTTTTATTTGGCAAAAACCGTTGGCGTACCATTTTTTTCTTAAAAAATATCGAAATCAATACCCGTACGCACGCCACTGTTAAAGCTAAAAAATATTTTTGCATTGAAAAATATACAACTTTATTAACTTTCACTACGTACTAAATATCAGTGAAATGTCTGAAACGGTTCTGAAAATATTAATTAATTTCCATTTTTTTCCTAAAACTTCAACACTCCGAGTTTTTGTAAGGAAACATTTTAGGACCATAGTTTATAAAGCAAACTAACATTAATTTCTCATGTAGATTCACATCCTTAAATATTCGCAGATCATTAAGGAACGTATATACACTGAGAACCAAATTTATCTGACGGCTTGAGTTCAATGTGTACGAGAAAGAAACGTGTATAAACACATATGTTAGAAAGAGATAGAGGCCGGCTGGATAGCGAAGTTCATCACCGCGTTGCCTAGCAACGTTGTCGCAGAAAGTCGTGCAATCTGCCGCGTTGCGAATATGTTACAGCAGTTCATAGAATTAAGATGTATATTGAAAGTATGCGTTGGTTTATTTTTCATGACCAAATAATGGTTTTATTTTGAGCGTACACATTTTTGAATTGTGAGGATGCCGCCAAGTGCTAGAATTGCTTCCCTTTCTGCACGCCAAAGGGACTCCGCCGTTAAATATTCATCTTCAAATGACAGGTGTATGATGAAGTACACAATTGAAGAACGGAGAGGAGGCAGAGGACCCTGACCATATTTGAAACAGTTTTCATGAATAAAAAAAATTGGAGAACGGGGCTCAAGGGGATGGGGGAGGGTATATTTCATTGTTAGTATATTTGTACGCTCCGAACACTTATTAGACATATTGTACAGTTTGCAAAAACAAATTTTGTCCTAACAGACAAGGTAAGAAGTTAATTTAAAATAATCTCAAAGTACTGTTAGAGATCTTACACCGTTAATTTAGATCCTTGTCAACCTCAAAAATTATAATTTTTAACCTAGTTGTTAAAGCTTTAAATATACCCACTTTTAGAGCTTTTCAGACATTGAATCGCCTATATTCCGAAAACGGACAGCTTTAGAGAAGAGTTAATTGTAAACTTTTTGTTCGGAATGAATTAATGAGCCTGAAAAAAATGTCGGGGCAAAAAAATTGTAAATTGCTTAAACAATTGTTTAAACCAATTTAGTCTGGGTTACTGTGCGGGTATATTCAATGCTTAAAAACTATAATTTTTGAAGTCATCAAGTATCTAAATTGAAGATAAAACCTTGCTCTTCAAGACCTGGAAGAGAATTTAGAGATTAGGTTATCTTTACAACTTGTTTTTCAGGCCAAAACCTGCGAAATTTTTGTTTTCCCAGACTGTACACATCATAGATTTCCCCGTATGTATGTTTTTAAAATTTCGAATGAGCGTCCATGCTTCTGATGTGTGGAATCACCAAAGAGCTTGCCGGCCTTGACAAGTATTCTGGAATCACTGCCGCGTTATGCGGTCAGGTTCCTGAGAGGGCAACGTCGCCAGATGGACTACCGGAAGGACAGGGAAGGAATGTCTATGCACTATTTGTGTGAGCCTGTTTGACTGACTTGGTCAGTTTAATTTCTCTGTTACACATGTTTGTAACTGACTTTTTTTTACTCATTTTCTCTTTCAAGACTGTTTTGTAGAGATATAGTTTCTTGGTAATATCGTAAAAGAGCAGGACGCCTTGCTGTGTACCTAGTAACAATGCCAAGACAGAGCAAGGCAAGGAAAGTTGTCCCCCAGCAGACCCGTATGTTATATAGTGTGATGCGAGTGCATCAAATTTACTTATTCATGATGCGTCGCCCAGTCGCGCTGCCGTGAAACTTTGGAATAGCGTGGAGGAACTTGTAGGCACGTATCCCCACCGTATAGTTCCTGCGGCGGATCTTAAGCATATCTGCTGATAGCTCAGTCAAACGGGCTTTAATAACTAGAAAATCCAGACCTCGACATCCTTTATTTAAGACATCACGTTAATCAATACGCGCAGCGACGGTATAGCACAGCCACCCTCTATTGTGAGTCAGTAGACTAGACAGTTGAAACAAAACTAATCTGACCAATTTTAGATCCAACCGGATTCAGATTTTCCACAACAAACCTTGAAATTGATCTCCCAAATTAATTTAAATTAATCTAATCATAATGCGATGGAATCCCTCCAACCGACGCACTACTTCTTAGTTCTACAATTTTCATTCATTTCTTTTTTCGTCCTTCCCGTCTACATGACTTCGTTTAGTATACAAGTATATACAAACTTCAGCAAAAGATACTTATCCGAGGATTCGAAGTTTGATGCCAATAAAAAAAAGAAAGAAGATCTAAGACATCGAGCCTTTCAACTAAAGACCTACAGCTCTGCTTTCTGTGATCAGCAATGCGATGTAAAAGTGCAGCAATCGCGAGCTTCAGGAGTTTCTTGAGCATCACAACTTGATTAGCACAAGTGTGGATCAAACTTATCCAGTCTTATGGTGAGGCTCACATCGTTGCTCTTGATATAACGATAGCTACCGAATACGCATGCTGGCCTGATGGAACTTTGGATAAGAATGCAAACTTCCACCCTATGGCCTCCCAGATGTTGACTTCACCTCCAGCCGCAAGATATCCGTCGTAATTGGAGGCTTCTTCCCTTCATCCCACAATGTCAACGCGGTTGTTTTCCAGGGATCGGACGTGGCAGGAATATTATTTCTGTTACATGTCAACGATCTGCTCTCATGTATGATCAATCTGATTCACAGTTTTGCTGATGAGAGGTATCCAGAGTGCCAAGCTAATCTCTCCCGATGAGAGGCAAAAAGGTTAGTAGCGAGTTCTGCTTCGGCGACAGATCTGGAAGGCATCTATTTGTAAACACCAAAGCACTACAGAGGTGCCGCACTATAGTTATTAGCTTCTCTCTCTTATGACGCTTGTTGTAGAAATGCATTTACACTTCCTTGCGTCTATATTCTACGGTGCCTTTGTTACATGAAAAGCAGTATACACATATTTAGCAAAAATTCAGATGAGCAACCAAACAATACAAGATTTAGGATTAATTATCATCATCATTAAGACTACATAACATTAAATGATGCCAGGTCAAGAGTGATATTACAAAGTACCTTTTAAAAAAAGCCCCCTTCTCTCTGACAAGTTGAAAGATTTATAACTTCATACTTTGATTTCTCTAACATAAGCTGGATATCTGGACAGTCGCTACAGCTGCTGGTGAAGAGTTGGGTTTGGTGTTTAGAGCTAAGAAGTGCTATTCTCCATATAACCTCCTCTTTCCTTACAAGGTCCAGATAGACCCAGCCCAAATGCTTTGGGGTACTGCTGCTCCAATTACATTCTCCATAATCGATGCTGTTCTGCCGCTATGCTAACTAGCTTTGCTCCTTAGCTTCTTCAGAACTGTCCGGTACGACCACTTTTTTGTTCATAGGGTGTCGAAATTGTGGAACAATCTGCCAGAGGAAGCTTTTTCAGGTTAACCTCAGCAGTTCAAAAATCGGAATAACAAGGTGGCTTTAAGTTCCTCATAACAATCGCGCTGCCAAGATATTTAGATTTCTGCCTATAAGGCTGCATCCGTAGAAAAAATGGTCCTACTTGCCGCTTTTACAGAAAGTAGTAGTAGTAGTAATATTTTATTTGTGTTATAAATGTTTACCCACGTCTAATAATGAATCAAATTTCATATAAACGAATTGATAATTTATAAGTTCATATTCACAAACAACAGTAAGGGCCATATCGTCAGCCGTTCCTACAATTGCAGGACGCCTCTATGGACTCCTTGATTTTCAAAGTTTTCTACTTCTGTCAGCGTTCTGTTTTGAGGTTATGTTACAAAATACCTATTTGCATCAAATTGTTGATGCTTTTGATTTATATCATCTGTTATATCAGTCTTAAATTTCCTACAATTCAAAAATAAAACACAGCCTCATAGTAGGAGAGCGCTGTCGCGGACAGGGCACAGTAGAAATCTAGAAATTCCCTAGCCTTTCTGAAGGAGGGAAAGGACTATGAAAATCAAGGAGGCCATTGTTGGAACGACTGACGGTACGACAGTAAAATACAGTATATTTCGGATGAAGCTTATCTTAGAGAAGTCAAAGTATAATATTATAAATGTCTGAACCTGTCAGAGAGATATTCGTCGAAGGATTAGAAGGATTTACATAGAAGGTACTTTTTAATATCACTCTTGAATTATGTATCTTTTAATATCTTGAGCTTTTCGGGTAACATATTGTAAGACTTTATACAATGATAGTAGTACTTCATTTTTTGATTTTTCGAGTCTTAAATAATTGTTGCCATATTTTGTATTATGTCTCTGTATCTGAATGTTTGCTAAATAGGTTTAAGCTATGTGAGGACTAGAAGGATCTAGAAAATCAAGTTTATGATGTTGATAATCTATGAATGATTCCGAACGTGGATTTATTTTATTATTAAAGTATTTATACCCACGTACCAAATGCTTTACGCGTCTAGCTCCTAAATCGACCGCACTATAAGCATATATCCGTCTGGCATACGGTCGCCTGTCGCTGTCTAGAATTTTATAAATGACACAAACTGCTGGTTTGCTCAAAACTTGAGAGTAAATATAATGCGGTTATATCCGGTTATCTTAAAACACATTCTCGGCGCAAATGTCTGCAGTGCCGCATATCGTTCTAAAAATGTCATTTTGCAGCAAAATGCCGATTTGTTCCACGTTGGTTTCGCGCCATTACGATATTCAGCTATCACCTTCACACAGCGCTTTGTTAAACCCGGATTGCAGGTCAATGTGGTGCAGTATGAAAAGTATTTTTGTCAGCGTCACAAAATAGCCCATTGTATCGAGTTTCTGAGAAGCCTAAAGAAACCTTGCTAATCCGTTTTCTAAATTGTCAAAGGTTAGTCGAACTGGGAAAAGCCTCCTTAGGAACATGGTTCCAAAATAGGGATACCCTAGGAATAAAGGAGCGGTCGTATCGGCCAGTTCTGAATGAACGTAGTTCGACGGTTGGGATGGGAGGCTGAAGGCCCGAAAGTTCCGAGGAGTAAAGCACGTTGGCGGTAGAAGAGAGTTAGATCGGCGACGGCCCATCGGTGCGAAAGGGTTTAGAGACTGACAGTTAGAGAAGAGTCATCGATCAGTCGAACAGCCCTCCTCTAAACAGGATAATGCAGTCGGGACGGCAGCACCCCAAACATGTGAGCAGTATTCTAGGCTAGGTCCTATCTGGGCCTTCTACAGAGTGATGAGGTCATGTGGAGAAAAGTACTTCTTAGCCCTAGCTTTTTGCCAGCAGCTGCCACTATTGACGATACGTGTTCGTGCCAGATCAAGTCCTCGGCGATCTGGACACCGACCAGCCAAAATGGTCGGATCTTTCTTAGAACCATATGAGCGCTACGTCGCTTTCTGTTAGTCAAGGTTCAGTACTGGGTTTTGGTAGGAATAAACTGTATCTAACAGATTGTTGTTGTTGTCAGAGGGGAAATCTCTGGTAGTCATCTTTTCTCCAACTCACCTGCAGAGATCGACTTATCACTCTGTATTCCATTGTGTCGAGTTTAGTTAGCAACAACAGAAAATGAGTCTGATGTGAGTTTTTCGCTGTAATTAACGTGATTGGGGAGAGAGGAGGCGGAGGCACACAGGTTCCATATTCCTAATCGAAATAGAGCGTAACGAGAGTTTACCTGGTTTCATGTCAATGTTCGATATCAGCTTCCAAAATCACTCCAGTGTTCCGAGTTTCGTTCATTTTTAACAACAAAAGATACACATGGAAATTTTGCAATTTGAAACTTGGAAATTTTGCAATTTGAAACTTTAGTGATATACTATTCTATATATTATTCATGATAATACCAATTTACTTATTTATACCTCCTCCCTCGATCTACCACATATATGTCGTAGCTCCTCAGAGAAAGAATTTGCTTTTTATCAAAAAGTTGAATAAACCAGCCTATCAGAAAAATTCTGAGCATTTTTGTCTACAAAGCTAAAATCTCCTGTTACTTAGACTAACAAGGTCTTATGGACTCGTCCGTTTTCTAAGTGGCTAAAGAGAGTTCAACCTGATAGAAAATACAACAAACTATTCTTCTAAAATGCTGAAATCAGTCTCCTAGCTTAAAAGCTAGGAGGAATCAGTCAATAAGATAACAGCCAAGAGAACAATGGATAATATAAAATCAAATCAACTTTCTATACTTCTATAACCACCAGTTAATATGTGGCCCTTAATTATACAGTAACACGAAATTGTGTAACACCCTGCATATTTCCAAATAATTTGGAAATACATAACTATGAAATATCAATATGAGAGCGAGAACAATTTTCTTTTATAGTATTTCTAAAAAACTACTTTCCATTTTCCTTGTTACACCCTATATGTTCGAGCGCATAGACGACTACCCCTCATGTGAAGTATTGAAAATACTCTATACTATATTTAGGAAGTAGGTGCTTATATAAAATGTTGATTTGATTTTATATTATCCACTGTTCTCTTAATTGTTGTCTTATTGTTTTCAGCCTTTTAGAAAATCAGGTTGTTGTATTTTAGATAAAGCTGGGCTGACTTTAGCAAAATTGGCGGGTAAATGTCATTTGTCTAAATAACTGGAAATTTAGGCTGTATGGACGAAAATACTCGGAATTTTCCTAAAAGGTTGGCTCACTCAGACTTATAACAAAACTGGGACCGCATCCACAATGTCATTAGCCTAAGCAGCACTACTTAGGCCCCCTTGATTTTCATACTTTTCTACTGTTCCGCGTCATCTCTCTATTTTGAGGTTGTCACAGATTATTCAGATGCGACACCTGCTGTCGGTCCCTTTGATCTTCTTGTTCCCAACTGCTCACCACACTTCCCACTTATGTTCATTTGCGTCCGGGGGATTTTTTCCTAGGGGTTTTTACGCGTTATGAGCAAGACGTTACGAATGTCATATGTCAAAGAAGATAATCACGAAATTTATTTGTGTTTAATCATTTACCCACATGCATTTTGGGCGAGATAATTATTATTTTTTGAAAAGCTATTTATATATAGTATTGATAGAACTCGGTGTTATTGATAACTCCTAAATCCTAAATGTCACAGCAACACGAATCCCACCATACGCATAGGACTCAATTTGGCGTTGATACGAAAGATGTCTTTTAAGTTTTGCATATAGAAACATAGTAGGCCGCGCGGATCGAACGTCAGTACTGAATCTTAACCTCACTCTTTAGTAAACTTAAATTCAAAGTTTCACAACAATACGTGTAGTGTTCTCATTTAAGTGTCACCAAGTCATTAGAAAAATGGAACCGAACCGAGAACATTTTCGCGCCATAATTTATTACAACTTTCAAAGACAAGAATGCCTTGCTGAGTTACTGTCTGTTTTCGGCAACGAAGCGCCAGATCAGTCGACAATTTCCCGTTGGTATGGAGAACTCAAACGTGGACGGGTGAGTCTTAGCGACGATTCCAGGGTCGGTGCACCAAAAAAAAGATCTCAATTCAAAAAATTTTACATGAAGAATTAGGAGTAAGAAAATTAGTTTCCCGTTGGATACCGCACCTGTTGACTGAAGAGCAGAAAGCAGCCAGGGTTAATTGGTGTCAAAAAACGCTTGACCGTTTCAATTTCGGAAACTCAAAAAATGTACAGCATTGTTAGTGGTGATGAATCGTGGATTTACTGTTATGAACCAGAAAATAAACGACAGTCGGCTGTTTGGGTGTTCCAAGGTGAAGAAAAGCCAACAAAATTCATCCGTTCTCGAAGTGTTTCGAAAAATATGGTCGCGACATTTGTGTCAAAAGCGGGTCATATTGCAACAATTCCTCTTCATGACCAAAGAACCGTTACTGCGGCACCATTTGTTTGCCAAAATTCATCACCGAGCTTCGAAAAATCAACCCCGAAAGAAGAATCATCCTCCACCAAGACAATGCAAGTTCGCACACAGCCCAAAAAACAAGGCAGTATTTAACGGAAGAAAACGCGTACTTATTGGACCATCCTCCATATAGTCCCGATCTACGTCCTAACGATTTCTTTACTTTCCCGAAAATTAGAAACAGATTGCGTGGTTAAAGGTTCCAGTCACCAGAAGAAGCAGTTGACGCATTAAAAAATGGCGTTTTGGATCTGCCAGCAAACGAGTGGAATAAGTGCTTCGAAAATTGGTTCGAGCGCATGCAGATGTATATTAAACTTCATGGAGAATACTTTGAAAAACAATAAAGTCATTTAAAACTACCTACCGTGTTGTTTTATTTCCATATGCAAAACTTAAAAGACATCCCTCGTAGAACCTGATTTTGGACAGTGTGTCGCCTGTGTTTAATACTCTGTGGTTATGTCACCAATATGTTTTGCATCAAACTGATCGTGCTTTTGATTTATATCATCAAGCCTGAAATTTCCAAAATTCAAAAAGAAAACATAACTTTACAGTAGGAGAGCGCTGACGCTGACTCAAAACATCAGAAATCAAGAAATATTCTTTGAAGGAAAGAAAAGACTATGAAAATCAAGGGCTGGTTCCTTAGCTAAACAGCTAAGCTCAGGAAACTACGGCGTATACAAATAAACACATTTACCCTGTTTAGCACAAAATATCAGATGGCAGGATATTTGACCCAGTTTCGGCAACAGGTTACCATGGGGTTGTTCCATCCCCTTGAGCAGTCACGGTTCCTTATGACGGAAACATTCCTCAAAATAGTATTGTTATTACCACTCACAAAACGTAAATAACGCATAAAGATCTTTCCGCGCGATATGTGGCCGTGCTTTTTTTCATATAATGCGAGGACCTTCTGCCTCGGCTAGAGATAAACATGAATAATTGAGTACATGAGAGGACTGCTTTTTTTATTATGCTGTAGTAAAAGAACGTTTATTACCAAAATGGATATGTCCTACCTTTATGGTTTGAGAAAATAAATGTCGTCCTTTTGACGTTTTACTGCGCAGAATTTTTAGGGCTACTTAAGACGGCGATCCAAAACTACCCAGGACGCAAATGTTCACTCATGGCGGTTATGTAGCTTGTTAGAGATAGCGTATTAGGACAGTGGGAAACTAAAACATTGTCAAGTTGAAATCTAATTACAGATCTTTTATTTCGTGTTTTATTCTTTGACCCTGTCTGGGGCCTGTAACACTATATGTAACACACTACAAGTATTACAAGTCTACAAGTTACTCACTAGAATTCCGCAACACAACGCAAATAATGTAATTACAAGTGAATGAAATAATGATCTATTTAAAAAAAATTAATACTTAATACACTGCCACGCCAAATTAATCAGACAAACAAAATTTTGTTCAAATTAAATAAACTTTTTAACTTTTGCATCAATACCGTTAACTTTTCGGTCAAGTTGTAGGTAATTTCATTTTCATCATTATAGACTGTCGATCTTGCAAACAAATTGAAAATGTTTGTTGTTATACAAGGTGAAACTGAAAGGTGCATTTTGCCCTAAACTTCTGAACATCCTGAGAATATTATTACAAACTGTAATTGCAACTGTAATTTTTTAAGTTAAATTGTTTATGGTTATGATTCGCATAGTTTTCTTACCAAAGTTGTCACTGTAATTTTTTAAATTAAATTGTTTCTGGCTATGATTCGCATGATTTTCTTCAAAACAGCACATATTCTTCAATAATTGAGATGTTGATATGAATCAAAACAAGAACTGCTGAGAAAAGTTGAGGCTTAAAATTCTCATACGAAGATAAATTATTCAGTAAAACAATGTTTGCACAGGGTGTTCAAATTGCACCTTTTAGCTACGCCCTGTATAACAACAAACATTTTAAATTTTTTTACAAGTCGATAATGATAATGAAATTACCTACATCTAGACGGAAAAATTAACGATGTAAAGGTTAAAAAGCTATTTCAAATTTAATTTGAACAAAATTTTGTTTGTCCGGTTAATTTTGCGTGGCAGTGTAATAAAAACGCGTTTTGTAAGCTAATATTTATTTTATGAATTTTTAATCTCACTACAATACTTATTCAAGATATTTTTGGTATATTTTTTCAAATTCTGAAATTTCCAAAAATTTTTCTAACTTTCCACATATCCTCAAAATATTTAACGAATTTGCAAATACAGTGGACCTCCGGAATCCGACAAACATTATGCAGGGCAGTGTCGGACTATCAAATTGGTCGGATTATAGAGCACTGCCTAAGGCCCCCTATAGTTCGGAATTTTTTACAAAAGAGTACTTGTAATCCGACAAATTACATATCCAGTGATAAGATTATGTATACATATATATATATATATATATATATATATATATATATATATATATATATATATATATATATTATGTATATGTATGTACTTTGAAGTACAAATCATACATAGTTTATGTATGTCGAATTTAGTAAATTAAATAACAATAGAGAGCTTACGTTTTATTATAAAATTAAGCATAAATGCACATACATATGTATGTACCAAAATAATCAAGAACTATTAATCAAAATCATTAATGAATTTATCAAGTTATGAAGCTTGGAAATATTCATCATTTTTTTTTGTTTAAGGTTGTTATAACATAACGCGAGATCAGAGCTTTATCCCTCAGTCTTCACAAAAGTAAAAGTTCGTTGTAGGATGTACCATTCTCTTCATTGTAAACCTAGCTCAAAGGCATTAATTGCGTCTTGTGCTGTGACTTGTAGAGCAGTTGCAATCACGTCGTCGTTATTTTCCTGATTGTTTGTTGTATAATTAGAAACCTCTTTTATAATCTCTTCGTCAGACATTTCATGAAAAACATTTTCCTCTCTATCCATTCCACGGCACCAGATTTCCAAATCTTCCGGACTTATCTGTGTCTCAGTAGCGACTTGTTCTATAACTTCCGAAGTAACACTGATTGATGGAACGTTGCTAGGAGTGGTGACTATATCTGGCCATAACTTTTTCCAAGACGATTTAATAGTTGATGACAGTAACGACTGACAAAGAGCAAAAACCAAGTCTTTCATAATAAATTCTTTTAAAGTTTTTCTATTGGTTGATCTTGATACGGCTCTCAGAAGTAGGTTTCTCTTATAGTCTTGCTTGACAAACTGAATGATATTCTGTTCCATTGATTGAATCAGTGCAGTGCAATTTGGCAGAAGAAACATCGCAGTGATGCATTTATCCTCAGGTGTTAGTTCTTCTTCAGACGGATGACCGCGAGCGTTATCAAGAAGCAACCACGCTTTTTGAGGAAAATTATTATCTTTTAACCATTTTCTAACTTCAGGTACGAAGCATTCATCAAACCACTTTTTGAAAAGGTCTTTTGTCATCCATGCACTTTTTTTTGTCCGTAATAGTGTACAGGTAAATCAATGTTTTTGAATGCCCGTGGTTTATTAGATTTCCCACTGACCATCATCTTAAGGGCGTGTGTGCCCGCAGCGTTAGCACATGGTAGTATGGTTACATGCTCTTTACTTACTTTTCGTCCAGGTACGGATTTTTCGTTACCAGAAACGAAGGTTTGGTTAGACATCACACGCCAAAAAAGTCCTGATCCGTCTGCATTGTACACCTGTGACGGGTCAAGATGTAAATCGTTCACCTTTTGCAAAAATCTTAATTTAAAGGGCTCTATGCAGGTGACATCGTTAGAAAGTTTCTCTCCTGTAATAGTCATTAAACGTATACCATGACGACTTTTAAAACGTTCTAGCCATTCTTTGCTGGCCACAAAATCATCTTTTTTTGTTATTTCCTCATAAAAAAACTTAGCTTTCATGGCCAACATGGGTTCTGAAATTGGTGCATGCCTATTTCTTTCCCGAAGAAACCACATGTACAAAGCTTCTTCCACTTCTGGATGTTCAGCTTTCTTGAGTTTCTGTCTCTTGCCTGGCCGCAGTCAGTAGTTGACACGAACTTCTTGATCTTCTCGTGGTTTCTTTTAATGTCATAAATTGTAGATCGGCCTACGCCGTATTCACTAATGAAAGTTTCATTGCGATTTAAGCGGTCTAAAATATCACATTTTTCTTTAATTGTCAATGTTTTGTGCTTTCGCTTCTGAGTTTGTGATGACATTACTAGGTACTATTCTTAATACACAATGAATAAATAGTAAACAATGAACGCACGCTAGGCCGTACCGCTATCACCAGTAGTCAAATTCAAACTAAATAAAACAATGCTTACGCGTCGAGCACGATAGCGGAGGTGCGTACAAGTTGTAACCTGTTCAAACCTGCGTGATCTACATTAGCGAAGATTGTCAAATACGTATGTATGTAATACATATTCAAAGACATGTCGGATTACAGAGGGCGCCGGATTAGACAGGGGCCGGATTATCGGGGGTCCACTGTAATTTAAAGAATTTTAAGGTTATTTTACGAATTTTCAAATCCAATTTCTTTCCAAATATCAAAATTCAGTTTTTAAAAAACTTCAAATTCATTCATTTTTCCAAGATTACTATATTGGCATCAGCCCTTGAAGCCTGTGCAAGTGTTCAAGTTAATCAGACTTCTTCAGATTGTTGAAAATTTCTTTGTAAGATCCAACAATAAGAGCATGTTAAAAATTGTGGTTTTGATTTTGTTTGACCTATCCCATCGAAGACTGTCAAAGAAGCAACCTGTCTACTCGTATGATCCACCCTGTATCATCCGATTGTACGTTCTCGTGACGCTACTCCAATCCCTGAAGTCTCCTGATTCTCTATCAACCGAGACAACGGATCGCTAAAATCGTCGTTAATCCAATCGAAGGACATCCCAATGGTGACCACATCGCTTTGACGATCCTCCATGCAGTTTTGTCCAGCCGGTGCGGCGAACTCCGAAAATCCTGTTTGCACTCCTATGCGAGAGAATTTCCGCGCGCTGCAACTTCATTTTACATCCGTCGGAGTGTCTGTTCGGTGGCAGGCACCGCATTTTAGGAGAAAACGTAAATCGGGAGCATGCTTGAACCATCAGCGGCGGGTCATTTACAATTTTCGTTTAAACGACAGTTATGCAATTATGGTTAATGGGTTGAAAAACATAAAAAACGACAAGCATTCAAGAGAACAAAACTGTTTAGAGGAACTCGCTTGTGATTTGTGTATAATAAAACATCGCAAAATGAGAAATTATATTTTTTTGATGTTATGACATCTACATCACGAAAAACCGTCGGTCTCTCTGTCTACCCGCTAATCCTTGATAGAAAATTCCAATCAGATTTTGATGAAGTTTCACACAAGGTTACTACTTTGCCAAGGACGAACAAGTTTTATAGTTTTTGAAAGTCGATCCCGTGGAGGCGGAACTAGGGGCAAAAAAATGAAAATCGCTAAAATTTCGTTTTTTACCGTTCCTGGGATCCTGATCATTTTTGAAAAAAAATAGGGGTGAACAATTGGGAATTTTTCTCAGGGGAAGGGAGCGATCCATCGGCAAGAGATAACTTTGTGTGGAAGCATACCTGCCTCCAAAACTTAAAGAACGAGAGGTTTCATATTTTTTCAGATAGCCAAATCCCAAAGAGCCCCAGAAGCATACTCAATAATCGAATTTTAATTATATGAGCCTTTTTGACTAACTAAGGGTGGCTTTCACCAAGGTTGTCAAATCAATAGTTAAAAGAGGCTTTAGAAAACGAAAAACGTCCAGAAGGGATTGACGGCTTTTGGTTTCAAAGAAAAAATATCAACTTCATTACATGTCGAATAAATAATAGTTTAAGGGCCAATTTCACCAACAACAGTCCATTATTCTCCACCTATAGGGTAACAGTCCGTTAAATACAACGAATGAGCTTAAAGTTCCAGTCAACACATTTTAGCAGCTATGAAATAGCTATGAAATGTTGAAAACAAAATACTGTCAAAGTATGAGATGACATCTTGTCATTGAAGCATCACCAGCTTATTGAATATTAATAAATTACATATAATTCAGTTATAATTTAAACGAATGTTTGATTTTTGAATTAAATTCATGTTTTAATTACTATGTTGATTTTTTATTCATGTTTATATTATTTTCTTCAATTGATATGCAATTTTACTGATTTAACATCACCTCCCGTGTTTTTTTTCCTATAAACCTCTTGCAGATAGCCATTAAGCACCTACTTGATGACAGGCTCTACTAAAAAGTTCATAGATATTGCTCGTTTCCAAACATTCATTCATTTACTTGCCGTTCATCAGAACCATTATGGCACCTTAGATTGATATTCCCACAAAACCATTCAGGTCTTTTGATATCTATACATCCATAAAGTTGAATATTTTTCGTTGTTCAGGAACTGAACAAACATCCACACTATATTCACAGCGATTAAGAAATTCCCAAATATGTATATGCCTTAAAGCTACCAGCAAACCTAAAACCTGCTAAAAACTGCACATTTGCCATATTCTTCTTTTTTCACGAGTACACATTCTGGGTTATATTTATGTTAGACATTATTTGAATACAGCTGATTATTGTATTTCAAGACTCATCGAGTGACACATGTGTGGAATCTGTCAACCCTTGGTCCCAGTCACAAAACATATACTCTGAAGATTTAATTCCATGCTATTCAATGACAACACGGTGACTTGTGTGGTTGTCAACGGCCATTTTGTGAGGGTGCGACATGGTTGCCAGATTGTGCATTAATATCCCATTTCACCCATTTTCAAGTTTTCGAGTCTACGGTCGTTGGAAAGTCAAGAAATTAAAATTCAACCACAACATAAACAACATTGTCTGTCATAGCGGTCCATAGAACCTTTTCTCAACAGATCTGTCAAGTCTGGTTACCGAGATACAGACCAGGGAGAACGAAGGGAAAAATAAAGAACGGAAGGAATAAATGAGGGAGAGTAAAGAAAAATAAGTGCCTCAGTTTGGGGAGTGCCTTAGGATTGTTAATTAGTATTCAGGAATTTTAGATTGATCTAAAACTAATTTAAACATTGGTTCTTGCAGAACAAATATCATTTTGGTTGGACCTAAAGTTTCACGATTTAATTTTATTTACAGTGCGAGCCGCGGCCTCGTGTGCTTGCGAATTTGACTGTGTAGTCTACCGACTTGCTGAACAATGGGTTGCAATGCAAATCCGCTTGGCTATAACGAAGCTGCGCTTGTTTGATGTAGGGACGTCGAGGTCGCTGTGAAGGGTCTCATTGAAGACATGCCATGGGCGTTAGTGATTGTACGCAAGGTTCTATTATGCAAACCCAGCAGATTACGCAAAATCGAGAAAACACCAAGCAGCACATGCGCAAGTGATCGATTGTCTAATAACCATTTTGGATACCCGAACTCTGTTGATCAAACTTAATTTGGGGTTCTAATTTGCTTTTTAACGCTTCATCCCGTTGTCAAGACTGACCCCAAGATCCTTAGCAATATTTTCCCAAGGTACGCGAGCTCCGTTCACTGAAACCTCAGACGGAGCACCGCTACGTTGACATGTGCCATTTCGCACCGCTCAAGTGTGCGGGCTATGATTATGTGGCAGAAGGACAATCGCTTCGCTCTTCTGCGCTTCGCTTCGCTCTTCTGCGCTTCGCTTCCCTCAAATGAACGCGCACCTTTACAACTGACTTTTTTATTACTTCAGGGTTCATCTGCTAGTTAATATTTGACCCGTCCTGAGTCTTCAGTAATTGTGGATTCAACATCTTGAAAGGTTCCGCCAATGCCCTAGCGACGTGCGCTAATGAATTCCGGAAGTGCGCATAGAAAATTCCAATTTAAACTACATCCGAATTACGCGAGGAATTGGATCGCATCCTTGTTTACCATGCGTTGTTTAAGGCTACGAACTCCTACTATAATAGACCCACTATATCCGAGAATGTACAAAGAGAGAAAATCAACGGTGCTGAAGAGCTACAACGTACCATGTGAGATAGGATATGTTAGAACTAGAGTTGTGAACGCAAATGCAAAGACAGTTCTACCGCATCGTATTTCTTTTGTGGACCGGCAACGCAAGCTCAGCTGACTTGAGTAGTATTCGAATACTTCTTAATTTGAATCCTATTCAGAATACATTGCGTGTTTGGTATTTGGTATTCGACTGAATACTTTTTGGTCACTACTCGGTATTCTGGATCTTGAATACCATTTCTGAATCCCACTATTCGAGTACCCACTGTGTATTCTAATCCCGGTATTCGAATCGTGTACTGTTCTGCTATTCCTATGGATACTACTTTACGCTTCACGCAACTTGCGTGTTGAAACACGTTCGCGCTGGTTGTCGATCTATAAAAATCTAATAAAACTCAAATACATTTTTTTATTATACAATTAAGTTGTCAAACCCCACTGTGACAGTGCGTATCAAAATGTCATTTTAAGTTTCATTTAATAGCATGTATTTTTATTTTGTATTTCTATAACTTAATACACTATAAACAAAGATCAAGTATAAAGTGTGCATACATATGTTTTTAGTTGGAATATTCAAAAAGTTTTCATATTTAAATCCAGTCCAGGTATTCAAAACATCGGTATTCGAATACTTTTTCCTTTGTATTCGAATCTTGAATATTCGAATACAATTTAAAATACAGTACTCGTTATTCGTATTGGATCCAAGTATGGGACTAAAGCTTCGAAACTCTGAACGGTGGATAAAATAGGAACGTTGGAACGGGTCCTATTATGGGACACACAACACTAGTTGGAGCATAATATGCGGTTATTAGAAGACTGTAAATGATGTTTGGTACATGTGGCAATCAGAAAGTGTTAAAGCTACTCGATAATCCACACGATAACTACGCATATTCTGTTTGAAGATGGTAAATATATACTACCAACTAGGGCACTATTGCATTTGAGTTCGTGTACAGGGTGTTCCAGTAGTAGTAGGAGCGGTGTGGAGGTGAAGGCTGGCAACTAGGCCACAAGCCACTACTAAGTATCTAATAAACCCTATGCGATTTACTGCTGTTAACCTTAACCTTATTGAGCTGGACCTTTGTACGCACACTTGATTCGCGTGAAAATACAAAAAGAATTAACTGCCGCCATTTCGAATCCCATATGGCGGATGATACAGAATGGCGATTCATTACTTCCATAGTAACTTCTAAATTAAGGGGCTTGATGAAACAAACACAATAAGCAAAGTGACATCACTCTAAATCCGGTATGACGGCGGAGGCAAAATGGCGATTTAGATTTTTCATTGCTACCACTATGATATGGATATGAAACGAAGGGGCTTGATGAGAAAACACAATAAGCAAAATGACGTCATTCTAAATCCAATACGGCGCGGACCCAAGGGGGTGTTTTTAATTATCATTGTCTCCCCTATGGTATAGGTATCAAATTAAAGGGCTTTATGAAAGAAACGCGATGTCATTTTGAATCCGATATAGCGACCCCGCAAAATGGCGATTACAATTTCCATAATAACCTCCTGTGATATCAAATGAGCGGGGTTGATGAGACAAACACAATAAGCAAAGTGACGTCATTCTAAATCTAATATGGCGGCGGTGGGAAAATGGCTGTTTAGATTTTGCATAGCTAGCAATCCAATATCGCGGCCGCAGCAAAATAACGATTTAAATTTTTTATAGTAACCCGTATAATATGAGCTTGATGGCAGAAACGCAATTAGCAAAGTGACGTCATTCCAAATAGAATACGGCGGCCGCTCCAAGATGGCGTTAATAATTATCGTGTTCTCCCCTATGGTATATGTATCAAATTAAAGGGCTTTATGAGAGAAACGTAACAAGCGTAATGCGATGTCATTTTGAATCCAATATGGCGGCACCGCAGAATGGCGATTATAATTTCCATAGTAACCTCCGCGATATCAAATGAGCGGGGTTGATGAGGCAAGCACAATAAGCAAAGTGACGTCATTCTAAATCTAATATGGCGGCGGTGGAAAAATGACGGTTTAGATTTTTCCTAGCAACCACTATGATATGGGTATCAAATGAAGGGGCTTAATGAAAAAAAAAACAGAATGGACAGTGATGTCATTCTGAATCCAATATGGTGGCCGCCGAAAAATAGTAACCCCTATGATATGAGCTTTTTGACAGGAACGCAGTTAGCAAAGTGACGTCATTCTAAATCCAATATGACGGCCGCTCCAAGATGGCGTTAATAATCATCATAGTCTATGTTATAGGTATAAAATTAAAGGGCTTTATGAGAGAAACGTAACAAGCAACGCGATGACATTTTGAATCCAATATGGCGGCGCCGAAAAATGGCAATTATAATTTCCATAGTTAGCCATCATCCATACACTATGGATATCAAATGAAAGGGCTTGATGAGGAAAACATAATAACCGAAGTGATAACATTATAGATCCAATATAGCGGCCGCTGGTTAGCTATTTATTGTTTTCATAGGCACCGCAATAGTTCGGGCTTAACAAAACATCTGCAAATCATAAGAAACAACCTAAATGGCAGGCCGCACTGTTACCGGCTTGATGCTAAGTTCACGGATAAAACGATGACTATAATCTTAATCGAGTATTAATTAGTAATAATACCAACTTTTACGTCTTTCCCTATCATGGTTCAGACATGATGCTTACCGACATTCACATTTATTGTGAAAAAATGATAACAGCGCGGGATCCGCAATCTCTAGTTTTTAGCATTGATCTAAGCACTTCTCAGCCTGTCCCGGTATACCAAGAGGCAAGGATCAGCCTCCCTCAAGTTAATGGCCGTGTGTCGGCTTTTTCCGAGGGGGTGAAAACCCCTGTCAGTCCATTGTTCTTACATTGATTACACCTCCATCTCCCAAGAGTGACACGCAAAAGTTTTGCAGCTTTGGGGGAGAAACCTGCAATCAGTCGATGAGAAGAAATACGGGATTTCCGTAGATTTAAGGATCTAATGGTTTTTGTTGCGTGTTTTCTTCCCTCCATGCGGGAAACCTGCAGTGCGATGTCGAAAAGCGCTCAGGTCTGAGACTAAGCGCTGTAAGAGTAAATCCATCAGGTAGGTTTACTTCCGTTCTTTCCATGCGATCGAATCCTCGACGATGAACAGTCCCCCATATTCAAAACTTAAAAGACATCCTTCGTACATCACTGTTGCTACTATACATAATTTTATTGATAACGTTGACTATATCGAAACTTGTAATTAAATACAAATATATTGATCTTGTTTATGATTGTGAAGGCACAATGAATCCTTAGTAGCTTATAAAAATCTTTGTAATTGTATATTTATTTTATAATTAATTTTAACTTGCTGGTATACTTCTCTTTCACAATGTTCTATGCCTCACCTTATGAAAAAATAAAAGATATCTATCTATCTAATATAGAAACATTTTTTTAAACTTTGACACCCTGTATCTTGAAAACCAGAACTTTTACGATATATGTTTATATGTATACCCTTGTAATTACGGCATATCATTAAGTAACACCCTGTATAGGTCAGAATAGTTCTTCCTCTCACACCCCCCTCGTAAATAGCGCTAAGGTGGAACAGTGTTTGGGCGGGTGCTTTTGGTGAAGTGATTAAGCCATTCGCAGTTATGATTTCATTAAGGTCGCGTACACGAAGCGACTAAAATGCTACAGTTCCGGGTTTGCCGGAAATTAGGAGGGATTATCGCGCAACCTAGGCAAGGGAATAACAGTACAAGAATATCTACTTAAACGGGGAGCAACTACGTAGAAGCGTTTAATGAAACCTGTGATATTTTCGGATTACGCATCCAAAGACAAGTCAGGATCATACTAACCTCTTAACCTGCTATATCGAGTGTGAACATTAGATAGACCTTAGGAAAGCAGAAAAGTTTGATATATTATCTATTTAAATATACAATTATCTGAATAATAGTCTCAAGATATCAAAATACAAACTGTTAAAATATATTGGTTATGTTGCTGGCCATTGGAAATTGAAGATCGGAAAGGAAATGCCTAAGCAGCACTGAGAATAAATGCTTTAACCACCTGTATATCCAGCTACCTTGATAAAAACAGAGGATGTTTTGATTTTTTAAACATTTCAGGCAAAAATAGGTACTCAAAAAATCATATTACCAAATCTATATTAATGAAATTGAAAGTGTACAGAGGAGATTTCTTAAATACTTGACTTTCAAATTAGATGGTGTTTATCCCAATAGTGGGACTCCCCAATCAGCAATGTTGCTCAGATTTGAAATGCATCCTCTTGAGCTGAGAAGAGTTTGTAATAGTTTAACATTCCTTTACAAACTCCTACACAGTGTTGTTGATTCTTCAGCTTTATTAGCTAAAATTGATTTTCATGTACCGTCCCGCATTTCCCGAAGATTTCTCGCTTTTTCCTTAAAAACACCAAATTCTAAAGTTATGATTAAGTCACCCGTGTACTTTATGTGCTCCAGCTTTAACGCCATAGCTAATAATTGTGACATTCATCATGATAAAATCAAAGATATGTTAGCTGTATTCAGCGACTACTATTATTCAATTTATAACATTTAAGACATGTAGGTGAGTAGGTGTAGCTATTCATTTTTTTCATAAAATGGGTGAGCTATGATTGTAGTTGAATATATTGTAACATCAAATTGTATTCAATTACATTGTCCTTTGAATGGATGTATCTGTTGTTCAATAAACATATTAAATATTAAATAAGTGAAAACGAGAAAAATGACTCAGTAGTCACTCTAGAGTGTTACACTTGACTGTCTCAAATGCTATTTCCTGGTGAACCTGATTCCATCAATAAATTTGTTTTCGAGTAAAAATTAAGTATTTTATGATTTTTTTAAAACCGTCCATACTCTCTGCCGCACCCTGTATAAGCGAGCATGAAATTTTTTACATGTACATCTATTAAAAGAAAAAAAGAAAATCTCAAGGTATCCAATGGAACAGGATTCATTATCAAATACAATAGCAACACATATTCAATATTCTTTTTGAGTCTCTCATTATGTGAACTCGTTATAAATCTGAAAGTTGTTGAAAATGTAGAACGATTAAAACATGGCAAAGACAACAAAGCTTGCCATCACGCCATGATGTAGTGCAAAGCCGGTTTTCGAGTACCTTCACCGTTAAAAACCCGACGTTTATTTTATACCGTTCGTTTTACAGCAATGTAGATGTGTAAGATCTAACCAGGCGTGTTAGTTTTAAACACCTTTTAACAGCGGCAAAATCGTTGCAGCTTTTATAATTTTTGATGGAATCGAGGTTTACTGCTTTCGCCACATTTATAGACTTTCCTGGAATGCACGGCGTTTGTGGATTTAAACAATAAAATTTGAATATTCTCAAAATTTAAAAATTTGTAAATCCTGAAAAATTTGGCAATTTTAAAAATATTAAATTTATGAAAGTTTGTGAATTTTGGGTATTTTGAAATTTTTGCAAATATTTTACACTTTATGAAATATTGAAACTTGTGAAAATTATGAACATTCAAAACCTTTGAAAATTTTGGTAGCTTTAAAAAATTTTACAATATCAAAAACCGTACAAATTTCGCAAATTTTGATAATCTTCCAGATTTTGAAAAATATCTGACGACAATTGTTACAGCATACTGTGAAACGCAGGTGTTAAATTCTGCCAGTTATTGCTGATTTAAAATTCAAGGATAGATATTTTCTCAAATGGCGGTAAAAATGTGAGCCTATGCGGTTTCGATCTTAAAATCGTAACATCCAAAGGCGAACATTAAATGTAACACGTGAGCTCCTTGAAAAGACCTTTACATTGTTTAGCTTTTCGCGGAAAATTTCATAATTCATAGTCAACACGACAAGCCATTCAATACAGACCATCTAACTGGTCAAAAACCATTGCCGTTTAATAACATGTTTTACAATCGAATTATATTTGTGGTGGTATACGAAGAACCCCCCTGTATCGAAGAATGAAAAATTCTGTTGGGTATCTTTTTTATTCACTGTCGAAGTGGGAAAATTCCCTTTTTCGCGTCTATTCAAATATGACTTACTATAAGGCCAAAATAGATGTAGCCTAGATGACGCTATTTTCATGGTTGATATAACGAAATCTGGTCTTAATGTGATGCCTTAGCAAGAGATTAAGCCGAATATGAGGCCAATTGATTGATCCAAAGTTACTGGACAGCTCTTCAAAGAAGGTCATTTTTCTCAAAAAATGATTAGCAATTTGGCTTTTGCAGAAACCGTTGAGCGTTTTAGACGTCAAGCACTGCGGATATGGGGGACTTACTGTCCGGAATTTTATCAATTAATGTTTTTCTTGAATAACAAATTGAAAGTTACATCAAACTGGCCATGAAAGGACTCGTTCTGAATGTACATTTTATGCCCCTACAACTATTTTTGAATTGCTCACAGGTATATTCATACCTATTATGCGCAAGCTGAAACATGTGATGATCGCTACCTACAAATGGTGCGCCATAGCTGAATTTTCATCATCATATCCTACGATGAAGACTATAGAGAGGCCCTTACGCACTCTAGCTCATACCACTAAAAGTTATACGCTAAGCACAGAGATGTCGTCCTACACCATCTCAGTCAAATGTCAAGATGTTGGAGTGCCACGTATACACAGAGCAAACCACCAATGGCTTTTCTATGCACATATGCCAAGAGGTGATGATCTGTTGAAAAGCTAGAAAGCATCAGGTGCTTCTGGGCACAAGTATTTCAAATCTACAGAATGTTCCTTCAGGGGTACCACAAGGTTCAGTTCTAGGGCCTCTCTTGTTTTTAATATATACATTCGATTTTGCGGGTCAAAATTAAAAACTCGAATGTAACTTGTAATGCAGGTGGCATTAAATTATTGTTAAATTTTTTTTGAATATACTTTACGTGACATTTTAGAAGCATATAACACTTTATTTATTCCACTATACCGAAGCAGCCGCGCAGGCAGAAGCCTAAATGACGGAACACCGCGGCAGCTATGATGATCCCAAAGCATTTTTTTAATACGATTACGTATACAGTAACATATCGTTATAGTTCATAGTATTATATATATATTTATACTAAACTTAGACTTTTTTATATTTTAAAATATTGGTTGGGTAGATTGGCCAATGGCTAGACTTCGCCATTTGCATCATACTTTCAATGTAAATACATATTACCATTACTATTATTATTGCATTGTGCGAAAAATCTTATGATCGCCACCTTCCGATGGTTTGCCATAACTATTTGAATATAATCCTTAAAATGATTTATCCAATTTCAGGTTCGATAATAAATTTGTCCCACTAATTTTTTTTATCTTTCCATGAGGAGCATATTTTTATACCCTCAATAACATAGCATAGTACAATTTTATTCTCCCAAATTCCAGGTATCATGGTCTAACCGGTCAGTGAAAGGGAAAGCCAGTTCCTGAAGAATAAAAAAAGAAACTTCGCCAAAAAGGTAGTTCATTCTTTACAAAGCCGATGACGCGATTACTATGCGGTGTGCGCTAATGTCGGTTGTCCTTTCATCCTGTCAGGACCCTTTGTCCTTTATTTCCCGAATGTTCCGGCACGCGTCCTGTTCACATACGAGTCTGCCTTTCTCTCGCATGCCCGTGGCCCACTTAGCGAGATTGGATTAACCACACTTCTAAAGGAAATTACTACCAGCCTGCTTAACTACATCTTCCCTTCCCGGGATCCTGCGCCGCATTGTTCTGGATTGGGTTCGAACTAGTGGCCGGGTTTTCTTTTTTAGAGCCGAATTGGGTGAGGCATGGACTGAGTTGCGTTAACAAGACAAAATGGACATACAAGATTCAGTAGGAATGAAATCGAAGACAGATGTTTCAATCGTATATGGTATGGTTGTTTGACAATATTTTTCAAATGATTTGAGGGCGTAAAAAATAAAATTGATTTCTCGAATTTCATTATTTTCCTGGTCATTTGCAAATTTTTTCGATGAGTTAGTTTGTTAGGCTTGAGCAAGTTCTTCATTTCCACATGAGTCCTAAGTTTTATGTAACTGAAAATTTTCGTTTCATTTCAAAAAGTGTGGAATTTATAGATTTAGATATTCGTATCAAGTATGAGATTTTATGTCATAACAAAAGTTTGTTTTGTTCTATCGAAATAAACTTAAATAAATAAAAATAAATGCGATGTCGGTAAAATTTTGCCCATATTCAGTTGATTCGATTCCACTCACGTTTTTTTGTATTCGACTCTGCTAGGACATGTATTTTAAATCAATAGATTTAGAAAATAACTTTTTTAGAAAGGCTATACGCGAAACTACATATAAAAATTGCCCCCTAAGGTATCCCCAAATCTGGTTCAATTCAACTTACGGTACAGCTAAAATCGATATAGCCAAGTTATCAGATCGATAGATCGCCCCTAACCTTAAAAAATGTGTTTTCTGGAAAAACTTTTTTGCGGACGCAACTTTGATCAAAATTTTAATAAAAAAATACCAAGACTGCATTGTTGCAGTCTACATAAGCATAATTTTTTATAGATTTGTAGAGCACAGATTTGAAAAAACTGTTCGAATTCTTTTTTCGATTTTTTGGTTAGATAAATTTCGCAAACTCAAAAATTTATATTAGTGCTTTCTTGCGTTCTTTTGAGATCCACAAACAAAATCATAAATTATTGCAAAATCGACAAAAATTGAAAAAACCGCATTATCACCGATTTTATGCAATTTTTGACATTTCAAAAGTAAGAGTTGACCAACTCAAAAATTCAATCTAAACATGCATTTTTATGCATCCCTCCAGGTTCCACAGACAAAATTGTGATTTTTTCGGGAAAATTGTGAAAATGGGACAAACCGGATGTTTGTAAGTTTTCTTCATTTTTTGACTTTTTTGTCAGGAATGAACACTCGACTGACAGAGCAACCCTCTGTATATATGTCATTTTTCACGTTCTTTTCAGTTTCTTTCTCTGAATCGTGAGTCTTTTGTCCGGAAAACCGTCAAAAATCGGAAAATCCGATCACTGACGAAAGTAAACGACATTTAAAATCACTATCCTCAAGTTACCCCAATAACCAGAATCGCTCTTAATGACTACAGCTTCACTGAGCAGTGGAGAAGCTAAGTATTGAATTTAAAAAAAGTGTAAAAAGGCAATTAACTGAAAAAAGTCGGTAAGAGAACAGCTACTTATTTTTGGAACTATTTTATAGGTACGACACATTTCCTTCTCCACTGTGATTTACCTTTGACTTGATTTCGAATATTGTCAACTCCCAGAGAATTAATCTAATTGTCCAATTCTTATTTCATTCGCCTTCAGTTTCACATGAAATTCGACATGTTCAAAATCACTATCCTCAGTTAAGGCCTGTAACAGCCTTGCATTCCAATGCAGGGAGGCTCTGGATTGTCTAGCAGCGATGCATCCTGTTATTGTGGGTACCGGGGCCCGCTGAGATAAAGGTCAGACTTGTTGGTACCTCTAGTGGACAACACTTTCAGAAATGGAGAAGCGTCTCTAGACAAGGAGCTCATCGTAGGGCACAGTGTTAGGGATGGACGCTTTTGCTTACCTTTGGATAGAGCCAGACTAACGTTGACCCTCCGGCACGCGCGCTTTTAAAAATCACAAGAGCGGGCGCGCTGCGGCACTACATGCCGCAAGTAGAAAAACGCACGGATCAATATGAAAACATCCAAATTTATTTTGTAATACAGTTTTAAAAAATCGTAGTTCTAAAAAAATATATGAAATCCTTTATTCTAAAGTATTACGAAAATAAAATGTAAATAAAAGTTGACATAAATTACAAGTAACTGTGGTTCTGTTGTTCTTTTTAGAGCTGCAAATATGGCACCGTCCATTGGAATTTCTGGTAACTGCTACCTCTGTCTCAGGTACGGTACGATATTTTGAAAGAAATGCTGTTATATACTTGGGAGGCGCTGAATTTTTAGCTCGATCTTTTAGATGATCCGCAAACAGCTCAAAAACTAATTCGGTTGGAAAATACGTCTTCTAGGAGGATCAGCTAAAGGCTTAGTATTATTATAGATAATTTCAGAATTTATTCCAGCAATGTCAAGCATTCGAATAAAAAATTGTAAGGGGCCATATCTTCTAGTAATTCTTTGTGTTGTGAAAGATGCATTTCTGGTCTACGGTATCAACGCCACATTTTGTTCTATTGTAGTCCAAAATGACCTGCGGCTTTTTAGTGGTCTCATCAATTTCACCTGCATCTTGCAATGTTAACAATAAGAGTACCGCCTTATTCTTTTTGCTTACATAAGAGGTTAGAGTCATATTATCTTGAAACCCGAATAGAGTGGTTCCTTCTTGACGTGAAGTATTTGGTAGAGAAAGTGTCTCCAGCTCATGTTCTGTGTCGCTGTGAGGTTCTGAGCTACTACAAGCAGACTATTCCGGGATCCAACACTTTGGGTTCCCAGAATGTTAAGGAGCTGCGACTCAACTTTGCTAGAAGCTTGAGGGACAGGGAATGTAGGAGTGCATAAGTGATGCGTGGTGGTCGGTATGTCTCTAATATCGTTATTCATTCATTAATTCATAGCCCTATAACCATAGCCGGTCTCAATAACCGCAGCTTCATTGTGCAGCGGTGGTATTCCACAGAATCAATAAATACAGATCCTTTTCTGAAGCTAACTGAAATTGATTAAGCCAAGAACTCGGATTAACATTTCCAAATCAGGAAGAATTGGATTAATTTATCATTTTCTAAAAATACCCGCCTTCCGCCACAGTAATCTACTTGTTTATCCGTACGCCCAAACTAGATTGTCGGGTGAAAGCATAACAATCATCCGGTTGATGAATAGTCTCTCCAAAGCTCTTCTTGCTACTATAAAATAACTAGTCCAAATTTGTCAACGTCAACATTAATAAATATGGTGAGACAACAGCGAATTTCGTCTCGTTAGGATTATTAGCCTCCCAGCAGTATAATTGTTTGGATTAAGTCAATCTGCTCTGTTTTCTTGGACGCCCACAATAAGAATGATTGCCGTAATTACGATATTACGTGGGTATTTGCTCTAATATTATTTATGGTTCTTTACTCTGTTATTTAGGTATACGTTCACCAATTGAAATTGTGTAACATAACGGAGTCGGAGAAAGGAATGATAGGTACAAGAGCGATACGAAAGGTTTTCGAAGTAGATCGAAAGCAATAAATTACGCGAAGCTAAAAGCACAGTTTCTGCTTTTGAGTAGGCAGATGAATTCACAAGGAAGTGTGTCAAAACAGTCGATCAACGCAGGCTGTAATACGCAGCATAGCACACGGAGTTCGACTGTGTCTAGTATGATTTTCTGCTCAAAGGGTTCAGAGAATACAACTTTACCTCATCCTCATGCTCTTTAATAGAGCAATAGCTCGCAAATTGCCAACATTTTATCTAATATATCTAATGGAAAATTGATCAAGCACGGTAGACCTCAAGGTTCAGTCCTGGGCCCTGTGCTGTTTCTCATTTTTATCAATGACCTATCTTGAGACAATGAACGTAATTATATTTTATTTGCAGATGACACAACGCTTCAGTGAAAAGTGATTGGACTTCTGAGCTTTCTGAGAATGCTGAAACCATGCAATCGTGCGCCAAACGCTGGTGTGATGAGAATAGGATAAACATAAATCGATCCAAAACAATGCACATGATTTTCAAATAAGTAGGGGAGCATGAATATCTTCATATAAAGTGTCAAAATTTTTAGGTGTACATATCGATTAAAGATTAAAATGGGACAGAGATATTGATATGACATCAAAAAGACTTTCTGTTCGGAAGCTTATGCTAGCAGTTGAGCCGCAATGTATTAAAGTCGGTATACTTTGCTGTATGTCATATCCTGCGTCATTTTGGCATGAGGACAAGTCTCAGTTTGGCAGCATCTATTCTCCATACAGAGACGTGCACTTCGTATAGTTATCTTATCTTTAAAATATAGATAGGGCTGAAGACAGACTAAACAGTATCTGAAGACCGATGAAAACATTTATTATAATGACTATAACACCAGAAGTACCTTTTAGGCTGTATGAAAGCAAAAAGTATAAGGTATACAGCACCAACATATTTTAAGATACTTCCGTTAAGTATCAGATCTTTAAATTTGAGTGCCCGTCTCGTCGTTTGTTATTTGAGTGGTCAGCGGCGGAATTATGTTTTCTTTCTTCAAAATCTCCCTGAGCTCAGCCAGGGAAGATTTTTCATTAAGTACATATTAGATAAAGACGAAAGAAAGGAAGAACATTTGAAAGGGGAGAAAAAAGGGGGAATAAATCAATTAATAAGACGGAAATTTATTTAATCTGTATTCCGAATGGCGCTTAATTATTATTACAAACAATCAAGAAGTTTTAAATAGCAAGGCATTTTACTCATAGAAGGAGTCTTTGGATCTAAAATTTTGAACTATATTTTAAATATTATTTTATATGTGTTTTGAATTTATAACTATAAACTGAAAGTGAAAGTTTACACCGTGGGTAGCTAACCATAAGAATGTGTTATTTCGTGTGTTAATATGACTCTGTGCTAATAGTTGGCGCATCACTTGTACATTTACACTGGGCGCTGTGCACTATACAAGGACTTGCAGTACTAGACGTCCCAGTATGAACAAATGGCTTTAAGTAGATCGACTCTATACTTCCCAAGGTTTCGAAACAACTATACAGGGTGTTTCAGTTTATTGTTTCATAACTTCAACATTCGATAGAACTTTTAAAATTAATGCATAAAGTCTATATAAACATGGGTCGAAAAATCGTGGCTTCCGAAATACAGGGTGTTGAAATTTACATTCTAAAATAGTTTTTTTAAATATTTCGGACAATATTTGATGTATAACAGTCAAAATTGGTATACAAGGGTTTTTTGGTACAACAAAACGAACCATGGGCATAGTTTTACTGTAGCCGCTAGAGGGCGCTCTCTACTGTACATGTAGTGTATTAAAATGATTGAAAAAAAATTCTTAGTGCAATTTTTTGCTTTTTGAATAAAAAAAAATGATTCCTCGCACTTTTCAACATAAAAAAGCTCTCTTGTGAATTTTCATTATAGTTAGCCGTTTTTGAGATATTTAGATTATTAAGGTTCGAGGCATTTTTAATTATTTATGATAAAATAACGATAAAAAGTCAGTATCTCGATAATTTTTAGAAGCAGCCTGTGCCTGCAAATATTTTTGAAATTGAAAGCAGAATAAGGTTAAACGTCAATTAGTTGACAGTTAGTTTTGTTGTCTGTTGAAACCTGAAACGTTTTTTTGCAATTGTGAATGCACGAAATTTAGTTTCTTTTACCTGTTTTTTTTTTGTAAGTTTTATAAACATGCCATTTTTTTTTCTCCAATCAAGAGTTTGCGGATATTCATTTTGTGTATGGCTTTGTAAATGGAAACGCAGCAGAACCAGCCAAAGAATACGCACGAAGATTTCCAAACAGACGACATCCAACTCGCTCAGTATTTGTAAGAGTGCATCGCCAAATAATTGAAAATGGTTTTGGAAATCTCCAAAGGGATCAAAACATAAATGTTCGTCAGCGCAAATTTACCCGTATGATTCTGCGTGAGTTTGATCGAGATCCGACCACAAGTGTTAGGAGAGTTTCTGGTGCCTTGGGAATTTCAGCAAGCCATGTTCACCGTGTTCTTAGAAATGACCATAGACGTCCTTACCATTTGCAACCTATGCAAGGACTACAGCCAGGGGACGGAGAACGAAGAATCACATTTTGTCAGTGGATTCTTGATAGAACTGATAATAATAGGGAGTTTTTAAGTAACGTTTTATGGACCGATGAGTCATGCTTTACTAGACGTGGAGTGGTAAATTTTCATAATCAACATATTTGGTCGCATGAAAATCCGCATGCAGTTCGGGAAAGAAATGCATGAATTTAGTGTGAACGTGTGGATTGGTATCTACCGTAATCGACTAGTTGGACCCTACCTTTGGCCTGCAAGGTTAAATGCTGCGACCTTCTTGGAATTTTTAAAGGCTGAACATGCAAATATGTGGGATGATATATTAGATTTAAGAAAATTGGCCTGGTTCCAGCTTGATGGTTGTCCAGCTCATTATTCGAGAATAGTTAGAAACTGGCTGGACGAAAAGTGTCCAGAAAGATGGATCGGCCGTGGAGGACCAGTCGTCTGGCCTCCACGATCCCCTGACCTAAATCCATTAGATTTCTTTGTGTGGGGATTTCTAAAAGAAAAAGTGTACCAGACTCCCGTAACCACAAGAGATATGCTAACAGACAGAATCAGGAATGCATGTGATGAAATAAGGCCTTATTTGAATAATGCTATACCACGTTCGATCATTCGTAGATGTGAATTGTGTATTGAACAATTGAGTTTACATTTCGAGCAACTACTTTAGACTTTGTATGTTTGTCCTAACTATCCAATAGCATTTTAGTTGTAAGTAATTAATTTAATTTGTTAAAAATAAAATTGGAAAATTAAACAAATTAATATTCTGTTTTTTGTGTTTATTTGGAGTTAGGAATTATTGCTGTGTTTAAAAACACAATCTAAACGATCATCTTAATTACTTGTAATGCCCAAATCGAAAATGTAAAAAAATATTATTTTCCCATAGATAATTAAAAATGCATCGAACCTTAAAAATCGAAATATCTCAAAAACGGCTAACTATAACGAAAACTTACAGGAGAGCTTTTTTATGTTTAAAAGTGCAAAAAATCAGTTTTTTTATTTAAAAAGCAAAAAATTGCACTAAGAAAAAATGTTCGGTCATTTTAATACACTACAGGTACAGCGGCTACAGTAAAACTATGCCCATGGTTCGTTTTGTCGTACCAAAAAACCCTTGTATACCAATTTTCACTGTTATATATCAAATATTGTTCGAAATATTTAAAAAAACTATTGTAGAAAGTAAATTTAAACACCCTGTATTTCGGAAGTCACGCATTTATCGACCCATGTTTATATAGACTTTATGCATTAATTTTAAAAGTTCTATCGAATCTTAAAGTTACGCAACAATAACCTGAAACACCCTGTATATATAATTTTTCATGTATTGAAATGGCATCAAAAAGGCCAAGGTTTGGTGAAACCATTAGTGACGTATTTAGGCTTTTCATTGCAGCAATGACCGTATCTGTACATGGTAGCCTCATTTCTTTGGAGGTCCATAAAATTGTTGTCAACAATGTCTGAAGGAAGGGTATATCGCAATTTTCCAACCCTGAATATGGCCTAGACCATAGCAAGTCTCCTCTATCCAGGATATAAGGTATAATCGTATGGTGCTGAGTTATTTCGAAAGGGTTCCAACCGGCAAATATATTTTATAATTTTGTGTCCGGGCTGTTTTATCATATAACTGCTTTATTACTGCTCTTAGAACGAAATTTTGTTTAAATAAAATCGCCAGTAACACAATTAAGCTTTTAATAATAATAATAATAATAATAAAATGTCTTTATTAGGCACATTATATACACTACAACATAATGTGACCTCTACGTAGCGAAGTCTAGCTCTTGGCTACTCTACTTAACCTACCCAAATACTAAATTGAAACACTCAATCAAAGGAAACTTTGACAAGCAAAAGACGCTTCAAAACAACGAGCTTTGATAGCTTCCTAGCATACATATATACACACATATATTACGTAAAATAAAATAAAATGTAAGAATTAAAAACTAACTTTTCCACAATTACTACAATGACAAATAAATCTGTTTCACATGCTTACGAAATCTGTTTACTGGCCAATCCTTTATATTGTCATCTAATTCGTTATAAATCAGGATAGCTTTGTAAGTGTATGAACTACGAAATAAAGTTGTTTTGTACATAGGGATCTCTAGTCTTTTTTTGTGTCTGAAATCAATGTCTGAATTATTTCGTCTGAAAACAAATTTCTCATAAAGATACAAGGGGGATCTAGAAGATATGATCTTATGTGTAAACACTGCTATATGGTACTTGCAAGCATTTTCTATACACATCCAACCAAGCTGAAATCTCTTTAAGGAAACATGATCATACTTCTTGAGATTAAATACAAATCGACAACAAGTATTTTGGAGTTTTTGGAGTCTTGCTTTTGTGATAGAATCAAGACAATGATAGAACACAGTGCTACAATAAAATAAGCTTGGAAATATAATAGCCTCACATAACTTTTTTCTAACTTTAAAATTTAAAATAGAGCGATTGACATAAAAACACTTCAAAGTTGCATAACATTTTTTTAAGATAGACGAAACATGCTCCTTAAACCGTAAAGTATAATCAATAATCAACCCTAATTTTTGTAGTATTTACGACAGCTAGACGCTCCTTGTCAATTTTTAGATCAAGAGAATACAATATAGTGTTACGTTTGACAGCAGGACAAAAAAGCATCACTGAGCACTTATCCTTATTGAGCTTAAGATTGTTACCATTTGAGTATCCTACTATTGCCTCCAAATCATCATTAAGCTCATTGATTGAAGTATGCAAAGTGTTACTATTAAAGCTCTTATATATCTGTGTATCATCGGCATAGCACATCACAGAAGAGTTTTTCACAGACCTACCCAAGTCTATAGTATAAATTAAGTACAACAAGGGCCCTAAAACTGAACCCTGAGGGACACCTGATGTTATATCAATCGGACTAGATATAGTGTTGTCTATCTCTACTACTTGTTTATGATTTGAAAGATATGTTATAAAAAACATTAGAGGTATGTCTGAAAAACCAAAAAACTTCAATTTAGCACATAAGAGCTCATGATCTATTTTATCGAACGCCTTAGAATAATCTAATGATACAAGTGCTGAAGCATCTCCCTTATCAAGCGAAGCAATGATGTCATCTTAAACCCTTGCTAAAGCTGTAGTTGTACTAAAACCACTGCGGAAACCAGATTGACACTTGGGAAAGAAATCATTATTAGAGAAATAATGATAAACCTATTGTTTAATCAATTTCTCCAATATCTTCGATATAACAGGAATCAAAGTTATACGTCTTAAGTCTGAGAGACATTTTGGATTTTTACATTTAGGCAAGGGCTTGACAAGAGATAGTTTCCAAGCATCAGGGAAATACCCAGCCTCCAGGCAACAGTTCAATAAATGCGTCAGGGGTAGTAATACTCGAGGCAAGCAAAGCTTCAGCATTGAGACTGTTATACCATCCGAACCTGCTGCATTAGATTTTAGGGACAGAATAATGTCTAGCACATTTTGTGGGGTAGCAAAACTAAATTCAAATCTAGCACTTTCATTAATTTTGGTACTATTAAATTTATCAACTAGATCCTTGCAATTGCCCGAAGGCGTGAAAACGGAAGAAAAATAATTGTTTACTTCATCGGCATTCTTCAACTGTGTAGGTAAAGATCTATCTACATTAGTTTTGAGTTTCAATGAATGTACAGCTTTCCAGAGATGCTTGTTACTATTTAGGTGTTCATTGAAGCTTAGATATGCTGCTTTCTCCCGCCTAATAGCGGAAATGACATCATTTCTTAATTTCTGGTAATATTCGAGACTAGCTGGACTTTTTAAAATCTGATATTTTCTAAAGGCTTTATTTCTCTCGGAGATCAAAAATTTTATGCCACCTGTGAAGTTAAGAAGTATTTTGCTTTATAAAGCAGTCGTAAGAATGTTTTTAGAGCAAAAATACAAAACAGTTTTACTACAAATTTTAATACGATTTATGAAATTGATTAATTGATATTTTCAGTCTGGTATTATCGCTTGGTAAAACCATATTGCACTCAGATGGTATCTTAAAGAATTATAGAAATATTTACAATTAACACCGTCATAATAAAAACTACATATAAGAATTATAAAACAAAACTTGTTTCCAAGGATACAAAAGCATTTATTAATACATTTATAAAACGAATAAGGCATTCATTTATCCAGATAATTCTGGAACAATTTCGAATTTGTTT
Source organism: Acanthoscelides obtectus (assembly GCA_963669975.1). Lineage (NCBI taxonomy): Eukaryota > Metazoa > Arthropoda > Insecta > Coleoptera > Chrysomelidae > Acanthoscelides > Acanthoscelides obtectus. Next base: position 105,806,368 of record CAVLJG010000001.1, read on the forward strand.
AGTTTTAAAACGGGATACGGTTAAGCAAAAGGAAGCTTTTAGTGTTAGTCAAAACAAAAGAGCTGCACCTAAGATAATGAAGCAATTAAACTGTTTTATTCTAGCCATAAGCTGTTTTATAACTGTTGTGTACTATGTTTTATATATTTTTAAAGAGTTCAAAGTGGGATCTTTTTGTATTTATAAGCGTTGTATAAACGTTGCTGGAACATGTATGGCGGCATTATAAAAATTATAAAAATAGTTCTGTAATCGTAGTTAAGATATTAAAAAGAATGGTTAGTTCGGGTATAACGTGCTGAACACAATATTTTAACGATTATTGTGTGTCGTATGCTGTCAGGAATGAAAAATGCAAGATTGTAACGGATATACATCATCAGCGAGGAAAATGTATCTAAAATAGTATCATGTACAAAAAAGAACAACGGGTAAATGTATTCCTCCGTTATGGAGTTACAATCTCCGGAGATCCCGCAGGTTTCGTTTCAAATTATGTGCAATAATTACTGTCGGTACGGAGCGGCAGCAAGATGCTACGAAATTAAATTAGAGGTTACTCTCCTCTTTTTCTAGCTCGCCTTCGTTGTTCTGTCTCGCTCTATCTTCTTGTCATATTTATAGGTGGCGCACTAATAACGCATTTAGTTTGATTTATGACGAATCATAACTCACCACGGAAGGGTAGACGGTAACGCTAGCCGGAAAAAGGGATTGCTAACAAATGTTGCTGCATTTCAAGACGGTTTCAATGATATATAAATACATACGATGAGAAAACTGGGGCGGTATTCTTGTCCCGAAATGTCTTCAGAGAACTTTTATTGAATATGAATAATTTGAAATATACAGAGAAATCCATTATGCCACTGAGGTCGTAATAGCATGGGCGTACTATGCGTTTTGTTGCTCTCTTCCTTTTCGGTACTCGAGTATTGTCATGACCATTATCAGGTCTGGCGTTGACAGATCTATCAAAGTTGCGTGTCACTTGTCAATAGGTCGTATTTTGAATGTTACCAGAGTCTCAGCTGCTGTTATCATGTTTTGATTTGATGGAAAATCGTGAAAAATAAAATAGCTGTCCTTTTATACAAATAGTGGTAGCAAAAAGGTTATGACAGAAAATGACAAGATTATCGCCATTGTGAAAAGTCATGGTCACTGTCAGCTATATTGCTTGTATCGTGCGTGGTTTGGTGCGTCGAAACTTATCTAAATAAAAGAGTTGTTATAAAGTGAAAATCCATAGCGTAAAAAACAGAATACGATTCACTGTCTACAGGTATGGCGTTGACAGATGTCAAAGTTGCGTGTCACTTGTCAATACGGCGTATTTTGAATATTACCAGAGTATATGCTGCTATCTGTTATCACGTTTTGATGTGATGAAATAACGTGAAAAATAGATGACCCTTGTTATAAAAAATATTATGATTATGGTAGAAAGAAGGCCATGACAGAAAATGATAAGATTACCGCAATTCTGAAAAGATTGCGTCAAAGTAACTTACGGCATAAATACATTTTTAAGTAAAAGAAGGTAAAGCTATGCACTATACGGTTTTGTTAAGATTGAACAAATGGTGTGTGGCAGGTTGCATGTTAATAAAAACAGAATGAACGTTAAATTTTCCCTGGAAAATGCTCCAAGCATACGCTCCTGTATAAACAGGGGACTGTAACCTCGCATTAGTCAGGTGAGCGTGTAGAATTTTGAGTACTCCAGAGTCGCTGTTGCGAAATTACGACCGCTGGAAACAGATAAAAAACTAATTAAGGCGAAACATGACACGGGACACCATTAACTTCTGAGGTATGTACGTGGTGGAATAAAAGCAAGAAAGCATGCGTGACGGTCCCATTATAGCAAGCTGCTGTTTTGAAAGCTTGGACGTTGATGCAACGTGTAACTTGGACAGAGAGAGATCCATAATGTACCATTTTTATGAGGTTACACAATGATATTAGCGTTGATTTACCTATAGCCAATCTAATACTCTATTTCTCTATTACTCATCTTGTAGAATTTCCCATAGATCATTCTCACTACGAATAATTCTTTGCCGAATTTTCCGCTCTAAGTGCTTCCAAAGGTGCTCAATTGGATTGAGGTCGGAGAATTGTGAAGGCCATTCCACTAAATCTATGCTTTTCTCTAAATACCAATTTTTTACTGAATGGGTTGAATATTTCGGGCCATTATCTTGTTGACATCTCCACAACAGCCGCATTTCTTCTTCGGCATAAGGTAACAGTATTCTGTAATATGTCGCGGTACATAAAGCGATCCATTCTGCCAGTTATTTTCAGTATCGGGCCATTCCAGACCAGGAAAAACCATGCTTTACCGTAGGCTTTTGATACTTGATATCAAATTTTTTTCCCGACAGGTCTTCTTACAAACGATCTTCCATCAGCACCAAATATTTTAAATTTGCTTTCATCACTCCAAAGCACCGTACCTCAGTTTTTAGGTGTCCAATTTAAATGTCTCTGAGCAAACTGAAGTCTGGCCTTCCGATTCTTTTTAGATAGTAACGGTTTTTTGGCAGCAACTCTTCCGAACACCCAACTTCACATAGACGTTTTTTCACAGTACGGGCAGTTATATGTGTTGAAATGTTAACGAATGTTTGCATTAATTTGGACGGATGACATGCGGATCAGCTATCGAAATTCTTTTAATGCCCTTATTAACATAGAGGGTAGATTTTCTAGGACGACCTGACTTTGGCAGATTAGTAACGTTTCCTAGTAACAGAAATTTTGTCAGAACGAAAGAACGACAACTTTAAGTCACAACTCTTCCGGCAAATACTTATTCTTGTCCATCCTTAACAGGGTGCTGGTTATAGCAGTGATTTTTTATATACCTTGTGCGCATAATCTACAACTGACAGCTGGCAGCATTATACAGACTGTTAATAAAGTATGTAGACAAACTTTAACCATCGAATCTTTGGTCAATTTGAAACAAAAAAAAAACCGTTGCGGACCCATGTTCATATGGAAATTTCGTCTTCAAATTGAGCAAGGATTCGATGGTTAAAGTTTGTCTACATACTTTATTGGCACCCTATATTTGGGCCCAAAAAGTATCGTGAATTAAATCAAGATCGCATAAATATTTTAGTGAACAATCGCTAATTTTGCTAAAAAGTCTCAAGGTGACTCTGTTTATAGACCTGCTCTCCTACAACACGATGATGACACAAAACCCATGCGTCAGATTTTCTTATGAAATTCGTAAATTTGGTCATATTAGTGGCGCTTTTGGACAATCGAGATGGTTCAAGATGGACAAACTGAGGTTAACGGCATTGGCTAAATCTGGTACTTAATACCTTTCTCCTTAAAGCTCCATATTATCTTTAAACAAAACTATCCCTTCTCCTCTGACAGTACGATAGAAGATCCTCTACGAATAACCGCATCTTCGACAGCATTGTTCAAACGTACTGGACACCCAAACTATTTACACATAATTGCTTGTCATACTGAGAATATAGAATCTAGCCTAAGCAACTCAAAAAAGGGTTAAAGTTGACCTTAAAGCAACCGGATGGTTAGAATTTAACTTTTCGTATCTCTATATGTAACTGATTGTTTCCTTACTCTGTGAAGCAGAACATTTTATGTTTTTTTGTGATCAATGTTTTGAACTGTGCCAAGATGAAATTACGTTCTTTTAGGGCCGATTTCACCAACATTATTATTATGGCCAATGGGAAAATACCTTATTGAAATGCAATTTGACAGAAGCTGTCAAAGGTATCTGAATATTAGTGATTTCTATTGAAATATTGAATAAAATCGTGAAAATTCGACTGTATTATAGAAAAGACCACTTTTTGATTCCAACATGATGCTTTTGTACAGAAAAAACAGGACAACTTTCATATACTTTAACAATCCTTTATCCCCTTCAGCGAAATGGGAATGCGGCAAATAATACGTCGATTTTCTAGCTGTTAAATTTGGCAGCAGATTTGGACGTTTGTTAATGCATGGCACTCTTGAATTTACCAACTTCAATATACTAAAAGTTATCATTACATACCTAATGAATAGTGTGGATTTGTCTGTATTTTGCAAGAAAATAGAATATAAAATACATTTCATCCAATTCCTCATCTTCCTTTACGTCATAATAGTAATCATTTATTAATTTAGGGGTTAATGAATTTCTTCAAAGCAATAAAAACATTAAGTCCTCTCCATCCTAAAACACATAATATGTGTAAGACGTGTCAATCCCTACATCTCCCTGATGCATAATGCAATTACTATGGACATAGAGCCGTTTTACACACAAGAGAATTACTCCGAAAATTATGGTCATAATTATGCTGAAAATTTGCATGGAAAAAATATTGAAGATTTTCTCTACAACCTGTATGACACAAGCAAACAAAATTTCGGAGTAATTCATATGATACGCCTGCGCATTAGAGTTATATTTTCAAATGGACATAACCTTAACGGGTATGACGTCCAATATAATCGGAAAGACAACAGACGTCGATAATTTAAATTTATTTTTGAAATCGAGATCTTGGTTAATATTATAAAACTTCTCAATGCTTGGACTATCGCATCCAGCGCCTGACGCCGCAAATTTCTGTTTTTGTAATTGGGTGACTTCACCTTGTACAGGTTTGGCCATTTTTGGTACTCCTCCAACAACATTGTAAATTCTTCCCGATTCCACGACATTATGAATAAACAATAACAATAAACGCTCCTTCGTACGACTCGAACAGGACCACTCCCACAAATGTTAAGTGAGGTTATGTTGTTGTTGTTGTCGTTGACATTTGATATTGACATGCACGGAAATAACCCTCTGCGCCGATTCTCGCGCATATAATATAGAACGGGTTTTATATTTTTACCATGAAAATTTTCACAAGAATTCTTTTACGTGTAATACGACAGCAAAAATTTTCGGCATAATTATGACCATAATTTTCGGAGTAATTCTCTTGTGTGTAAAACGGCTCATAGACAAAAAAATTATGAAAAATGTTTCACAAATAATGTCTCTTAAGCCCCAAAAACCATAAAAACTAGTAATGTCTTTCTTTTTGAGTGGCGGGGATATCTATCTGTCACTCGCAGCAGGGTTGCCAAGTCTAACGACGATCACGTCCAGTGGTGGAGGGTGCGAAATGAATCTTTTACATTTGCTGGTTTTGAATTTTTTTTGTGAATATTTACTAGGTATCATGATTATATGCATCTTTGGTAGATTGTTCGCTCCGGAATGGGAAAGGTCTCCTATTTATGAAAATATTTTTGGTATCATCTAACCGTTGCAATCAGTGGACAAACACCGTGACATATGATTTATAGCATAACCCGCTGCCCTATCAATACAAATTTAACATACAGGTCGCCTAGCCGTGGGGATGCAGTGGTCGGGATGAATATCACGGCAGCAACTGATGATTTGGGCATGTCTGGTAACAACGTATGAAGTGAAACTCGCTAACTTCACAAATTTGAAGATTTTGTACAATTTCTTCGAAAATGATGAAAGATATGTCTAAGAAATGTATTGATACTTCTATATATAGGATCGTATCGAACATCCCTACTGTCAAGATGTATAACCCAAGGTACCGACGGAGCTATTTTGCGGCGTGATGGAAGTAATTTCAAATTTTCATTTGCATTTTTTCAAGTGTCGTGCAATGATTTTGTGAAAAATGTCACGAATAGTCTTATAAAGCATAGTAGAGTATATTTCAACAGTTGGCGGAACTTACTCTACTGGGACCAGGAGGGTGAAACGGGATATTAATGGGTGAAACGGGATAATAATGCACAATCTGGCAACCCTGTCGAACCCTCACAAAATGGCTGCTGACAAACACAAAACACCGTGTTGTCATTGAATAGCATGGAATTAAACCTTCAGAGTATATGTTTTGTGACTGGTACCAAGAGTTGACACATACCACACATGTGTCACTCCTTGAAATGCAATAATCAGTTGTATTCAAATAATGTCTAATATATATATAACCTAGAATGTGTACTCGTGAAAAATGAAAAATATGGCAAATTTGTAGTTTTTTTTGCAGGTTTTAGGTTTGCTGGTAGCTTTAAGGCATATATTTGGGAATTTCTTAATCGCTGTGAATATAGTGTGGATGTTTGTTCAGTTCCTGAACAACGAAAAATATTCAACTTTATGGATGTATGGATATCAAAAACCCTGAATGGTTTTGTGGGAATATCAATCTAAGGTGACATAATGGTTCTGATGAACGGCAAGTAAATTAATGAATGTTTGGAAACGAGCAATATCTTTTGGTAGAGCCTGTCATAAAGTAGGTGCTTAATGGCTATCTGCAAGAGGTTTATAGGAAAAAACACCCAGTATCACATATCAATTGAAGAAAATAATATAAACATGAATAAAAAATCAACAATAGTAATTAAAACATGAATTTAATTCAAAAATCAAAAAATTTGACTGAATTATATGTAATTTCTTAATATTCAATAAGCTGGTGATATTTCAATGACAAGTTGTCATCTCATACTTTGACAGTATTTTGTTTTCAACATTTCATAGCTATTGGTTGCTAAAATTTGTTGATTGGAACTTGAAGCTCATTCGCTGTATCTGACGGTCAGTTACCCTATAGGTTGAGAATAACGGACTGTTGTTGGTGAAATTGGTCCTTATTCTGGCAGCATGCAGATTCGTCAGAAGGGAGCGGATGGAAGATACTACCTGGCCTATTGTTAAATATGAAAGAATCTATAGAATCCATGCTCTAAAGCCGAAAATGTGCCGATGTTACATAGTGAAAACGGTTGAAAAGCTGTGAGTACGGGGAAAATGACGAGGCGGCGTGTGCTCACGGACATCACACATCAGAGAAGGCCGTGGAAAACGTCGAAAATAGAGCACGACGACGGTTGCAGCTGCTGGTCCCTTTGAAGCTGCGGGCTTCAGCTTCGCAGCCGCACAGCACTCATTACGGCGGTCGATGTGAAAGAATGCGCGTTATTTGTCAAAGGGAAACATCAGATATTGTCAGAGGAAGGACGCCAGAGCAGGCTTAAATGCAGTCGCCCCGTTGAACAATCCTCAGAGACGTGGGATGACTGAATCCCGTGATTAAAACGCAAATTTGAGCGCAGTTAAGTGGTTCATTGTTTTGGCCAACTCCATTGTGGTTAAGTCATTGTCCTTGAATTGCCAACTATATTTTTGATGTTGGAAGAGATGCTTCTGCACATGAAATGATTTTAGTGGCTTTACTTGTACGTAACTAACTTCTAGCTGATTGAATTCGACGTTTTGGAACATTTGAATTTGAAGGCTCCCTATAGTTTATTCCATGATAGTTTGATGGCACTGCCTACGCAAATATATATTCAGGATGCTTTTTATTACAGAATATTGCTAGGAAAATTTAAGAACAGGTTCAGTACGTAAAAATATGAAAAAAATCATGCATAACGGGGCCGAAATTACCCGCCTCCATAATTCAACTCAATTTAATTCCTTATTTACTACTGAATTCGCAGTATGTGTTTGCAGATGTCAAACAATATGATGATGAAATTTATCAACAATAAAATAAAAAATCAACAATAAATATGAAAATATATATATACTCTAGATCAATAAACACTATTATAATCACAACATTTGAAACAGCAAAAAAAAATAAAAAAAAGAACTACTGAAATTCTGAGAAGTCAAAGTTGAAAAACTCTTAATTTATAGCAGACTTTGTTGAACAAGAGGCATTTTGAAAACGAGCTTCCCTGTATCTGAAACTGCATTATTCAGAGTGGGCCATTAAGTTGAGCGGATTTATATCAGCAGATCTACAAAGAAATCCTTTGGGCTTGAAGAACCACAGTAAGTGGTTATAACCAGCCGCGAGGTTGTGGTTAGATGTCGCCTAGAAAATTCGATGTCTTCTAGCCATTTTATACCTACTACAATGTGTAGTTTGGCTCTTGTTGGGGACTTCTTGTGTCACTTTTTCCCTCTCCATCTTCGTTTCCCCAGGTTACACCCGTATCCGGATGTATAGGCATGTGTATCTACTTTTGTAGTTGCATATGTGCATTAATTTCGGGCCTGATGAATCCAACAAGCAGAAATACGTATCACTCGGGTCACCTATCCTATTTTCTGCTAGAATCCACTTTCCTTCTTTTTGCCGATTTCGCTCATTAGTTTTCTATTTGTTATGTACCTTTTTCCGCATAATTCTTTTCTCTCTCTGTATATATATATATATATATATATATACATATATATTGTAATACATTTGCATGAAAAAATTAAAAAAAATCAGTCTCCTTAATTAATTTTCAGACCGCGTATTCTCCTTTTAACTGATTTTGTCCCACTTTATTTAATTCAATTTATTCTTGTCTTTCAAATGTCATGTGTGTGTTTAAATGTTACTGTCATGTGATATATACTTAATTACCCTGTAAACGTGTCGTATTCTATCATCGGATGATCAACTGGAGAAATATCTGACCCTTGCTTTCTATAAGATACCTACTATTAATGAGCAAAGCAAAAACCTACCTGTAATTGTTATCCAGCGGTACTGGTCCAATGGCCACGTTGTCATGAGTATTTTTGTTTTTCCTCGCCCAATAGTAAGTGAGCGAGGTGGATGATGGTGGAGGAAAGCGACATTCTAGCGTAACGTCTTCGCCTTCTTTGGTATCACGTATCGAGTCTTCGCTCATTGTGGATGTCACTGCAACAAAATCATATATTTAATAAAGACACACTAAATTGACTAAAATTGTTTGAATTTGTATCTTTCAACTCGCATTTTTTAGACAAAGGATATTTGTCACCCACTGACCATGCCAAAAAAAAAACAAATGACATGAATCATCATATAGTTACCCGCACGGGTATTATGGAAAAAACCTATAAAACGTCAAAAAAGAAAAACCTATAAAATGTCATTTTGCAGACTAGGTAGTTTTTAGGTTGCAAAATAGTCATTCCACGTTTGCTCACTAGGTTCGTTGTGAGCGTCCATCTATGGAGGAATGACTCAACTAAACTACACGCATTGTTGGTTGCATATCTTTTGTGAAGCCGCGCGGTCTGTAGTTTTCATCTCTGAGAAGAAGGTTGGTTGAATAGCGAGATCGCATTTGGATGATTGTTGCTGTGTGAGAAAATCATTACTGAATATGGTGCCAACGAAATATATCTATTAGCTGTGCCCGGCGAGTTATTTGCGTTGTGCTTTCTGAAGGGAGGTTATGTTCAAAGTTATAAATTTCGAAAAACTTTGAGGAGAATTGTGGGAAATCACCACCGTGCCCGCGTTTTGTAATTACTGTTAGCATGTATATGGCTTGTAATTCGACAGTGTACAGTGAATATAGTTATTTCTTATCTCTCTCATTTTTGAAATTCAGCAAATTTGCATATGTAATTTCCCGAATGGATAAGAAAAAGTGGATGCGCAACTAATTTCTAGCTTTGCATTTCAAATAAGTGAATTTGAGACAAGAATCCAATGGAATTATCATCAACACATATTATTAGCACAGAAATCCTCACTGTGCACCTATGCATTGCCGTTACCTCCAGTAATGCCATCTCTGAAGCAGATTTCACATCACATCAGAGCCAAACATTCTTAATGAGTTCACAACAAGTGTCCATCAGCTAATTCTAAGTTAACATCTTGTAGAAAAACCTTCATAATGTCAAAAAAAACGCACTTTTCAAGATAAGTAATACCCGTGCCGATGCCATTACAAACAATGTTTGACAACTTATTCCGAACGTGCGCAAAAGTAAGATAGCACTGCCCTGTATAAAGCAATAAAAAAGTTCGGAACCTCTTCAAGTGAGGTACCAGAAAAGAATCAGAGTTCTTTGAAAAATATCGGTGTCTTTAAAAGTCAGTAGATCGAAGGCTTTTTCGCGAGTGCCCCTTCTGCTGGTAACTCTGTATTCTTTGCTAATGTTGCCAAGGAATCAACGCAACATACAAAAATAGTCTCTGTTACAGCACATTTTTGCCGGAGTCAGTTGTCTGAATTGGATTATTTTTAATGACTCGTCTTAATTTCTACCAATCACGCGCAATTTTGAATTACAAATAATTTCTAGATTGAATACCAGAACCTGTCGGCAGTTCTTTCTCGTTTACCTGCGGCAAAACTTGACAGCTGTTGTCACCAAAAATTTCAATATCTTTGATAACAAGTAACTATAATCTCCAAGAATACCAGAAAAACGACGATAAACAATTTTTCTTATTTTATTGTCAATAAATTTTGTAATATTGTTTTTAATGTGTAACCAGAATAATCTGTTACACATGAAATAGTCTTGCCAAATACCATTCGGGCATCTAATTCTTCCCTGTGAAATAAATCGAAAAAACACAATGCAAAGTATTATTTTTTTTAACAAAAAGCATTCGTGCAGGTGCAAAAATACTCGTCTACGACTCAGATTTTTGTTACCACCGGCACTCATGCTTGTTGTTAAACTATTACATAGCAACGTGTTTTTTCGATTTTTTTTTTCGGAAAAATTAGATGCCCTTATTATATTACTTATGAATACCGACCACATTGTTAGATCAAACAATTTAAAGCAAACAACTCTGTATAGTTGAATGGCAATAGTTGTAAGATTTTCCTTTTTACCTATTTATTACAACTATTACTATGCTAATCGCAAAACCAGAATGTAATCCCCAACTTCATTACTTCCCCAGCAAAACTTGTAATCTCCTATTTATATACGTTTGCAGCAGTTCACGTCTACAGGGAAATGCCCTACAATTGGAGAGTGCATTGTATATTGAAAACTTGGCGAAGTCGACAAAGTTTTCATTCGGATTTCGTACCAGCAAAACTGCTCAAATAAAGTGCGACCACTTCCGCAACTAGCCAAGTTAACTTTATAGAATGTGTCTGAATCACTTCCGGTCGGGTGCGCCATCTAGCGGGGCCCGCCAATCAACATATACCATCAACCCAGCACGCGGTGGGCGTGGCCAAAGTGGAAGTGGTGGGAGGCGTACATAAAGAAATCCAAAGGTGATAAATCTGGCAATCCATCGATCTGGAAACGTCTGATCTAAATATTGTCGAACACGTAATGCGTAATGTGGTGGGGCACCATCCTGTTGGAACATCAACCTATTTGCAATGTACCGCCGATCATTCCGATTTTCAATTATGGCTGTTAATGCAGGATCTATGGCGACTTCCAGTAATTCCAAATACAATTCACCGGTCAAATTTCCAGGTAAAAAAAAAGGACCAACTAAACGATCGCCAAAAATACCAGCCCAAACATTTAATTTTTGTGGCTGCTGTGTATGAACCTCATGATAAATTCTGGGATTAGAATCGGCCTTTAGAATCCGTTGGACAGTACGTCAACTAACACCACACACAGTCTCCAATTTGCGGGTACTTAACGTAGGATCTACATAAACTTGCCCTAAAACCCCCGCTTCTATTGCTTCGTTCCTTATGGGATTTTCAATGTTGCGCTTTTTATTGGCGACTGACCCAGTTTCCCGAAATTTAGCTACAAGTTCTAGAACCTATTTTCGATGCACGTTACTGTTCTCATGTCACTCATTAAATATTTCTGCTGTTCTATTAGCGGACTAATTATTTCCGAAAAATATTTCGATAATTTCAACTCTTTCTGCTGTGGAATATACCATGGTTAATTTATGTAATAAAGCGTTACAAGTTATTTTAGCAACAAAGTTTGGTCAAATCAATCGCAAACTATGTACTAAATTCCTATTTAAAATAGGTACGAGATATTTCCTTATCTTTCTTCAAGAAATAAATTTTTTGCCACAAAAAAACTCTCCAATAGCTATTTTCAACAACAAAATGATAAACAAACCATGGGCGTAGTGAAGAAAAGCATTTACTTATTAAGTAAATTCTTTTAGTCAAATTTCTCCTGAAAGTAGTACAAACTAATCTGATGTACCTATTAAAGTCTACTTTAAGCTTTAAATCAATAAATCTTCAAAACTAATGAACTGAAGCTCATTTATTTTACATCATTATAAAGGGAATCGAAAGACCTTTAAAATAAGGTATCACTCGACCCCCCTTTCCATTTAAGAGTTTATTGTTGGTTGCACGTGTTAACGTGATTTTTTGCCAAACTTGTGTCCCCCTCGAAAACAAAATTGACGGGTCTGAGCGTTTTTCCAAAAAAAAAAACTGAGCTGCCAGTAAATGTTTCGTTTTCGATGCGCCACCCTGTATAAGAATTACTGTTTACTGACACGCGGGTGACTTGCTTCAAGTACAAGTAACAATTCTGATAGTCGGGAATGAAGCACGCTAAGGGAGTACACATGCATATTGTGCTTAAATCTTAACGGTTATCTTAATTCCATCGTATGTTCCAAATAAAGCAGGACATTTTACACTATGTGGTTCCTTTATTTCCGCAATGCAGATTAAGATTTTTTTGGCGGTACATTGAACTCACAAGTACCTATTACATTTATACAAATACGGAGGACTGTAAATGCTGATGGTGGTATTTGAAAATCTATTTGCCCATTTCGCACCTGTCCATTTACTGTAATTTTACCTTCAGTTGGTATTCTGAATGAAACCTCTATTCGACTATAAACAAGCCACTGGTTATCATAAAAGCATCGGCAATGGCGAGATCATTGCAGATACGGTTATATTGGACCATAAGCGGCGTGTTGATGGGTGCTCGAATGCAGTCGAGCTTCGGCATTTGAATCGCCAATGCGATAGATATGGCGGACTCTCGACCTAGATGGGTAAACGGCGCCAATATATGCGCTATCCAATGTCATTATCACACCCAGAGTCGTGAGCTAGCTACAAATTGAAGACCGAGCACGTTGGAAAGTGTCGTAGGGTGGAAATCTATACGTCACTGCCGAACACTGTTTCGCAATCGTCTTAGAACCTCCAAATCGAGTTTTTTCAACATTTTCGTCGTTTCAGGCAGTTGATGGACGTCCAGAACGAGGTTTGTCATCAATCGACATTTCTAAATCGAGCAAACCACTCGAACACCTGGGTTTTTCCTCTAGCATCATCTTTGTAAGCTATTTTCAACATTAAAACAGTTTCAGCAGCATCTTCACCAATTAAAAAGCGAAATCTCACAGCTGCACGTTGCTCACTGAAGCTTGCCATCGTAAAAAACGAAACAAGCTCGAAACACCTCTAGCAAATATAATGACTACAGACGAACGAAACAAGTCAGATCGGCAACTTAGGTGGCACTGAACTGGTAATGAGTTGCGCTCTACGCCTCTAGGGGCAGAAATGTGTACTACACAAGCTCCGGTTATTTTTGGGTGCCTCTTCGTATACCAGGAGAAAACACGGCAGTGCTGCTCGTGCTTAAAAGCGACCCCGAAACTGATGTACCAGTAGAGCTTTGACAGGGTTGCCGTGTTGAGGGATTTTCCCCCAAATTTGGGAGATTTTTACCGGGGGAATGTTTTGAGAATATAAGGTTCTGGAGGAAATCAGATGTTTCGCGGATTGAAAGCATCCCTCCGGCCTTTGAACCTACTCTTTTCCACTAACTTCATTTCTAAAAAGTCTCAAGGATTTTCGTCCTTGTTCTAGAAAAATTTTGCCTGACCATCTGGTAACGCTGTGCTTTGACAGATCCGCCATATGAAGATTTTCCTAAAAGCCTAAAATCCGGTCACTTGAGTCTGCAGATATATGCAGGTTATAAAACTCGATTTGCATGAATGGTTAATATTAGACTACGAGCCCCTTCCCACTTCAGTTGGCCCAACTATTGAAATCTTAGTTTTTTTCTTATCAAACACAAATAATAAAAATGTAGCAGGGTGTTATAGGTTTAAAATATTTACAATGAATATTTTGACAATATATAGTAGAAAACACCAACTTGATCACTCCCTAATCAAATTTGTAGCATAAAAATAACACATGTTGCAATTACAGCATATCAACCTATTTTCATTTCAATGCAAAATAAGTCTATAACGCATACGTGGCTGTGAAAAATAACAGCCATTACAATTGTTTTTATTAATCACAGCTGCCAGAATACGTTTAAAATAGTTTTGGGTAGTTAAGGTTTTCAAAATGGGTAGAGGCAAGGTTATTAGTGAGAAAATTCGGTTACTGATAATTAAATTTTTTAATTCTGGGAAATCAAACTCAGAAATTGCACCTTTGTTAGACTTATCGCGGTAAAGTGCGAGAAATATTGTTAGAAAATATAACGTAACTGGTTCAGTTAATATTAAGACACGATATGTGAAAAAAAGCAATATCACAAATGCCGACCGAAGAGCATTAAGAAGAATAATCGTGAAAAACAGGCGTGCCAATTATTTACAATTAAGTGCTCTGTGGAGTGACGCTGTTGGAAGGAGAACTTCGAGGTCCACAACTCGTAGAGAGGCCCACAAACTGAGATTTAGCACTTTAAAGGTAAGTTTTGTTATAAAAAAAAGTGAAGTAAAAACCCTAAAGTTGCACAACTTGTTTATAGGCCAAAGAAAAGCCACTATTAACTCCACTGCAAAAGAAAAATCGGATTAGATGGGCTAAAGAACAGAGACAATCGACACCTCATCAATGGTGTGCAATACAATGGAGTGATGAGGCCCAATTCAAAGTTTGTGTTGGTGACAATCGCAGTAGAAATATTCGCAAAAAAAATGAAGCATTCCATGTTGACTGTTTGAAGAGAAAAGTGAAATTTCCAGCATCCATTATGGTCTGGGGCAGTATGTCTTCAAAAGGAGTAGAAAAACTTCATTTTATTGAGGGAAATGTGGGTACAAACAAATATTTGGCAATTTTAGAAGAATCGCTTTTACCAGTGATGGAAGAATGTTTGACATCCGGCGAAGATTTTGTGTTTCAGCAAGATGGTGCAGCGTGCCATACCTCAAAAAAGGATTGAAGAAAATAATGTACCACTTTTGAAAAGGGTTTCTAGCAGTTCAGATCTGTCACCTATTGAAACTTTGTGGCACGAGATGAAAAAGGTTCTACGACTACATCTTGCTTGTACAAATCACCGAACTGAGATAAAAGCCTCAAGAAATATGGGTTTGTTTTACACCAAATTTTTGCCAAAACTTGTTTAACACTATGGCCCAAAGAATTTCAGCCGTAATAAAAGATAAAGGTGATGTTTCCCAATGGTAATCTTCCAATTATTATTAACTTGTTTATTTGTTCAGATGTTCTATTAGTTATAGGTCTAAGTGATTTCAAATACGTATTTTTTACGACAATAGTGTATCTAAAATGTTTTTGAGAAAATAAATTGTTTTAGAAGTAAATAGTTTCGTCATGTTTAGTTTATAAAAGCATATTTTGGTACAAATCTTGAAGTGGGCCTACTGAAGTGGGAAGGGGCTCGTAGAGTATAGCAGGGTTGCCGTGCCAGGAATTTCTAATCTCCATGATGGTCTAGACTAAACGCTAAATGAAACCACGTATCTATGTGCGAGAGTTATAATTACGTTAATTCGAACTCAAAATAGGTTAAAAGATTGCATGGCCAATTTAAAAAATGATACATTTAGGTCCAAGCGTTTGCCTTTGTCCCAAAGTAGGGAATAAAAACAATATAACTGAGACGTTAATATTAAGTAGATGAGGCATTTATTATTAATAGGTCGAAGGATGTAAATAATATTATATAATATATTTAGGTCATCTTTCGGCAAAATCGTAGTATTTTGTCCTATAAAATCACATGAGTCTCTTGCTAAGCATGTTAAGTAAGTAGCTTCCCTTTGTGGTAATGATTATGAGAGCACGATTTTCGGTCACAAGTGAACGAAAACTCTATTCCCAGGAAATCTTTTCGTCAAATGTGGCCACAATAGATGCCCAAAATTGACACGCCTTAGAAATAAGCTAAGTTACCGAATGTTCTTAGCAATTTTAATGAAACACTCTGATAACACTACCTCAAATCATAAGAAGACTTTGTTTAGTTAATTATATGCAAAATAAAGTATTTTGTGGGTGACTCAGGTATTTTTGGAAAAAGTAATATAATATGTAAACAGTTAATGTTCATGTTTTAATATTAAAAATTATATTTCAGAATTTCGACCTGTATGTCGAAATTTTTAACTTTTAACTATTCCAGAACTAATAATTACTTAGAGGCCAAATCCAAATTAAGGTGAAGCTAGGTCTTGGTTTTTATTTTCGGACAAACAATTTGACATTTAATAATTTTTCAGATGTTGTAGCCTGTATCTTACAGTAACTGGCAAGATGCAAAATTCCTGACAGGAGTCATTATCTATTTTTTAATTATTGTCGTTGACTAATCCAAAGGGGGGAGAGAGATGGACGTAGCGGGGTGCGTTCATTAGTAGCCTTTGATGTTTTATTTTGATAGTTCTGTGGTTTATGCGCTATTATACTGTGTGGTTTTTTAAAATCCCGTATTTAGCTTGTTGTAAAGAAAAGAGGGCAGATTCTGAAACGTGTCATAGAGAAGAAAATATCACTTCAAAATTAAGTTCTGTATTACGCAGTCCGCACATTGAGCGGGACGCACCTTTACTACAATGCTTCCAAATTGAACGCGCATGCGTGTTTAAAAAAATCGCTACAGCTGAGTCTCTTTTAATCACTTGGTAGACTTGTGAGGAACGCTTATAAACCTTAGGTCTCATGCGGTTTAAATTTTCAGTCAGTTCGTGAAAGTAAACATGTTTCCTTCAAAGTTAGTGTCAATGATGAAATCTAGATGATCATTTACTAAAAGCATCTTTTTAACATCAAGGAGTACAATAGGGTTATTTAGTAGACATGTCGACTTGTTTTTTACCAGTCTATGTTGCAAACTTACAATGAATTTTACTGATCATAAATAAGATATTTTACTTAGCAATATGTTCAAAAAAGAACCTAACATTTAGGGCATATTTTAGATTAATATCAGGTAAGCTATAACCTCTGGAATCGTCTTCGAGGTCAATATTTGTTTAAGTACTTTTTAGATGTGCGCTTTTTGTTGTTTTGAACCAACCAATTTAGCCTCTTGATCAAAGGTCTATTAGGGCCTTAATTTGGGATGAAGTTACCAATTTTTGACAAAGGATTCAACTCTCAAGATAATTCAACTGTTGACGACAGCATTCAAGGAAATAATTTTTAAAATTTGACAAATAGGCAACTTTTAGGGTGGTAGCCCATTTCAACAAAATACTAGTCGGGTCTTGTTTACTGAGACGACGTTTCGGCTACTAAAAGAGAACCTAACATTGAGGGCATATTTTAGATTAATATCAGGTAAGCTATAACCTCTGGAATCGTCTTCGAGGTCAATATTTGTTTAAGTACCTTTTAGATGTGTGCTTTTTGTTGTTTTAAACCAACCAATTTAGCCTCTTGATCAAAGGTCTATTAGGGCCTTAATTTGGGATGAAGTTACCAATTTTTGACAAAGGATTCAACTCTCAAGGCAATTCAACTATTGAGGACAGCATTCAAGGAAATAATTTTTAAAATTTGACAAATATAGGTAACTTTTGGGGTGGTAGCCCATTTCAACAAAATACTAGTCGGGTCTTGTTTACTGCGACGACGTTTCGGCTACCGCGGTGTTTCTGACCTAAAAAGTACTTTGGTTTTGACAATTTGACGTTCAAGTATCTTAAATTAGTTTGAAAGGGTTGACTGTAGGACAACGATAAAAATTGAGGTTCAGATTGGGCCTATTTGTACATCTAGTAGGTGAGAAATAGAAAACACTATTTTGTCGTTAATATGTTTTTTTTTGCAATTTTAGATAAATACATCAAATTTAAAGTGTCAAAAAATTTCTGCAAAACCAAAAGTGAACATTTTTATTTTTAATTGTCGACCTCCAAATTACGGCCTAAAGTACGGTTGAAACCTACTAGAAGTGTTAAGTCGGGATGCACGTCAATTGAGGTGATAGGCTGACTTAGGAGTCATTTACAAGCTTTTATTTAACCTCACCTGTTAGTATGAACGTGTGGGAGAAATCATGGAACTGAATTCTGAACCAATTAACTTTAGCCAATTGAGCTGAAATTTTCATATAGATTACTATTTCAAAACATAGGTTACTTTGCGGATAACCCCCGTAATCACTGATTTCCGTCTTCTGGATTACCCTTTACATGTGGCAAACTCCGAGCGTTGTAACCACCCCATGCGAAATACTCTAAACCACCTGCCGCTAGGCAAGCCTGTGTCACCGAATCCGAGCAAACTGTTGGGCTGTTTGAAAATCCGTATCTGGCGTTAATTTACGACAAAATAAAGTCACCCGATGATATATTCACGCATAGGCATCACACACCGATGTGTACCCGATCCGTTGTTGAAGTTTGAAATGGTCCCAGCTGCCTCCCGATTGATATATCGGCTGTTTATTCTGTGTCGCGTCACTCTATCATTTAACCGGTGAAAAAATATTGTTGCATCCGATAATCTGTTGCGTTAAAGAGGCATAGAATGGAGATCCAAAGACAGCTGGGCTAGAAAGAATCATATATCCACATAAGTTGCAATACCGATTAGAGATAAAATGTAAGTCAAAATTAGTGTCCTCCTACTTTGAAAGCTTCCGCTGGATCTACTTTTTAAGCTAATCAGACAAAAAAGTAGGACACTGACTCAAAATCGACCCCAAAATCTGTGTATTCGTCGTGAGCCATTCATTTCGGCTAGTCGGAAACAAAAACATTTTTGCAAGTAAAATAGTTAAGCAATATAAAAAATATAACTCTACTCTTTAAAAAACCCTATCAATACAATCACCATGCAACTTTGTTATAACTTAAATGAAATAGAATGTCATGCGCCAGGGGCTGTGCGATTTGTGTCATTGTGTACTCGTAGTAACTTATTTTCTAGGCTAAACAAACTTTATTGACCGTCCGAATATTAGCAAATACTTTCTTATTAATTTTTGAAATCATTTACCGTATTTCGTTGATGTTTTGAAAGTTGTAATCGATGTTTGTGTCTCAACCATGGCTCATTCTTTAATTGCTGAGAAAATGAGTGAGTACTCGTAGACCTTATCACTTTGGCAATCCAGCTCTTGGTTCATGTCTAGTAACACTATCTTAGAGATGGAGGGGACGTGTTTTTGTGAACCTGATTTGTTTGTACATTTCTTGGATTTGTTTGAGCATACCACGCCACAATCGCGGTTACAATATCTGACGTGAACATTTATATTTACTTTTGCTTGTAGCATGTATTAGTTGGGGCCTGGATTTGTTATAAATCGTGAATATCAACTAACAATACAGGCCACACAGATAGGCGATCAGCGGTTCAAAATAGTAGCAAAATAAGACAGTTTCAGCTTGGCAAAGCTAACAAACTATTTTTTACGATACATGATTGCGTCATAAGTGACAGCAAATAGACTTTACCGGGTTCTTTTTGGTGGAAGAATATGGTATCTCAGTCATGCAACTATAGGCAACCAGTGTAACTCTTCTACGTTATATCGTAAGTATAATAGTGGCGGTTGCTCCCGCGAAAACTACATCAAACTTTAGTCTTCGATGCAAAAAATCACGGAAAGCCTAACTTACTGTTTGACTTACTGTCTAACTTACTATGATTTTCGTGGCATAGTTTGAGGTTTCGGTAATTAATAGCGAAAACGTTTCAAGTATTAGCTGTATGAACAGAGCAGTTTTCAAAGCGACCTAAAATGAATTCAAGAACCAAAATAATTCTGGCAGATGCAAAGAAGGTAAGTGCAGTTACCGAACCGTTAAATTCTGGCAAGTTTGGTTCATAAATAGCGATGAATTCTTTGAACACAACAAAAAGGTTAAAACATAGCATCCTCTTCTGCACGTTATGCACTACAGTCCTCGGTTTTGTTAAGATGACACTCACGTGCTTGTTTTTCATTCTTTCATCTCCATGTCTGGACCTGATACAGACGTACATTACAGACCTATATCATACTGATGGAGGCTAAAGAGCCCTGTCTGCGATTGGGCGTGGATCGATTAGTTCTAAATAAAAAAAAAATGGAACAAAGACGATTGTGGAGAAACGTTGAAAATAAATAAGTGACTCGTGAAGTAAAATATAAGTGTGACTATGCTGATGATCTCACGACAGTAACCTTGATTATCACAGAATAAGACCGCAAAACAATACGCTTCAGGAACTAACTACCTTTGCTGTACACAAGCTTGCTTCCAGTAGGTGCTAGAAAATTAAATGGTCTATTAGACCAATGCAAATCAAAAGCTTTCCTTGGGCTTACCTGCTTTTCTCTAAAAGCCATGGTAGATAAAAAAAAAACAAAAGAGGACATAATATTAACAGCGCTGAAAATACAGAAGTTGAGAACGATGATTGGAGAACACGAAGATGAATATAATTTGAGTGACTCAGATTGGCATTAAACAGGTTTTTTTCGACCATTTGTTTGAAAAATGCTGTAATATTTCAATAAATATCCTACTGAGTCTAGAGCAAGTGTACTTTTTTCTTTAATTGATCCAACGAAAACTAGAATAGGTCAACAAAATTTATTAAAGAAAATTGTCATTTTCGCTAAGTTTGTATTACAATATCATTTATAACCTTCTAAATACAAGAATTATTACATATTTTTGATGAGATCGTCGTTTTTCTGACAACGAAATTCATCAGAAAATCTTCCAATGGGTGTATCTCAATTTAACCAAAGCTGAGTCTTCCTAGGAAGGGTCGAATGATACACAATTATAACGGGTCTGTTAACGGCAGATCTATAGGGGCCTTTTGTTTGTCGGGTACGAATGTATTTTTTTTAACAACGCAATATACGCGTGCTAGAAAGAAATAGAAGCACCTCGTTGCCTAGCAACCCGAGTACCAGGTCACGGATGCCATCAGCGCACTCTTTCTAACGCTGCTTCTCGCGCTTCTCTCTTGTACACTTTACGACGTCAGCCAAATTTGAACCTCACCATATAAAAAAATGTATTGCCTTACAATTCTGTACCTCACATCCAGACTAGGTTAAGTCCAAATAAGAGATAATTGTATTTGAAATATTTGTTTTGCATTCTCTTGTATGCGACTTGACATGAGTTAAAAAGTAAAGGGTTGTCCAATAGGGACGCAGGAAAGTAAACGTCAATTTGACATAGACGCCATCTTTGTTTTCTGTCACCGACATGTCATTTTAATAGTTGAATGTTTACCATTGATCGCTATGGAGTCGTATTCGATTGAAGGCCGCATTAAAGCTATTCAAGAGCACTACAAAAATGGTGCAAAAATAAAAAACACGTTTCGCGCGCTTCGTGAACATTTCGGTCGCAACAACCGCCCAAACGAAACAACCATCGGTCGTCTGGTGCGTAAATTCGAGGCAACAGGTTCTGTGGCAAATCTGCCAGGCTCTGGCCGGCCAAGGAGCGTTCGCACACCGGAAAATATTGCTGTTGTGAAGGAGAGTGTGAGAGACGATCCGAAACAATCAACAACGCGTCGATCCCAAGAATTGGGCATTTTGAAAACCAGTTTGCTCCGCATTCTCCACAAGGATTTGAATGTACACGCCTACAAGATCCAATTGACGCAAGAGCTGCGTCGGGCCGACCATTTTTCGCGCCGAACGTTCTCAGATTGGCTCCTTGAACACCGCCAAATTGATGCCAATTTTTCATCAAAAATCATGTTCAGCGACGAAGCGCATTTCACTTTGAATGGGACGGTAAACAAGCAAAACTGCCGCATCTGGGCGAACGAAAATCCCCGTGAGTATCAAGAGCAGCCGATGCATCCTCGTAAAGTGACTGTGTGGTGTGCATTGTGGTCAAAAGGCATCATCGGACCTTACTTTTTCGAAAATGCGGCCGGGGACGCCGTTACCGTCAATTCTGAGCGATATCACGTGATGATGGTGGACTATTTTTTGCCGCAACTTGAAGGAATGGATATGGACGATGCTTATTTCCAACAAGACGGTGCAACATGCCACACAACCAACGTCAATATCCATCTATTGCAGTCCTTCTTCGGTGATCGCGTGATTTCGCGCAGAGGACATGTGCCATGGCCACCAAGATCGTGCGATTTGACTCCCTTGGACTTCTTTTTATGGGGATATTTGAAAAGCAAAGTCTACGTCAACAAACCAGCCACCCTCCAAGAACTCAAAAACAACATCATTGCCGAGATAAATGCCATAGAACCGACCATGTTGCAAAATGTCATTGAAAATTTCGACCATCGCGTGGACGTCTATAAATCCAGTCGTAGTGAACATTTGAGCGATATTATTTTTCATACATAAATGGTATAAATGAACCTTCAAAATAAAGTACCCAACTTGATTTGAATATCAATCTTTCTTATTTTAATATGCGTTTACTTTCCTGCGTCTGTTTTGGACAAGCCCATAATATCTTCCTTATTATTACAGATAGATGGACGCTTCATGTAGCAAATGAAAATTTCACAATATTATCATAAGCTTAATATATTAAACACATTTTTGACAAAAATGGACTCAACCTAATCTGGCTCTGGGGTACAGAATTAGTTCACAATGTGTAGGAGTATTTGATCAACTTTTTTTAGTCAGGTACTTTTTGCAAGAGATAAATCATGAAAGTGTAGGCGAAACGTACAACTACTGCAGAAAGTAATGAGCAACAATTGGGCAATACATTGTTCATGAGTACAGACCTGGACCAACTGAGAATCCAGAGGAAACGGAAATGTGGCTTGGAACCCGATTGCGCTTGCAGGAGGGAAATGAAAAATGTGCTTTATGATTTTGACAAAGAAAATAACTGTTGGAAAATATTTGTTAAGTCAAAAGACTTCAGATAGCCAAACGAATGTTGAAATGCATTCATTTGGGCGTATATCAGCAACGCGATGCTGTGCAATCATTAGGCATTAATTATTATTTTCATCTTGCTGTATGAATGGTATGATGCGCATGTTGTATCAAAACAATACGGCTTACAATGATGACGCTCATTTAACTGAAAATATGTGTCTATATTTGTTACATGCTAATTATAGCTACCGGAACGGACAAGGACAACGCAGTATGTTATACTGACCTACCTAATAATCAGTAAAACCCAGACGATGTTGTGATAATTTTCTAATAAACATGTTTATGTATATTTCACAGATTTTATTTTCAAAATCCCCAGTTACTGAAAGTATGTAGGTATACGAGCCCCTTCCCACTTCAGTTGGCCCAACTATTGAAATCTTAGTTTTTTTCTTATCAAACACAAATAATAAAAATGTAGCAGGGTGTTACAGGTTTAAAATATTAACAATGAATATTTTGATAATATAAATATAGTAGAAAACACCAACTTTATCACTCCCTAATCAAATTTGCAGCATAAAAATAACACATGTTGCAATTACAGCATATCAACCTATTTTCATTTCAATGCAAAATAAGTCTATAACCCATAGGTGGCCATGACAATTGTTTTTATTAATCACAGCTGTCAGAATACGTTTAAAATAGTTTTGGGTAGTTAAGGTTTTCAAAATGGCTACAGGAAAGGTTATTAATGAGAAAATTCGGTTACTGATAATTAAATTTTTTAATTCTGGGAAATCAAACTCAGAAATTGCAACTTTGTTAGACTTATCGCGGTACCCTTTGAGAAATATTGTTAGAAGATATAATGTAACTGGTTCAGTTAATATTAAGCCACGATATGCGAAAAAAAGTATATCACAAATGCCGACCGAAGTGCATTAAGAAGAATAATCGTGAAAAACAGGAGTGCCAATTATTTACAATTAAGTGCTCTGTGGCGTGACGCTGTTGGAAGGAGAATTTCGAGGTCCACAACTCATAGAGAGGCCCACAAACTGGGATTTAGCACTTGCAAGGTAAGTTTTCTTATAAAAAAAAGTGAAGTAAACACCCTAAAGTTGCACAACCTGTTTATAGGCCAAAGAAACGCCACTATTAACTCCACTGCAAAAGAAAAATCGGCTTAGATGGGCTAAAGAACATAGACAATGGATACCTCAACAATGGTGTGTAATACAATGGAGTGATGAGGCCCGATTCGAAGTTTGTGTTGGTGACAGTCGCAGTAGAGTTATTCGCAAAAAAAATGAAGCATTCTATGTTGGCTGTCTGAAGAGAAAAGTGAAATTTCCAGCATCCATTATGGTCTGGGGCAGTAGTCATCAAAAGGAGTAGGAAAACTTCATTTTATTGATGTAAATGTGGATACAAACAAATATTTGGCAATTTTATAAGAATCGATTTTACCAGTGACGGAAGAATGTTTGACATCCGGCCAAGATTTTGTGTTTCAGCAAGATGGTGCAGCGTGCCATACTTCAAAAAAGGATATAAAATGGATGGAAGAAATAATGTACCACTTTTGAAATGGGTTTCTAGCAGTCCAGATCTGTCACCTATTCAAACTTTGTGGCACGAGATGAAAAAGGTTCTACGACAACATCCTGCTCGTACAATCACCGAACTGAGACAAAAGCTTCAAGAAATATGGGACTGTTTTACACCAAATTTTTGCCAAAACTTGGTTAACACTATGCCCCAAAGAATTTCAGCCGTAATAAAAAATAAAGGTGATGTTACCCAATGGTAATCTTTCAATTGTTGCCTTGTTAACTTCGCGCATTTATTCGCACATTGTGTGTTCTATTAGTTATAGGACTAAGTGAAATATGTATTTTTACGACTAGAGTGTATCTAAAATGTTTTTGAGAAAATAAATAGTTTTAAAAGTAAATAGTTTCGTCATGTTTAGTTCAAAATATTTTGGTACAAATCTTGAAGTGGGCCAACTGAAGTGGGAAGGGGCTCGTATACGTCAAAAACATCACCAGTGTTTATTGTTCAACCCGCTCTACTCTGCCTGGGTCAATTACCAACCCTCTACATTAAAATTGAGGCCTGCTACTTTTACAAATTACTTATTTTTTAGCGTATAACTGCAAAGTTACCCTCAACTAAGAGATTCGACAGGTGGCCAGAAGTAGGATCGATACTTAGGTAACCAGAATTATGCGACCATAAATGGAACGTTCGCGACGCCTCCGCGAGTATTCGACAAGTGTGTAAATGAATGTGCTGTCGTCTAGACTACTCCCTAGAAGTTCACGACTCGGACTGGAAAACGCTGGAATGTTTCTCGACTCGTCGATAGGGGAATAAATACCCGACCAGATGGCGGAAGGAGTTAGTCACAGTCGAGTCTACAGGCAGCGAATGCGGAGTTAAGTCTAATCGACATAATTAGTAGCAAGTGCAATGAACTAGTGTAGCAGTAATAAATAAGACTTCGAAGAGTAAAACGGTATGTAATCCTGAGCCATTATCAACTTATCGAATCGAATCTACTTTGAATCTTGTCCCCCTGTAAGTTTTGTACCTTCATAACAAGTAATGTTGTTATACTCGTACTATTGACCGTATCCATTGCAGCGAATCTAATCTTGGCGAAGTACTACCGTCATACTTGCAGTGCCTTTATGAAACCGGTAGATCCAGCACGGTCACGTTTTCTTGCGCTTTTTCTTGCTGCGGCCGTATACTTGGTTTTATTCCATGTGAACGACCTCTGTATTACACTCCCGCAAGAAGCCGGTTTCCAGTCAATATAACTGAGCATACGAATAGAAAATGCAAAGACTCGCGACCTGGTAGAACGTATGCGATTGCTCAAAGTGAAACTTCGAAAACGATGTCACTCAAGAGTGTTCAGAAGATCTATAGTGGACTCATGTGATAGAATCGGCGGTTTTTGGGCTATGTTCAACACAAGTTAGACCCTATCGAAATAAGTCAGCGCAATAGATCGAATATCCTGATTAGAGGATTTTTGCTGTCTGTTACACCCTCCTCAACACCTATACATCCCCTACCCCTCAATTTTTTACCAAAAAATTTCGAAAAATGACCAGGATTCTCTGAAACGTCGAAAACGAATTTTGGGCAATTTTTATATCGTCATAGTTTTTGTCCTTCCTTCCGCCGCCACTGGACTGTTCAAAAACTACAAAAATTTTCGCCATTGGCACAGTAGTAACCTTGTGTGGAAATTTCATCTTTCCAAGTCATAGAAGGGCCAAGGATTGACGGTTAGACAGACTGACAGACAGACCGACGGAAATGAGTAAATTGATAACATCCACAAAAGCATAATGTCTCATTATCGAAATTTTTCGTAATTACATTACTTCATCTGCAGTAAGCGTGGGAACTAAAACTCGTGAATTTTGACAAAACGGTCTCAATTCAATATATTTTTTAGAGAAATTCTTACGAACTGCAGACAACAAAACCGTGTTGACCGTAGCACCGGATCGACCTTACCTCAACTTTTTAATGTAAAAAAGTATATTTTTTCGATACATAGCATAGTCATTTAACAGGGATTTTTTATCCCGAGACAATTCGAGAGTATCTAAGACATTTTTGATGCACTCAAAGAATGGAGTTGCAGAATTCAAACAGATGCACTATATAAATAAACACACAGTCTACCAAAAATTTAAAAAACTGCGTACGAGTATAACGTATGACATGCAGACCGTGTATTCCCATATCAATTTTTTTCCTATGCATTTTCTTTATACAGGGTGGAGCATCGAAAACGAAACAGACGCATTTACTGGCAGCTCAGTATTTTTTTTTAAAAACGCTCAGACCCGTCGATATTGTTTTCGAGGTGGACACAAGTTTAGCAAAAAATCACGTTAACACGTGCAGCTCCCTAAGCGGGGGTGACACCACCCCCAAAATCTTAAATGGAAAGGGGTTCGAGTGATACCTTATTTTAAATGTCTTTCAATTCCCTTTATAATGATAGAAAATTAATGTACTTCGGTTCAGTAGTTTTGAAGATTTATTGACTTAAAGCTTAAATAAAACTAATACATCATCATTAGTGGAGATCAATACATTTGGCAGCAAAGTAATTTAAAAATGCAGAATGAACTGACCCGTTAGGCAAGTAAATGTTGAAAATGGCTACCATGACTCTCCATACAATAATAAAGATTTTGCTCAAAACGTTGCCGCACATTTTGCAATATTTGAGGAGTAATTTGAAGGCATTCATTCACAATTCTTTGTCGCAGGTCTTCTAATGATGTTGGCTGAGTAGCATCGATTTTGCTTTTTAAATGACCCCACATAAAGAAATCCAAAGGTGATAAATCTGGCGATCTTGGGGGCCATTCGATGGCACCTCTTCTACCAATCCATCGATCTGGAAACGTCTGATCTAAATATTGTCGAACACGTAATGCGTAATGTGGTGGGGCACCATCCTGTTGGAACATCAACCTATTCGATCATTCTGATTTTCAATTATGGCTGTTAATGCAGGATCTATGGCGTCTTCCAGTAATTCCAAATACATTTCACCGGTCAAATTTCCAGGTAAGAAAAAGGACCAACTAAATGATCGCCAAAAATACCAGCGCAATCATTTAATTTTTGTGGCTGCTGTGTTTGAACCTCATGATAAACTCTGAGATTACGCCATTTAAGAAGAAGGAACATTCGTCGGAAAAGCAAAAGAAAATGTTCGTCGTTTATAATTCATTCACTCATATCTTCACAAAATTGTAATCGCCCATGAAAATCGTCTTCATTAAGTTCTTGTACCAGGTGAATTTTATACGGATGAAAACTATGTACTAAATTCCTATTTAAAATAAGTACGAGATATTTCCTTATCTTTCTTCAAAAATAACTTTTTTGCCACAAAAAAAAACGCTCCAATAGCTATTTTCAACAACAAAATGATAAACAAACCATGGGCGTAGTGAAGAAAAGTATTTACTTATTAAGTAAATTCTTTTAGTCAAATTTCTTCTGAAAGTAGTACAAACTAATCTGATGTACCTATTAAAGTCTACTTTAAGCTTTAAGTCAATACATCTTCAAAACTACTGAACTGAAGCTCATGTATTTTACATCATTATAAAGGGAATCGAAAGACCTTTAAAATAAGGTATCACTCGACCCCCCTTTCCATTTAAGATTTTAGGGTTGGTGTCACCCCCGCCCATTGGGCTGCACCTGTTAACGTGATTTTTTGCCAGACTTGTCTCCCTCTCGGAAATAAAATCGACGGATCTGAGCGTTTTTAAAAAAAAAGCTGCCAGTAAATGCGTCTGTTTCGTTTTCGATGCGCCACCCTGTATAATGATCTAGCATCACTTGACTATAACATAGAGCCGGTTACTATCACCACCATCTTATATCCCATACATCATATACTTTATATCAGTTTAATTCCATTTCATTACGTCTTCGACGTATATTGCCCAACCAGCTCCATTTTTTTAACTGGAAGCAGAAAAATAAAGAGCAAATGGTCACGGGTGGCTATTGCTCCTACGTGACTGCTCGTTTGTTTTTCTCCGTAACAGACCATAAAATCAAGTTTGCCATGACGAGTGCCGTTGTTAAATTTCATAACCGGATATTTTAATGGTGCGGCTGCCTCGGTTTTTCATCGACAGTGACGACTTGAGAGTAATGACAGTTCCTGGTTCTACCAAGCAACGGGTCAACATAGCCTGGATAATGGTGAGAAGTATGGAAGGAAGTTGACGCTTAATTTAGTTGGCTAGAATGTTCACATTCACTTTTGTAATAACCTATATTCCCCATGCCCCATTACCCCGTCTGCAAATGAGAAAATTTTCCTAGACCAAAGACTAATTATAGTTGCCACATAAGGTTTTGAAAAAATATCCAATATCAAATGAACCTCTGCTTCCAGAAAATTATTATTCAACCTGTTATGTAGGTCAGCCAATGTCCAATGTTGAAAAAGCATCAAATTCAATTTTTGACTTAACTTTGGTTTCTTCAAACTTGGTCGGCAGATATGTTTTGTTCCAATTAAGTCAGTGACTCAATGCCACGAGTCATATAAGACAAGACTTGAAAAATATGTAAGTATGGAAACATAAAAGTGAATACACATCCGCGAATTTTTTAATACACACTGGATGACTGCAAAAAAGTTCCCTGTAAACTATTTCAATAGAAACTTTTTCCAGTTTTCTCTCTGCAAAAACCATTTTCAGAGGCTGAAAGCTGAGGAAATTAGGTGTCAATCACTCACTATTTCGTGTCGATACTTCTGATAATGTCGAATGATAAAACCGTGAGCGTAAGAAATATGCTTTAATAATATCCAGAAATAAAAGCCACAAAATAAATTGTATTATTGTAAGACAAGAAGAGCCGACCTTTCGGCCGTTTAGAGCCAATGTTCACAATCATCGTCACTGGCATTGTCTTCACACGTTGGCAAAGGCCGAATTTAAGTCTCTGTGTAAAGATAAAGAACACCTAAAGTGTATCAGCTAGGTGTTATCAGCCTTTTATAGTATGATATTATATCTTTCCGTTGTCTACCAAGTTTCACTGTTTTACTTTCCCTAGTCTTCTCACGCGCTGATAAAGTGCCTCGTGTTATCTGTCCACCCCGCTCACTTACCCTTGGCTTACTGTTTTACTCTTCGTTTCATTTTTAGAGGCGGTTGGGCGGAGTGGTTTCACAGTATTGCGCTCTCATCCGTCTGAAAGCAATGGAGGCCAGATTCTGCCACAGTTGCCACTGTTAAGGGTAATCTCGAAACTGGATATACTACAGACCAAAATATGTGAATTGTCCTAAACATACCTTAGTCCAAAAGTTGATAGTTTGCGAGAATGTTACAATTCTATTTTGGTTTCAGAGGAAACGCGTACTCACTGATCGAAAGTTATTTGTCAAATCGCCCACAATCTGTGCAGATATCAGGATCATTTAGTAAAGAAATGTATATTAAGCGTGGTGTCCCACAAGGAACTGTCTTAGGTCCGCTGTTATTCAATATATATTTAAATGATATTTTCCAAATTAATTGTGTTGGCAAAATAACTAGTTTTGCAGATGATACTGCAATATTATATGAAGGCACTGACTGGCCTGATCTGAAAAATGTAATTGAAAATGATTTTATCAAAATTATTCAGTGGTTTAACAGTAGAAAATTAAGCATTAACTACTCTAAAACACATTTTTTACCATTTGGATCTTATGCTAGACATCTGCCAAATTACACAAATTTCTCCTTCAATATTAATGATCAAAAAATGCAAATTAATAGAGTGCCCAACATAAAATACATTGGAGTGGTCTTGGATCCTCACTTACGATGGGACATCCATGTCAATTATATTTTAAAGAAAGTTAGATTTGTATCCTACAAAATTAAATACCTTGGGAATATATTGACAGAAAAATATCTTCGAACATTATACCATGCACTGATTGAGCCTCATATTAGCATGGGGAGGTGCATGTTCCTCACATATCTATAATTTAGATGTTTTTCAAAAAAGTATTCTAAAAATGATATTTAAAAAACCAAAACTTTATCCCACTGAAAAATTATACGCAGATGTTCGAATGTATGATATAAGACAGCTTTATTTCTTACACAGTATCACTCACTACCATAAATTTGTAAACACCGACCAAAAAATTAAACATAATCATTATACCAGGTACAAAATTCGTGGCACAGTAGTTCCTCAACCGCATAAATCTATAATGCAGCGATCATATCTCTATTTAGCGCCTAAATTTTATGAAATTATACCTAAAGACTTAAAAGATTTACGTTTCGGAAATTGTTTCAAAAGAAATTTAAAAAAGTGGCTACATTCTATATCTAGGACTGAAATTCATAAACTCATAAATACGAACATCAACTAAATACATAATCTACTGTAGCTAATTTTTGTCCTTTTTTGTCATTTGCATTCTACAGTTTCAACTTAAATTTATTGGTCCATGTACAGGCGATGCCTTCTATTGGGCCTGTTTTGATTTTATATTTATTTACTCATATTTTTTGTTATATTTGTACATTGAGTGAATAAATATTATTATTTTCTATTTTTCCTTATTGCTTGAAAAGTACATAACCCATCGTGGTTCTAAAGATATAATCAATACTACAAAGATTTTGATTTTTGGTAAGCATTACTTTTAGATATGGACCTCCTTAAATATCTTCTACTTAGTTGAATTTTTGAGGTGTCAATATTCCCTTGCATTGTTTTTGCGCGTTTCTCAACCTGTTGATCAATATTTTCAGGCAGAAGTCAACATCAAAATTCACTTCCAAGGGGGTCAAACACGTTGAAATTCACTTACTCGCCTGTAGAACCTACCGATATCATCCCAGTTAACTATAAACGAGGCCGCCCAAAAAAGACATAGTTTTAGGGCCAACGCTGTTGAAAACGCGTAGCTGCAGATTGCAGTTCCTGACGTAAAACTGCAATTTCTTATCTTAGATTGTGATTTTTGTTAAGCTTGTACTGATTACTATCTGTCATTAGCTGCGACTCTGTTTCACAATGGCCGATTCTAACTGTAGATGGCGCTTCGCACTGTCTTATTTCGATAGATCGCACACTTTGGATATCGTATACGAGCCCCTTCCCACTTCACTTGGTGAGACGTTGTAGCAGACCGCAGGTCACGCACAACACATGGCCTACCGAGACGCTGATGAGTCGGGCCACGCGGAGGTTTAGGGTTTAGTGGGTATTAGGTGATCTCCTCAAGACCCTGGAGTCCCGCACACGCCGTAGCTCGGGCTATGGTATGGTGCGTAAATGCATTCCCCCTCACCAAAAAAAAAAAAAAAACTTCACTTGGCCCAACTATTAAAATCTTAGTTTTTTTCTTATCAAACACAAATAATAAAAATGTAGCAGGGTGTTATAGGTTTAAAATATTAACAATGAATATTTTGATAATATATATTAGAAAACACCAACTTTATCACGCCCTAATCAAATTTGCAGCATAAAAATAACACATGTTGCAATTACAGCATATCAACCTATTTTCATTTCAATGCAAAATAAGTCTATAACGCATAGGTGGCTGTGAAAAATAAAAGCCATGACAATTGTTTTTATTAATCACAGCTGACAGAATACGTTCAAAATAGTTTTGGGTAGTTAAGGTTTTCAAAATGGGTAGAGGAAAGGTTATTAGTGAGAAAATTCGGTTACTGATAATTAAATTTTTTAATTCTGGGAAATCAAACTCAGAAATTGCAACTTTGTTAGACTTATCGCGGTACAGTGTGAGAAATATTGTTAGAAGATATAACGTAACTGGTTCAGTTAATATTAAGCCACGATATGTGAAAAAAGTAATCTCACAAATGCCGACCGAAGAGCATTAAGAAGAATAATCGTGAAAAACAGGCGTGCCAAATATTTACAATTAAGTGCTCTGTGGAGTGACGCTGTTGGAAGGAGAATTTCGAGATCCAAAACTCATAGAGAGGCCCACAAACTGGGATTTAGCACTTGCAAGGTAAGTTTTCTTATAAAAAAAGTGAAGTAAAAACTCTAAAGTTGCACAACTTGTTTATAGGCCAAAGAAAAGCCACTATTAACTCCACTGCAAAGAAAAATCGGTTTAGATGGGCTAAAGAGCATAGACAATGGACACCTCAACAATGGTGTGCAATACAATGGAGTGATGAGGCCCGATTCGAAGTTTGTGTTGGTGACAGTCGCAGTAGAGTTATTCGCAAAAAATGAAGCATTCCATGTTGACTGTCTGAAGAGAAGAGTGAAATTTTCAGCATTAATTATGGTCTCAGGTAGTATGTCATCAAAAGGAGTAGGAAAACTTCATTTTATTGATGGAAATGTGGATACAAACAAATATTTGACAATTTTAGAAGAATCGCTTTTACCAGTGATGGAAGAATGTTTGACATCCGGCCAAGAGTTTGTGTTTCAGCAAGATGGTGCAGCGTGCCATACCTCAAAAAAGGCTATAAAATGGAAGAAAACAATGTACCACTTTTGAAATGGGTTTATAGCAGTCCAGATCTGTCACCTATTGAAACTTTGTTCACCGAACTGAGACAAAAGCTTCAAGAAATATGGGATTGTTTTACACCAAATTTTTGCCAAAACTTGGTTAACACTATGCCCCAAAGAATTTCAGCCGTAATAAAAAATGAAGGTGATCTTACCCAACGGTAATCTTTCAATTGTTGCTCTGTTAACATCGCGCATTTATTCGCACATTGTTTATTTGTTCAGATGTTATATTAGTTATGGGTCTAAGTGATTTCAAATATGTATTTTTTTAGGCTAGAGTGTATCTAAAATGTTTTTGAGAAAATAAATTGTTTTAGAAGTAAATAGTTACGTCATGTTTAGTTTATAAAGGCATATTTTTACAAATCGTGAAGTGGGCCAACTGAAGTGGGAAGGGGCTCGTAGCTGCTAGATCGTACTGAGGAGTAACCAAAAAGCACGAAACAGCTGTCCTTGGTCGGAAATACGAAAGTACGATATGTTGATTTTATTTTGTAAAAATGTCTGATATGCAAGAACCTAGTCAGTATACTTGACTCTTTGCTTCCTCTTTTTATAAATCTGCCCCCAGTGTGAGGTTATCATAAAGCAGCGGCAACATCGTAGCAACAATATCTCGCGAGTTGTATCTAGTGAGCCATGGCCATAACTCACGTGGACTTGATAGCATCCTGTGACGTCACAGAGCGCAGGGAGGATGATAAATATCTGAGCGCGGCGTGATAAAACGTTGTTGTTGTTTCGTGTTTTCTCTTTTTCTTATCGAGGATGTGGATTTGTAGGCCGAGCTGAAGTTTGTTCTTTGCCGGCTCACAATTGCCCAGGTATTTGTCACGGAATTCACCCCAAGTTGTCCCCTGGTAGACGAAGTTTTGGACAATAAATGTTGGGTGATGTGTCATATCATACTGACGGTGTTTTTTTATTTTAGGTAATTCGCGGCAAAAGAATCCGGATATGAAATAAGAGTCGCCTTATTTTGCTGGTCGCCATATGAAACTGCTGAAGTTGGTTTGAAAGTTTGCTAGCGTTCCGGCCACCACAGTGACCTTTTTTGAAGTACATAAAAATAACAAAGTTTTAGGATAAATGGGCAATTATAAAAGTGGGGTCTTAAGACAATGCAAAAGATGCACCTTTTTATATTTTTTTCAAGATAGTTTCGGCTCATGGCGCAATTATACACCTCAACTGGTTGATGACTGGGGGGTTAAGGAGGATGCTTGTTCATTTTTTACCTTATCTCACTAATAGAATGTTACTTTTACTTGGTATCAAATACATAAATATGCCTATCAAAATTTGGTTGTTATTGGAAGAATTTAATAGAAAATTCAAGAATGTAAAATTTCAATCAGGCACCTAATATCTTTAATTTGTTGTAAGTTTAGATTATAGCACAACAATGATTCGTAGGCTGTACATATCACTTATAACTGAAACCTAACTTGACCGTGCTGTCACTCCCCATCGCCAGGTGTCGTGGGTTAACCGAGCTGTTTGTTTACAAATGCGATTTGATAAAAATGAAGTTGATGATAGTTTACGGTGTCTTAAAGATGCTATTGATACTTCGCAAGTAGGTATATGCAGGTCGTTTTCCTGGATGATTTTGAGCAATCGTGCTACAAAGGCCGTTTACACGTCGAGATGGTTCGATACCACCAGTGGTATTAGGTGGGTACAGTAAAATACCTAGACCTAGACAGCCCTGGATGTTGCAAATTAAGTAAGAACATAACATTAACATTTATTTTTGAATCGAACGGCGACAACTTGCACAGTATATACGAGCGTTATATGACACGGTGATGCTTGTTGTCAAACGCAAAATGATGTTTTTCTTCAATTCTTTTCTACCTTTTTACGGAACATCAACTTGGTTATCTCAAACGTAGTTGTTTCGGAAAACGAAAGTTACAACTTTATCGACTGAAACCACAGATTACATACAGATGTAACAGCTGCTATCGGTCGTTCTTATTTTGATGTCACGACTTTCTTAACAACTACCCTTCCAATTACCATGGACGCCAGCAGGTTTTTTTGGCTGCAATCAAAAAATGTATGGCTGTGCACTTGTAACGAATTTAGGACATATGTCGACCATGTCGCAACGGTCCCTGCTCGTTCACTTCTCGACTGTGACTGACCGCTTCTGCCAACTGGTCGGATATTTATATAGTGAATCGACAGTTTCCGATGCGCTTCAGCATTTTTTACTCCCCAGAGCGGGTATATGGCGGTAGGTGCTTCGTGAACACAATCGTTCTATAAGCTTCGCAAGGTGCAATACATGAGGGTGTAACTCTGGTTGCCTAATTTTGATGGCATATTTTCGCAATTCAAAAGACCGTCCAGTAGCATAAATCGTCTTTTTTGTAGTGCATCAATTTTTTGAATAAATAAGTTTATTTTGAGGTTAAGGAGACATTCCAAAAACTCAAAAATAATCTTAATATAACTGATATTAACTAAAGTGAACTAGCACAAATCACTTCACCAAGTTTTAGAAAAGTAGTACTAGGTGTATACTCAGCTCCAACCACACTCAGACAACAGCGCGAAACGAATCGACAAATCAACATCTTAGAAAAGCAAGCAGTAATGCATATTCAAAAGAATAATCCTGGGTAGGTCGCAGCAGCGTTGAATAAAAACAATATAAACATAAAGTTCTATAGACTTGATTGAGCTACAAAAGAACAATAATACGACCCGCTTTTGTTTGCTTATCCAGCACATTTCAAGACGTTCGCTGAGTTCACTCGTTTAAACAGAATATTCTCAAGCTATTGTTCATTGTCTCGCAAGGCATAGCTCTGTTCCCACCATTCTCCAAGGCGTATACATTGCAAATATCGTTTTTATTTTTTATAAGAGTTGTTTTTTTTTTGATAATCTCCACAAATTGTGTGATTTCTGAAATTAGGTATGAATTGCCATTTGAAGCAGGACATTAAATGAGACGTTATATTCATATCCTGGAAATACATAAAAGTGTAAAATAGCTATACCAGGAAAATTAATGTTTGCGAATATCCGTACTCTATTGATCGGTCTGTGCTAGAAAGATGCTCTGATGTACGTGATTTAGGTATAATCTATGATCAAAAGTTAACTTTTAGTCAGCATATAAATAAAAAAGCATCAGAAGCATTGGCGGCTTATGGTTTCATAGTAAGGAATTGCAGGAATTTTCATAACATAAAGTCAATTAAGCTATTATATTATGCTTATGTTAGATCCAAAGTCGTATATTGTAGTATTATTTGGAGCCCTTACTATGAACGCTATAGCACAGCTATTGAAAGAGTACAACGCAAGTTTATGAAGTTTGTTCTGTTTAGGATTGATGGGACATATCCAGAGAGAGGTACAAGTAATGAGGAACTATGTAGTCGCTTAGACATGTTGACTTTGAAAAAACGTAGGTACTGTGCCTCAATAATATTTGGCTACAAAATGATCAACAATTTAATTGATTGCCCCATGATCCTTGAACAGATCAAGTTTCGTACTCCAACGTTTGCATCTCGCAATCATAAAATATTCGGGCTTCCTAGAGCTAGGACAAACATTCTTCTCAAGTCACCGTTATATGTAATGTGCTCTAACTTAAACAAAATTGGATGTTACTGTGATATATTTACGACAAATGTTAATTACCTGCTAAAGGCAGCTAAGACTGATTCGGACCAATAGCTCATGTTACACATTTATACCTGTGTTGCATTTGTTGTTTTCTTTTCGTTTTTCGCTTTTTTTTTGCTTTTGTATTATGTTTTTAAATTGTCCTATAAATGGGAAACTGTTGGACAATAAAGTTATTATTATTATTATTATTACTATTATTATGCCAGCACGCGATATACCTGATAGACAGATCCGTCTGAATTGGGTCTCCGATCCTAACTGTATCCGACCGTACATTCAGAACTGGTGTGTAAGAACGCTCCTTTGTCTGCAGGGCTTCGAGATTGTGGAACAATCTGGATTTATCCAGTTTTACTAACCTTGGACAGCTCTTTGTAGCAGCCGCAGGGCCCCGATATTTAGGCTTCTCGGTTCATAAAAGCTAAGAATACAAATGCCGGTATTAATATTCCAGATATTTTGATTTATTCGCACAATTTCGGTTTGGAATGAATTCTATATGTACCAACATTTTCATTATTCTGGCTATATCAAACGTTTGAGATCATGCCATTTCATTATCCTGTTATATGATTTATGTGAATTGGGAGATCAATTTGGTAATTAATAATACCAATATTTTTAATCGGCAACACCATCCGATTATTGTTATTACATATCAATTACCAAACAAACTAAAATTTGGTAATTATAGAAACAGATTGTTACAGGCGTTATATGTTAAATGTGTGAAGGATATTGTTTAGAAAAGTCTGACTGACGGGTATTGCCGATATTTGTAAATAGACATTCATTGATTTATCAAAGTCATGGTTGAATAATTATAAGCCATATATAGGGTATTTATTTGAAATCTTCCCACCAAGGATTTATAGAAAAAAACTGATTAAAAGAAAAAACGTCGAGACACGTCAAGAGATTTGTCAAGGGCGACAACTTTTTAACCAAAAAGCAACAAATACCAAAACATGTACTGCAATAAATACACTACCCAGGATATCTGTGTTGAACACTTATTGAAATAAAAAGTGATATTTTCATGTTTTTTTGTTTTCTACGTAAACAAATTAAGATAAATGAAGATTTTTCTAATTTTCTCGAAAACGAGTAGACTGATTTTCAAACGTTAAAATGAAGGACTTCGAAAGACCTTTTATTACTCGATACCCCTTGTCATTTAAAGTTTTTAAGGTTATGACCCCGGGGGGCCAAGGGTGAAACGAGGTGGAGTAGTGTTTGGTTAAAAAGTTCGTCCACCTTGACAAATCTTTTGACGTATCTGGGCGTTCTTTTTCTTTTAATCAGTGGTTTTCAATAAATCCGTGGTGGGAAGTTTTCAAATGAACACCCTGTATGCTACTGAACTGAGATCTATACAGTTCTAACCAAAAGCTGATATACACTCTCGCAGTGGTTGATTCAGGTAATAGATGGCGCTCTGCGCTGTCTTATACGATAGTTGCCTTGCTTTCGTTCGTTGTTCCAGAAACTAAGCCTACTACTACTAATGAGTTGCCAAAGCGCATGAAACTGCTGACAATGGATTGCTGTTTGGGGTCGGACAGACGAAACCAGCACGTTTAGTTAATCGGAATAAAGTTATAAGTACAAACTACTCGTAGATGCAAGCATACACATACTAAAAAATAAAATAGAAAAACTACCCCGCAGAAGGCAGGCTGTTGCAATTTCTCGTCTCTCTACAAATATGAATGAGCTTATTTAGAAAACAGCGCGATAAATGCACACCACCAACTACGGAAGCGAAAAATTAGAATAACAGGAAATTTTGTACGAGACTGTTTCACTTTAAATTTATGTACTGTAGGAAAAGTCACAGTAGCGAAAATCGCACAGATACACGTAATCCTTTAATGGCATTATGGGGCGTCTAAATGAGCGATATTTTTACTGCGTTATCTATCGGCACTAGACGAGCCAGCAACATACTGTAATATTTTTGGTCAGAATTTTTAAATTTTGCGGGTATAGAAAGTCCGATTGTTAATTTTTTTATTATATTATACAGGGTGTTTCAGAACTATGGGATCAAACTTGTAGGGGTTATTCAGTGCAACAGTAGAAAACATTTGGGCATAGGGACCAATATCTGGCGCTTGTGTGTTGTTATCTTTGAAAACGATAACAGAGATTGTTTTTTGTAGCTGCATTCCATATCGCCTTAGTCGTGCCATCGTATTTGTGAAGTTTGCAAGAATTTAACAAAATTTAATTGTTGCTTGGAAAACTTTACCAATCAAGAATTGGCGGATATGCATTTGGCATACGGAGCAACAAGCTGCAATGCGCGAGCAGCAGCGCGGTTGTATCCAGAACGTTATCCCGAACGACAGCATCCGGGATACAAAAAGTTTATTGCTATTCATCGGCGGCTCTCCGAGACAGGCATGTTTAAAACCAACCTGCATGATACCGGTGTTGCTCGTACCGTTAGAACGGTCGAATTTGAAGAAGAGGTCCTTCAGCAACCCCTTTATCCTTACCACTTCCAGAAAGTTCAAGGATTGACTGTAGCCGATTATCATCCTAGAGTTCAATTTTGCCAATGGCCAGGCTAGTCTTCAAATATACTAAGTGACATATAAATCCGAACACCCAGTTTAAATGGTTTTATTTTAATAAAATTTTGTATAAGTACTTAATGAAGCATAATAGTAAATGATAAAAATTTCAAAATGATTGCACTGCTTTAAAGCCCTTTGACCTTTAATAATGTGTGGATGCACCCTGATGTGCTACGCATTCTCTAACGCGCCTAGGCATGCTTCTGATCAGGTGGTCAATGTGCTCCTGTGGTATCTCATTCCTGGCAACCACCAACTCCTCTCGAAGTGCTTCTAGAGTCTGAGGAGGACGTTGCAAATTGAGCAATCTCCTACCCATCATATCCCACATGTGCTCAATTGGGGATAAGTCGGGAGATCTTGGTGGCCATGGTAACAATGTGACATCATTATGTTGAAAGAAGTCTATTGTGACTCTTGCAACATGTGGTCGGGCATTATCTTGTTGGAAAGTTGGATCTGCCAGGGTGTCAAGATAGGGTAAAAGATGGGGTTCTAGAACTTCGTGGATATAACGCTGCGCGTTCATGTTACCTCTGATGAAGATAAAAGGTGACCTGGAACCATAAGCTATAGCACCCCAAACCATAACTCCAACAGTGTGATGAACATGTCTTTCAACAAAAAACTGTGGATTCCTCCTTTCACCACGTCGCCTTCTAACCCTGGCACGACCATCGTGCATGCCTAAACAAAATCGAAACTCGTCACTAAAGACAATACTGTTCCATTCCTGATCCCAGAGTGACCGTTGTTTGCACCACTCAAGGCGATTACGTCGGTGTTCTCGAGTTAAAGGGAGGACCCAGTGTGGCCGGTATAAAAACAAGCCAAAACTTCTCATTCGTCGGTAAACACTTCGCATGCCAATAGGTCTTCCGTGTTCTGCAAACCATTCATTTGCAATGGACCTGGTAGTGGAGAAACGGTCCCTTAAGGCCAATAATCTTAGGCGGCGATCTTCACGGTCTGTTGTTCTACGGCGGCGTCCAGTGCCCCTTGCTCTTTGCGTACGGCATTCTCGAAGCCATGCCTGAAAACACCTAACCACAGTGTCTACACTTCTTTGCACTCTAACTGCAATTGCCCGAAAAGAAAGTCCAGCTTCCCGAAGTTCCACTATACGGCCCCTATCAAACTCACTAAGTTGACGAAATCGTACAGGTCTCCGTACTCTAGGCATCGTAACCGATCGTAAAGGATGTCAAGAACCAAAATCCGCCAACGTTGATTCTTTACTGCAAAAAATGGCAAATTTGTATTTTGTTTTGCAGGTTTTAGGTTTGCTGGTAGCTTTAAGGGATATATTTGGGAATTTCTTAATCGCTGTGAATATAGTGTGGATGTTTGTTCAGTTCCTGAACAACGAAAAATATTCAACTTTATGGATGTATGTATATCAAGAAACCTGAATGGTTTTGTGGGAATATCAATCTAAGGTGCCATAATGGTTCTGATGAACGGCAAGTAAATGAATGAATGTTTGGAAACGAGCAATATCTATGAACTTTTCTTTAAATTTTGACTGAATTAAATGTAATTCCTTAATATTCAATAAGCTGGTGATGTTTCAATGACAAGCTGTCATCTCATACTTTGACAGTATTTTGTTTTCAACATTTCGTAGCTATTGGTTGCTAAAATTTGTTGATTGGAACTTGAAGCTCATTCGTTGTATTTGTCGGTCTGTTACCCTTATAGGTGGAGAATAACGGACTGTTGTTGGTGAAATTGGCCTAAATGGAGTCAACGACGATGCAGAATTACTGAAACGTGTTATACCACCTGGCACAAATGGGTTTACGGATATGATGTGGAACATAAGGCTCAATCGTCCCAATGGACCAAGACCGAAAAAGGCTCGACACGTGTGGTCAAACGTAAAAGTTATGTTATGCTTACTGTCTTCTTCGATTTTAAAGGAATAGTGCATTCTTGCCACAAGCGCAAACGGTCAATAAGGACTAGTACCTACAAATTGAACGCCGTTTGCGTGGAAAACCATTAACTATTCATAGCTTTTGCACCTGCTCACACTTCATAGCTTGCTCATAATGTTTTTCCAAAAACAATACCGTAACGATGCCAGAAGCAAACGTTTATTCTTTTACCCAAATTTACAAATTGACTGTTGTTGTGCAATTGAGCCAAACAAAAAACAGTTGGGTGGAATAAAGTAAATCATGATTTCTGGTCAGTCGTGCGGCGGATAGCTTCAAAAGTAGCTACGATGCAAATAAAGCAAAATAGCGGCTGAGTATTACTCGCAGATGCTCGAATGTACGTAAAAGGAGCCGAGCTGCAGTTGAACTACATGGGGCTATTCAAGAAGAAAATATCGTGAGTATGGGAGACAAAGTTGAGGGTTATTCACGCAGCTAGGAATATTTCTGATTCATTGAATCCCGACAATAAGGTAGAAAGACGGGAAACTGAAATGGCGGAAAGGGTCATCAAATTTTTGTACATAAATAGGATCCTTTGAAGATTTTTCAGTTCAGTAGATGCTAAACATACTGGCTCACTCTTAAAGCCTTGTAAAATCTTTATTAGTGGTTGGCTGCATCTTTCTATATGAAAGACAATAGAAAGCCACATTTCGGGATATAAGCTTATTATTTCATTTTTGATTCATAAGATACTATTGATCATTGTTTAAGGTGTAGAATTAGAGAAGCACTATCGCTATTATTCAAGTAAGAAAGGTTGTTAAATTCTTATGATTGTAGATATATTTTACTACCCAATAAGCTGACCGAGAAATTATTTTTTATTTTTTTTAGCAAAACCCTTGCATCGAATTGAAAGAAATCAAGCAATCCATCAATTTGCATATAAATAAATGGGGACTCCAAGAACAATATTTATTTTAAGAGAAATATGTGGAGTTTCATGAATGTTTGCCAAAATAGGCAGGTGAAATTCCACACGAACGCCAGTGGTGGAAATGTTTATTCACAACTGTTTTTCACAAAAATGACACAAAAATCGCCCCCTTTAATATTGACATTCAATTAGGACACTAATGACTATACCAGATGACAATTGTTACAAAGAAAAAATATAGCAATCTTTGTTTTAATTACTAAATAGCATGTACTGCAAGTGAACTTTATGAGTCTATATTAATTATACTATACATTAAAAAAATAAATAGTCCAACACAATTTCGATGACATACATCACAAACATACCGACAAATATTTGAATCATTAAATAAAACTGCTCTATTTCTTCCCACGCCTACTGGCGAGGAAGTACTGTAATCGCGAAACATTTAGGAAATGGGATGTTATATGACATGTACATCACGAAAAACCATGTCACAACCTTACTTCTATGTCAAGGACGAAAGCATGGTAGTTTTTAAAAATCGCTCTGTGGCGGCAGAGAAAAAAGCCAAAAACGAAAGAAATAAAAGTTAGTCAAGCTTATTTCGGAAATACTTTTTTAGGGGTTAAGAATTGCAGGGGACCGGGAGGGCATATCTCAATTTGTTCAAGTTGGTATATTTATACGTTTCCAACACCAATTAGACATAGTCCACTAATTATAGATGTCCACGCACATTTACCTTTAAACTTATAAATATCTCCAAATGTCGCGTATCGATACGTGCGACGTGGATCGGATGGACATGTGCTGTACGTGGCAGTCGGCAGTCGCTTCCATGCTGCTGTGGGCTGTATGCTGTAAAAGTTAATATCGTCATCCACACGGGATTAGCCATAACAATGACCATGTGCGTCCGCAGCAATTTCTCTCAGGAGGAACACCAAGGTCATTTAACCTTTTGCTATACATTCACGATCGTATCTGACTTTTTTCTCAAACGGACTAACTTGTGCCGAACATAATCCTTAACGAACTAACGTAAATTTCCCCGAAGTCATTGAAAAGTGTGGTTT
Source organism: Acanthoscelides obtectus (assembly GCA_963669975.1). Classification (NCBI taxonomy): domain Eukaryota; kingdom Metazoa; phylum Arthropoda; class Insecta; order Coleoptera; family Chrysomelidae; genus Acanthoscelides; species Acanthoscelides obtectus. Next base: position 105,849,477 of record CAVLJG010000001.1, read on the forward strand.
TATTGCTGCAACTTGTTGAAGGGGGTATTTAAAACATGGAAGCACAAAATGGGTACACCAATTTTTGCAACGATAAAACCAAACTTTTCAGTTTTGGACTTTTTTTGCGCTAAATAGCGACGACACGCTACTGAAGGTCCTTTCTCTCGATTTTCCAAAAATACGTAATGCACATGCTTCCTAAATTTTCCAATTTAAAACTTCCTCGCGCTACAATCCCCGGCCTATCTGGTCCATTTTCCGATTGTCTTGGCAATCACTGATTCGGGGAGTGATGCTCCGCTAATACCACCGATAATGCGACGTATGTGCAGGTCTGGCCGCTGTGGTGGTGCATGGGGGGTAATGGGGGGTTGCATGGGAGGAGGGGGTTGGCGGATTGGATGTGTCCCATGTCCCGCCTCCATTGCGTTCGCACCACGGGATACTGCACACATGAAATACAACGCGTTGTTTGCTCGCCGACGCCACGCGGTGGAAAATCGAGGTCAACGGGGTTACCCGCCTGACGCGTGTCCTAATCTGCCAATGGTAGCGTGCTATCGAAATGAAAAATATTTAAGGTTTCAACTAATAAAGTGATTATAAAATTTGTATCCAGAACAATGAATTAATGCATTTTCCTCGCAATGCTATTATCAGGACATGGGGCCGTTCAAGTATTACGTGAGCACTATGGGGGGGCAGGGGAGTCTTTGCTTTGCTTATTTTGGATGACATGGGGGGTAGGGGAGTCTAGATGACGATTACGTCGTCGGTAGTTATTTACTTTTTTACACGAATGGCAACCCTCACATTGTCTTTGCTTGAAAATGAAACGCATTTTCGGGGATTCCCGCAAATAATGCATACGTTTAGTGAACAGCGCGCAGTAATTCCCCTATTCGCTTTAGAACCGAGTAGGGGAATTACCGCGCGGTGTTCACTTGTCTAAATTTCCTCTATCAGTGTATTGTTTCGTTTGGATACTATAGCGAGTAGACGTATTGTAAGCATAGTAAAGCAAGTTAACATTTGTGTTACCATTGATTCCGTTAGCCAAACTTTAATGTTTAAATAAGATGTTTCACATAGACAAATCCAAGTTATACCAAAAATTGTTTGAAAGTTTTAAAAAATCTCATACAAGTACGAAAGTACAAAATGTACAAAAGTTAGTTAACGAAGTGAGGCGAAATTACAAATTACAAGCAACTTTCGACAAGGAACTAGATATTATTGTATCTAAGAGAATAGAAGAAGAATTGCAAGCGGCGACTAAGAAGAAATCCAGTCTACTAAAATTTTTTTCTAAGGTGAGTGACGAAATCATTTTAGGTACCTATGAGTACTAGAAATATTAGAAATCGCCAAAAAGTTTCTCTTTACTGATTAGAAAATATTATGGCCTATCTCAAAGTATAGAGGTAATGTTCATTATATTATAGATTTATTTCTTATGATTGATTCCGTCAATTGGTCACAAAGTACAGGATGTTAGTTTTATACATATATACAGAAAACTAACACCCTGTATTTTGTGACCGAGTCGAATTGCTCGTTTAAACATATTAGATTTAAAGCCATAGGGTTTTGTATTTACCATATATATTGCCATACTTTTTATTTATGTAGCTTAATAAGAGAATCTTTAGCAGAAGCCAGAGAAAGCTTTTACTTTTAGGCAACCTGTAAACCTGCAGAAGAAACACAAATTATACAATCAGCTTCAAATATTAAAAAAGAGGAAGAAGATAAAATAAAACCCGGTAATGAATCACAACAGCAATGCGAAGTTAATGAAAATACAGATAAACAGAGAGCAAAACCTTCTCAGGAAGCTATGCAAAATAAGATTGCTCTACTCGAAAAAAATCTGAATGTTTTGTATTCTGCCAGAGATACTATGCCAAGCCGTGCTGAAGTTGATAAACAGATCATTAAGTTGCGTGAGGAAATAAAAACAGCAAAACAGTCTTTAAACAGGAAGGTTCAAAACGCAGTTGACCAGAAGAAACACAGGGATGGTATGACAAGAAAGTTAGAAGATATTTGTCATGAAAATCCAGAAAAAAAAAAGACTATCTCTGAGGGATTCAGTGGGATATCCTAATCTTGAAAGCAGCCAACATTCACTATTGAAAACAATCGCGGATATAGTTTTATTTGGGAGTGCAGCAGATGATAAAAGACGAACGGAATCAATTCGCAGCATAAAAACTCTTGATGAACTTACACAAGAATTACGTAAAATAGGACTTGACATTAGTCGCAGTTTGATTCCCAGAAAATCTAATTCTGCAGAGGGACGAAGACATGTATCGACAATCCCTGTTAAGCTCATTCGGGGTCAAACTGATCACCACAAGAGCCACTTAGATAGCAAGTTCGCTGAAACATCAATCCATTATTTAGAGAACATAGCATCCATACTTGGACCAGATCTAGTATTTTTCATATCTCAAGATGATAAAGCTCGAGTCCCTACTGGCGTCACTGCGGCAAATAAGCAAGCACCTCTTCTAATGCACATGGAATATACAATCAAATTGCCTGATCACGATTGGGTAATCGCTGAGCGTCATAAATTAATACCATCTGTTTATGCTGGTATCAAAATCACTTTCAATATGCTAGGACAACCGCAAGCCGTTGGATATTCTGGACCAACATACATCGCTATTCGAAGTGGAAAGCATAGTTCATCTACTGCTAATACTGATGTTCAGGATTTCGAGACGCTTCTCGAACTTGAAGAGTTTCGACCATTAGCTAAGACTGACCATGGAGTAGTAAAACTAGTGGTAATCATGACGGTTAATGGAGGGCCAGATGAACATCCACGTTATCAAAAAGTCATAGGGTTTGCTATACAACACTTTAAGCGACATGATCTCGATGCATTGTTCATAGCTATCAATGCTCCTGGAAGAAGTGCGTATAACAGAGTAGAGCGCAGAATGGCTCCTCTTAGTCGGAAAATGGCTGGTTTAATATTGCCTCATGACCATTTTGGGTCTCATTTGGATGAACGTGGCGTTACAATTGATGAACATTTAGAAAGATCTAATTTCGATTTTTGCAGTTCATTATAATGCAACAAGCTTATGTTTGCTGATGAAGCTTTACGCATCTGTTTCTAGCTGGCAAGATTATGAAAACTTCCAACAACAAATATTTTTTTGCAAATATGCTTAATAGCAATTTGTATTTGAACTCGGAAAGTCAAATACATACAAAATAAATGACTGTATTGGAAAGATTTGGGCGTGTATTTCGATTATCAGCTCACCTTCAACTACCACATTAGTGAAATTATAAGTATTGCGTATCGCACATATGGCTTTATTATCAGAAACTGTAGAAATTTCGACATCACAACGCTTATTAAGTTATTTCCAATGCGTGTTATAAGAAAATGAGAATACAGAGCAATTATCTGGAATATGAGTTCTACAAAAACATTATTGAAAAAATGCAAGACAAATTTCTGAAATATCTATGCTATAGGAGTGATGGTGTGTGTATATCATCCAAAAGGATATGACTACTCATTATTACTGAATAGATTTGGCGTCTCTGCTTTAGAGAAATGTAGAGACCCAGAGTCTATAATATTTTTATACAAATTACTACATGGTAACATCGACTGCCCTGATTTGCTATAAAGTTTCCTTTTTGCAAAAGGGAACGGTCAAATCTTCTATCCAAAGCTCCTGTAAAATTTATGTGCAAAAATGCGAAAAGGATTGTGAGCGTTTGTGATATCTGCTTTGGCGGAGTTCAGGAATTAAGAAATCTTATATGCTATTTATGTGTGAACATTTCATGATATACCTATAAATTTTTTTATTGTTAACCATTAATCTTATTCACAGTTTTCTCTCTATTTGAAGCGCCTTTCCCATTTTTTTCACTTTATGACACTCAGAAGTTAAATCATTGTACTAGGTATTGATCTTTTATATGCTATCTGTACCGTTGGGCAATAAATATTTTTATTATATAGATACCTTATTGATTATTTTGATCATTTGAAAGATGATGTAGGATTAGTCATGGCTAATACATAAAATTTACACTTCACTAAGCATAGGAGACCGTACCACCGTACCCTTGCTATGTTTGTCGTATAGAAAAATGTCAGATTTACAATAACCAAAGCATATTAGGGGTCCCACAATATAGTTCATACTGCTATTCAAAGTATAAAAAGAAAATAGTTATTTTCTGCTACTACATTAGTAAGAATATTAAAAAAACTTTGGATAAAAGATTAAATATATAGATAATATATATAAATGGACAATAGAGACGTTTAAGCAATCACATTTAAGATACAAATAGTCAGTTAGTGTAAGGGCACTAGATATCTCTTAAGATGGACCTTGTGAAGATTAATGTTGGTAGTTCTCCTGAACTTTGTGGGTAAATAATTGTAAATAAGGAAGTGTTATGCGCAGGAACAGATAAATCACTTCTTGTGTTGCAACAGATGTTGATTGTATTGTTTTGTGTGAATTTATTTCTATGGCAGAATGCATATAGGGCTGTTACCGTGAGCAGATTAAATCGGGTAAAGGTTTCCTTACAAGACTAATATTAAGAATCAACCTAATAACTCTTTTCTGCAGTACAAATACTCTCTTTACTTGCCTGCCACCACACAGTTACGTTGCAGATGTGAGAATATATTAGTATCTATTTGTACATATATACTTGGATGTTGTAACAGTTTGTTTTATATGTTCCCGCCATGTCAGTTTTCCGTCCACGTGCATACCAAGAAAAGTAGTCATATCTAAACTCTGGGCGCTGAAGAAAGACATTAAACGTAAACAGTGATCAGCACGTGAACAGATCCCTCGAAAGCATCCACGGATATACTCCAGTCACTTTAGGTCTAAACATCCTCGGCAGTGTATTTCTAGTGAATCCACAGACCCTTTTTCGTGTCATCTTGAGACTAGAAAAAGGATGACTGTTAAAATAAGTTACCTTGATCTTTCATGAGCTCCCAGTACAAAACATCATCGATATATTTTTGATGTAGGAACAACAAATTGGTTTAGAAAACATCCACTTTGAACCTAAATTGACTGGAGTAACATCGATCTACAGACAAATTCAAGGTCACTAGCAGTCGTCGGCGCTCTACGAATCTGCACAGGTTTGGACTTGTACACGTGATTGTAGATGACACGACAGGCATCTAACAGTTAATTCACGCACAGGATTGCATTGCATACGCATTACGCATTCAGTAGCGTATACTCGTTTTTCGCGAGTGGAACGTTTTGTTTATATATTGCCTAAGATACGATGTCTGACACAGATACAGCCGACGAAGTGGTTGACATCAGCGCAACCCCACCCAAAAAAAGGGCTAAGAAGCTACATTTAAGTGCAAATGAAAAACAAATAATATTAAATATATACAAAAACCAAATTCAAGAAAAACCCGATTTGGTCGTGGACGAAGTTATATGTAAGGTAGCACATATTTCTGGAGCATGTCGGTCCAGTGTTTATAGGATCATTAAGGAATATAGGAGCACTCACTCACTTTCTGAGCCAAAACCGTATACTGCAAGAAAAAGGATAACGGACGGAGCAGATGACTTTGACAGAACTGCCATCAGGAGGAAAGAGCATAATTTTTTCTTCCGAAATGAGATACCTACAGTAGATAAGATATTAAGATTAGTTAATGCTGATGAGGATCTTCCATCATTTAAAAGAACCACATTCCGAAAACTTTTGAAGGAACTTAATTTTCGATTCTTGAAACGGGGAAGAAACAGTATGTTAATAGAGAAAGAAGAAATTGTTGTGTGGAGAAGGGAATACCTTAGGAAGATTCGGAAGTTTCGCGATGAAAAAAGAAAAATTTACTATTTGGACGAAACGTGGGTGAATGCTGGACATACTCAAGCGAAAGTTTGGGTCGACAAATCAGTAACATCATCAAGGCAGGCTTTTCTAGACGGTCTTTCGGCTGGATTGAAAAATCCTGCAGGTAAGCTCCTTCATCTATCCGGCAATTTAATTTTGATAAATTCGGGCAAATAATATGCTGTGATAGCAGATAATGTGTGATATTCTCCAAAAATGGTGCATTCGCAGTGTAGTCATTAGGAAAAAAACTTCGACCCTCTTTTAAGCGTTATTTTGAAATTTATTATCATTTTTGGGTGCAGTCAATTTGCTTTGAATGGGTTTTGAGAAGTTGCAAACTTCAATTTTCTACGTTTTTCAGTTTTGATCAGCATTCCGTGACTCTTAAATTCAGCTAAATGAACTCAATTGCCTCATTCCTTCAAATTTAATCAATCCATAGTGTAAGGAATAATTTATTTCCAGGAAAAGGCAAACGGCTGATCATTTGTCACGTAGGTAGTGAAGACGGCTTTGTTCCCGAAGCACTGTGGGCCTTTGAATCAAAAAAGACAGGGGACTATCATGAGGAGATGGACGGCAATTCCTTTGAAATTGGTTCTCCAAAATGTTACTAAAGCTGGAGAATAACGCTGTTATTGTACTGGATAATGCCCCGTACCATTCTAGAAAAATAGAAAAAATTCCCACAATGGCAACTAAAAAAGCAAACATACAACAATGGCTGGCCTCAAAACAGATCGATTTTGATGAAACAATGGTCAAGGGTGAATGGATAAGTATAGTCAATAGACATAAATACAAATACGATTTTAAAATGATCGACGAAATGGCCAAAAAACAAAATAAAACTGTCTTGAGACTGCCACCCTACCATTGTGAGCTGAACCCTATTGAGCTGATTTGGGCCAACATAAAGCAATACGTGGCGTCGAATAATAATACTTATAAATTTTCTGATGTTAAAAATCTCTTTCACATCGCAGTCAATAGAGTTACGGCAGAGGAATGGAAAAACTGTATCCGCCACGTTCGGGAGGTTGAGGTCAAAATGTGGGATTTGGACAATGTCATCGTTACCCAAATTGAACCTCTAATAATTCATTTAAACGATTCAGAAGATTCAAGTTCCTCTTCTGAATGAGTGCGCGCAGCTTACTTACTAATAATAACTAAAAAGTGTAGTTAACTCATTTGTGAATCTCTAACTGAAATTTACTGTAAAAGATAATAATTATCTTGTATGAAATTTTTGATGACTACCCATAATATCTTGATGCGGTCCTGTAATGTCTCCTGCGACTAAACACTCACTCACGAGCAATATGCGTGTATTTGTTTGGGTTTAGTTTCTTTCTTCAGCGCCTAGAGTATAATTCCTCAAACCCGGCTCACCGTTATAAAAATGCACGTGAAGCGTCTTACTTTTACTAAATATAAGGCGGTTGCTATTATTAAATCCCTTTCCTTAGATCCGCCACTGGGTATCTCACATTCGTCCAAACAATAAACGCACAAAAGCTGCACCAAATGCATTTCCTATGTAACAGAGAAATTAATAGCGAGCCTCTAATCGAATTAAGTTAATTTAAGGGATGGAACATGCATTTAGGATCTGGGTCGTAACTCGGTCAGACCATAGCACTCCTGATGTATGTTAATGTGCTACGTGAAGCCCGATGTTTCATCAGGTTTTCTCTAATTCGATTTAGATGTAGTTGTATCGACTTGTGATATTTACAAAGGATTACTGTCGCATAATGGGCTTACGAAAGACCTTTCGTCTTGTTTATTGGATGACGAAGTGTAAATTAAAAAATTACGGAACCCCCGATGTCCGGCGAGAAAATTTAAGCACGGCTTTTAATAAGGTACCTAAATAACGAGTTGAATGTGGAATTGAAGTGTATTTTAACATCTATTGATGTCACCCGAAACTTTTGTCAAAAAACCAGCTCTTAGAAGCTAAATGTCCCTTTGTGGTCAGATGTATTTTTTGCCAGAAGTATATTAGAGGTACAGTTCTTTTGAAGGTCAGTTACGTCACAATACCATACGAAATAAGTAAACAGATTGACTACCATGTGCGCAACTGCAACTAGCTCTTGCACGCGCACATACACATGATTTGGGTGATACACGACTGTCATTTTCACACACTTTCTGAGAATACTTGTAATACAGACTGTCGTCAGGAACTATATTTTATATCGAAGATATTGACAGTGACAAGTATAAATTAATGCGAGACTCATACGTTGCCGACAAAAATTTCATGGCGGTGAGGTACTAGGAAATATAATATGACTCATCAAATTTCGGAAAGGTCAAAGTATAGGCAACGAGTAATTATCGCGTTTTTTTTTTGTTTTTTTTTTGTTTAATCTACGTTTGTATACTTGTTCAACTCGTCACCACTATTTTTATGACCTTTTCATTTGTTATAGAATTTTCTGTTCCATTTAACAATGAATTAAATTATTATTATTAGTATCAGAATGCCATCGGAGCGCAAATGAAATGACTACAAATTGGTGGTGATTCCAGAAGGGCACAAAGAGGTAATATGCCTCAAAAATTAATAATCCTGTACTAATTATTTAAACAGCTGACCTGATTTTCTTGTTCCCTAGCCAGGATTCCTCTGAATTAAGCTCGTTGAAAAAACGTCTCATTTAGGTTATTTCTAACAATCACGTGAAAAGTAACCAAATCAATAGGTAAACTTTTATTTAAGTGTTTAAAATCGTGAATGACTAGAAAGCATATTTCCTGTTGATTCTTTTAAATCTTTGTCCATGCTTAGTCGGACTGGCCTGTTAAAATGAGACAGCTGATACGGCATCACGTGCTTCCGAACTTTGATTCTTAATCGTTGGATATATCGAGTGTCGCGGGGATTCCACACGACGGATATTGAAAAAATTCAGGAGCATATCATATGGCGCTAAACACGATATGTTGCTTTGAAAACGATACGCTTTTCCTCGCAAAAACAAAACTCTGACGAAACATCTAAAGACATTTCAAAAAACTCATATGAACGCAGTATATTACGAAGATTACCGAAGGTGTAAATTTCTGAACCATTGACGACGGTTAGGGGATAGATATTTTTCAAATAATATTGTGATAAAATCTCATTTCTTCCTTAATATACTTCGCACAATTTCAACGAATATTCATAGCAGAGTAGATTTAGATTCTTGATACGCATTTTAACTCAAATATTTGGGCAAATTATCCAAAAGCAATAGTCCGAAAGAAATTCTCTAGACAGTTGTAACGTGCCAAAACTTTTTTTTACTATCTTGATCATTAACCAGTAATTTGAATTTCGCTTTAATAATGGTAGAGTGCCCATTACTAGGCCAAACCCTTTTCAGTGATTTTCTTTTGGCAAATTTCATAGTTTATTGATTGTATAATTTCACAAGTATTATATCTTTCATTTTCAGCGACTCAGTATTGTGTTGAAATCTTTTGGACACTAATGTTATAGTATTACTAACGACTATCTCAGAAATTTCTTAATAAAATATCGTTGGTCCCTCGTAGAGTTGGTTCCGCCCAAAGGCAATCAGCGCCACTCTGTGACTTCTGTAGGTACTAGCCTGTATAGGAATATTTTTCCTTTTGCTTTCCTATCGAACAAAGCTTTTTCAAGGCCACTCATTTAGCCATTTTTTTTACAAAGTTAGGTGTTCTGTATCATTTTTACTTTCCTCCTGAGATTGTTGTGTGGGCATCGTTTCGTTTAGTTGACTTCAAGATTCTGGGATATAAGACCCCCAAATACCAGTTTACCCCTTTGATTTGTCACCTTACGCTTAGTTGTTTTGGTTTGGGTGCTACCCCGTCCATTTTCTTATGGGATTGTAAGCTTCAGCGGTAAGTTCTTTTTTATACCAGCGGACCACGTGCATTAATGAGTGTTTTCAAAATTCTACTGATAGTCGTAAGTGTATTCAGATCGTTTTCCTCGATGTTTCTATCCCCACCTGGATATGTTTGTTTATATCGTGCAAAGGCAGTCGAGGTGGATAGTATAGACAGCCCAAAATGTTCAGAATTTAGGAAGAAGCCGTCTAACTTGTTTTTGAATTGAAAGACGACTTTAACAGTATTTACGAGCAACATAAGTGACAGGGTGGTACTTGAAATTCCTGATCAATGAGTGATTATTAGAAGAAACTCTGTTTGTAAATTAATCCCGATGAGACCACTGCTATGTTGTTTTGTTCCAAGAACTCCTTCCTACCCTATCATAAAAGTTCCATTCGTTGATTACGCCAAGAACCTTGATGTAACTCTCGACATTAATATGAGATTTATCGTCATGTTTCTTATTTAACGAGAATAACGTATATGCACTTGAAACTACTTTATTCAAATCGTTACAGTTTAAGTTTTAAGACGCGCAAAAGCTCGACGAACGTTTGTGTTATCTGTTATTTGATATTCCTTCGTTCCCTATTATCCATGTAAGTCTATCACCATAAACTAAATCTCCAGAAAATACAGAACAGCTGCTGCAGGTTTATATTTAGTCCGCGTGAGTTTAGTCAAGTCACAGATAAAATCAGGAAACTCAACTGGTTGAAAGTTAATAAGCTATTCATATATCTTATAACGCAGAAGGTGCTAATTAACAGAGCAGTCTATCTTTCTAGCAAATTAATTCCCGGAGGAGATTGTGTTTCCAGAAATCCTTGATTCAATATTAATTTTGACATGCTTGTACGTAATACTTCGACTTTTCATTAGCCTTGTACCTTTGATACCGTTAAGAATTACAATTGTCAACGATGCATAGCGATCTAGACGGGTCTTTACTTTAAAGAAGTTCGTGAAAAGTCAGCTGCTGGAGTCCATCTAGCCTTCTCTTTTGTGCTCATGTAAGTGTTTACTTCTTTAGACCGACACAATGTCTTGTGTCATTATTAGTGTGTGCATATATGTTTATTGTTTAATATCTGCAAATAGGATCTTGAGTTTGATACGTTCAGTTAATGTTGTTATGATTAAGAATTATATTTTTTAATATGTGTATTTTTCACTATTTCCTGCTTTAGGGTTAAATGTAGGAGCAGCCGTCTGCCTAAACCGCACCTCATGGCAGATAATACAGGCATTATTGTTTTTTCTTTCTTTTTGACTGCCTTCTAGATGCATAGCTTTTTGTCTATTCGGTTGTACGTTATTCCTAATATTTTTCTTTGTCCCTTTTTCTTGTTTTTTTGTGTATATCTAATTTGTGTTGTTTACTTTTTAAGTGTAAGAGTAGCTCTGTGGGTAAGCTACGCCTATCTGATGATGAGTTGAATAATGTCCTTTATTATTATTATTATTACTTTTTTCCAATTTTGCTGTTTAACCATACATTAGCTTTGTCATTCCAACCGTACGTGTTTTTTGAAAATAAGAAGTCCAAATTTTGAGGTCATCCTGTATGTACTAAATTTTGAGTTATCCATTTCGAAAATTATTTTTTTTTTAGATTAAATTATCGTCTCAAGCTCCTGTACCTTGGTAATGGGATATTTCAGGAACCACGCTCATAGGAACTGTTTGTGCTATTTGTTTCTCCCACAAATATTACCCCTATTTTTTCATCACTTAGCATAAAAGGAAGGGTCCCACGGTCCCTTCTTGGCAATTTACGATGAACCAGCGAGGATCGCGTGGAAAGCATCTGTATATTAATTACTCCTGGTTAGTCTCAGCATGTAAAGTAAGTTCATTACACGGAAAGCCCTAGAGTGTGATATTAAAAATCTCGAGTCGCTCTTGTGGAGCACTACACATTCGGCATATCTTTCCGCACCGTTCTATAAACGTTGGAATTTTGCCTTCGTTAAAAATAATAACTGCCAGAAGAGCTCCACGAATCTAATAGTGAGTCACTTGTAACTACCAACAACTGAGTCGGAAGGCGACTTTCTTTTGCCTCTCTAACCCACCATGGGCGCCACCTATTGATATAAACGAATGAATTACAGGCTGAATGTTTGCTTTCCATAACCAACCGTATACAACGTTGTTTCGTGCTGTTTAACAGTTGAAGGATACAGTAGAAAAAAGATGAATGTCACAGCCGTTGTATGAAAAAAAGATGAACGTCGACGAAAGAAATAAACAAGCAGTTACCATTAATTTTGTTTTGTTTATTCTATGTTCTTTTGAATAAAGCTTTTTTTGGTTCATTGTTTTTTTCCTGTCCCGAATAAAAAAAACGATTCTCGCATATGACGAAAGGGCCAATATCTCGAAAAAAATTGAATTTAAGCATGGATGCTAACACATAAAAATGTTAAAAATCATACGGATAATATCGAAACACCAAAATAAAAAGGATTCTCCACAAAAAATGTTTGGTCTACTTTCACTTTCACACGTACGGTAGCATAGTCACTCAGGGGCCAGCGTGGACGCAATCCCCTAAAGTAAGGTTAACTAATGTAAGGCAAAATGCCACCAGTGGACTGTAGCATTGTACAACATGAAGCAACTGCCTCTGGGAAGTAGCAATACACCTTAGACATTGTTTATTTGAGGAATTCATAAATGTTTAGGGCAAAGAAATTTTTTGAGTAATTCTTGTTACTTTTTCCTAGATATATACCAACCTTGGTTATTTGACGCGTTCACGTTTTGTGATTTGAGATTAAAATTATAATCCATACAATTTGGCTTAAGGCTTTAGATTTAATTCAGGATTTATTATGTCAACAGAAGCAGTTAGTATGCAAGTATACTGTCATCTTTTTTATTGGGTAGGTTCATTATACATAGGTTATGTTTTGGTATTTTTTCCTTGAGGTTGGTATCATAAGAAGTTACTATATGTATTGGTGTGCTTGACTTGGATGAATTTGACCATGTACTTTCGCAATGGTTACCTTTAAGAAATTTAGCATTCATTTATTCCTGACAATTTCTTCATACATTTATTTGATTATAAAGGGGCTATAAGTCCTTAATTTCGTCTATACTACAGCTTACCAGACGGCGCACCACATTAAAGTGTATGGAGATATTTTTCTTACCTGCAAAGAAAGAAATCAATTGAGCACATTTAGATGAAAAGCAAAAACCGAAGTATATGTTTATGTGAAAGGTTGTACATCAATCCTGCACCGTAACTGTCAAATTGCAATTCCTTATGTTAAATAGCGATTTGTTAGACTGCAATTTTGACAAAACTAGTCTGCCGACTATGCTCTGGGACCAAAACGGAAGAAAGAAACATATCACATCATACGCCACTGCTTATGCGGCGTGCCTGATTCGGAAAAGTCGGTGCACGCGGATCCCGTCGTATTCAAACACAGTACAATGCGCAATGTGTTATTATTTTCTTCCGTTTTGGTGCCAGACTATAGTTATGGGTGGCTTGTACCAGCTGTAAGTGTTGCTTACATGATCAAGATACTATTTCGGCTTGCTATCGCTATGGAAGCTCTTCGGACCTACCGACTAAATAGTACTGAATCTGTAGGCATACCAGTTGTTGCCCACACAAGCAGTAAAATGAGATGGTAACCCTTGGTCATATTACCCTCGTCACATCTTATAAAACTACATTCTATGTAGCATCCTACGAACCTACAACCCACAAACCATGCTAGTGTAATGCAAGTTGCAGTAGTTCAGGCAAATAAAAGCAAAACGGTCGTTGTGCCATTCCTCCATAGGTGGCACTCACGATGTGTGGGTTAATGTATGGATTTTGTATTCTTAGGGGAGATGGTACATTTTGCAACATATGGAATGGTGAAGGCAATTGGAGTTGATCTTGCGTGAACACATCAATAGCGGCAGTTTATGGGAAAAAGCCGAGTACTGCTCACATTTTGGGGTGCTACCGCTCCGACTACATTATCCATACTCAATGCTGTTCAGAGGACCGATTGATGACTCTTTTCTAACGGACAGTTTCGGGACCATTTCGCACCGTCGGGCGGTCGTCGATCTAGCTCTCTTCTACGGCAATGTCAACGGGTTTTGCTCCTCAAAACTATCCTCCATGATGCCGCCGCGCGATGAACCTGTCAGGCAGACCCGTTAGACTTCGACCTCCTATCCTAATCGTTTCGAACTTCGTACATATAGAACTGGCCGGTACGACCGCCCCTTTGTCCTTGTGGTACCTAGATTGTAAAACAATCTGCCCAAGAGTCTTATCCCAGTTCTACTGACCTTGGGCGGTTTACAAAGTGTCTTTAAGCTCCTTATAGCAGCCTCGGTGTCCTGGTATTTAGGCTTCTTTCTACGTGACTGCTTTTGTGTAAAAAAATTTGGAGCTATCAATCTCATGTATAAGGGGTATGTTTCTAATAAACGAACGCCACTGCGAAACATTCAAGATGATATTGAACAAATCCAGGGATTGAGCAATAATTACGACCATTATATTAAAAAGCATAAAGCCGGTCTTTTCGCTACCACCAGCTTCATGGCTGGTACAGTAATTTCTGCATCCGGGAGCCGCAGCATTATTTCCACCGGAATTATATACCTCCAATGCAATTTTGCCTTTAACTGTAATTCAAGAACCATTATGCTGCTGTCTCCTTGTTTTGCATTGTGCAGCTATAACCCGTAGACTTATCAGATGACAAACATTTGAGATGTATGTAGAGGCATCTTAAAATATTACTCTTAAAGTTCGTCGTGATAGCTTCTCGAAAGTACAAACCGTATCCTTTTCTGCGTTAGATTATCATCATCATTCCATGTCAGTTTGACTGCCCCCGCACAGTAATTTTTATTTGGCTCCCTTAAAAACGTAAGAGAATTTTATTCTAAAACCATTTCAAACTACAAGAAACTTGTGGAACTAACACACGATGTATATACTTGTAACTTATCATTCCGACTGTATAGTAAGTGTATATTAGGTAGTATTTAGGGTTTCATTTTAATTTTAATCTTCCCCTGAAGGTGTCAACATAGCCAAACACGTATTAGGTGTTGAAAAACATACATAGCTATAAACCCCTATTATACCCTAGAAAATCACAGGTTGTTTTATAACCTGAAGGCGATTAGGCCATTAAACACGAAAGTTACAATTCAATCTTCTGCTGATTTGGCACCCCCTAGTCCTAATCTACGGCCTAGTCGCAACCTAATCCAAGGCTTATCTTAATCTCCGCAAGAAGCCGACACGAGCCTCTCCAAGCATTGGCTTGTAAAGATACGTTCATATTGCTTGCAAATAGGCCAGCAATGGTCAAGACACCTTTGACAAGCGTGGATGACAAATTATGCGTTAGGGTTGTGATGACAACCTTAGTTATTTAAAAAAGCACAATTTCTTAGGTAGCCCTTGAAATTTTCGCTTCGCATACCAGATATAATTTTTACTTTTGTTGAGAATTTGTGTGATACGATATTTCAAAATATGATGACATTGTTATTTATTCTCCTCTACAAGATGGTAGTCAATTTTTCAGTTCGAGATTTCTTGATTTTTCGGCTTTGATCACGCACATTGTTTTTTCATATGGACGCTATATTGGAATTTTGTACATTTAAATGCACTTTTCAGTCCTAAATTCGATTATGTATTTTCTCAGTTGGTCGTTGTTGGATGAAGATTATAACGATGTAAAAAGGTATAGTGGAAATGAAAATTTCATTGATGGTAATAATAATCATATATAAGCAGACGTAAATCATAGGTTGTTCGTCATTTTGCAGGCAAAGTCTGACTCTTCTCTGTACATTATTCACTGCACGATTAATTTCCCTCCTTCGCAGTCTTCCAAACTCTGTTACTATTTTCAATTTGAGGTTTGGTCTGGTATACGAAACAACTGACTATCTGAAAATTTCAAGGCATACCTGGGGTCAACCGAATTTTTGGAATAAGGTTCGAGAATCTCAATGTATGACATATTATGCATTTTTGAAATCAGAATTGAAAAATCCATTCATCTGCGTAAAAATCCAATATGGCGTCCATCAGAAAAAATAAAGTTGATCCTAGAGGACAAGATACGAAACGACATATTGAAGTTCTAATTGTGGCATCACTATGTAGAGGAGAAAAAGTGGCTATGTTAATGTCCAAATTATTTTAAAATACCGCTACAAATAAAGTCAGGAAAAAGTTAAAATGATTTTAGGAAAATTCGATTTTTTCTGACTCACTCCGGAAGTACTTTGAATTTCAAAACTTTGCAGTTGAAAACACTGCCAATCAATCTGAATACCTGTACGGTTCAAACGCTTTAAAAATGCGGGCAAAAAATAAATCATGAAACAGCTTCCTGGAAGTTCTTAGAAGGTATGCAGTACACAAAAGCCCTTAGAAACTTCCCAGGTCTACAGGTAAAAGCGACGATGCACTAGGCAGGTGCAGAAAGTATATATTTCGCCTATTCTTCTGTTATAGAAAGTGCTGTGAGTGGCCAATGAGAGTCACGGCAACATCGTCCATATCTCACGCGGCCATCATTATCGCGCCGTCACGGCTGTCAAAGACGTCGACGGTGATTTTCTACCTGGCCAAGCGCGACAGAGTTGCTCTGTGCACCATGCTCCTTATTTGTTACAGACCAATTTATAGGCCAGTCATTTTATGTCAAATGGGTGATATTCGAAGTATAGATTTTGAATAATATAAATTGTCACTGACCGCAGAAAAGTTTTCTCAGTCAGAGTAGGCGGAACGTCGGCAAGAGATAACTTTCTGTAAAAGTGTATCTACCCTCAAAGCTTTTTGAGGAGCAAGGGTACTGTGAATGTGAAATATTTAGAAATTTAGATAAATGTTTTTAATTTTACGATATTTACAACACACAACAGTCAAAAAATCATTGTTTGAAGCTTAATCACTTGAAAACCAAAGTATGTTGTGTTGGTTCTAGACTAGCGATTCTGAAGTGTAAACAAGTAATAAATACGAACATATTTTTAGAAGGTATTAAAGTTGAATTTGTTGAAGAAACAAATAAATTGGGAATAGTACTTGATAAGAATTTAAGTTTTGAAAGTCACATTATAAATAAGCTCAGAGTGTGTTATTATAAATACAAATCGCTATGAAGATATAACTATATATTAACAAGTGATATAAAACTAAAACTTGTTAATGCATTCGTCCTCACACATTTAGATTATTGTAGTGCTGTATACCTATTACCCTTTCTCACTGAGGAAATGCAACAAAAAATTCAAGTTTTAAAAAACCATTGCATGAGGTTGTTTCAATGAGATAAACAGACGCGAACACATTACTGGGTATTATGTAAGGGAAAATCTTTTAAAGTTCAAATATCGCTCGTTACTTCTCTATGCTGTTCTACTATTTAGGGTTTTAAAATATAAATCTCCGAAATATCTTTTTGACACATTAGAGAAAAGATCTTCACTCCATCAACAGTTCCTCCGTAATGAATATTATTATAATATACCAGCCCACAGTACCTCAAAATTTAAAAAATGTTTCTATTACATAGCTGCCAGTATCTTAAATGATTACCCATTTTTTTTTCAAATTAACGTCCATTCACAGCTTCAAAAGAGAATTCAAAAGAATGCTAGTACAGTTACAATTTAATGAATCTACAGGTGGTTGAATAAATCTCATTATTAATATTATTGTATTTTAAAGTTTTGTTAGCATTATTATAGTTAGTTACATATTCCTTATGTATATAATATGCCCTAGTAAGATATAGTAATGCACTTGATGAATTTAAGTTAGCTATTCAGGCGGGGGTGAAAAATGGCTATGCCAATCCCCAGCCCTTTGAGGTATTATTCTTTTTTGGTGTTATATTATTTGCTCGTATTTTGATTCTATTATGTATTAATACTCCAATAAACATTATTATTATTATTATTATTATAAATCCGTGTGAAAAAGGCTACTTAATTATGAACAGTTTAATCGGCAGCGGTGTTGTAAGTAAAAATAAAACAGCTTCCAGGTCGTCCCGAAGTTTGTTGGTCTATGCTTTACAATTTTCTGAGCATTTTTAAGGGCAATCAAACGTCTTGGTGGAGGTTACAATATTTAAAAAAACTGGAAAATTTGCTTTCATCGTTTCTGATTGCTTTAGGTTTGAGTATATTCAAAAACATGATACAGGTCAAAAATTTTGTTTTTTTAGCTAAAGGCTGGATTAGTGTTCTTTCCATTTTTTTCAATTAAACCATCCATAGCGCAAGAAGATTTTAGTGTTTCTCTAAAGACAGTACTTGATGGTCAAAGTTCCCCCATACAAATCATAAAATATTTTAATTCTAATTTTGACAAAATTATTCATATTATTATAATATGGGTCGTTTTTATTATGCGAAAAAATCGTTTCATATAGGTAAAATCTTAATTTGTCATTTACTTCTAAACGTAGATATGCAATACAAAGAATAACAATTGACTCTTAAAAACCACCAAATAACTTTGTGAAATATAAATTAAGTCAAACACAGACAAAGGTCACGCGCAGTGGCTTGTGAGACGTATTGCCAAAGCCAAAAATATCTCATTTTTGGCATTGGCGTTTCCAATGTTAATAGAAACGTTTTCATTTATTTTTGAAATGCTAAGTGGTATTGTATTCATTAATACCACTGTGGTAACACTAGTGCTTATTTTAGGTCTAGAAACACTATTATATCTAACAGTTCACCAATATGGTGGACATAGTGTTTTTATGATGTATGATATATTTTTCGGTGGTGATCGAGCATGCCATGTCTCAAACGACGTTTAAGTTTTGAAGTGATTATTTATATTACTATGTAAGAGTTATCATAAATCCTGGAAATTAACTGATAACAATCTCGAACAATCACAGTCTGTGCTAGGAGAAGCTAATATATACGTATATATAGTGTCAATATTAGTCTGGCAGTGCTTTAGAAGTCAAGTGAACACCGATAGAACTTGTATTTTACTATGGAACTCGTACTGCAGGCAAGGATAAAGGGATGGGGCAACGGTGCCATTGCCAACCCCCCAGCGCCTCAGACTAAAATATACTAAGTGACATATAAATCCGAACACCCAGTTTAAATGGTTTTATTTTAATAAAAGTTTGTGAATGCATTTATCTTACTGTAAATAACAAGTGAAAAAATTTTCAGCCTTATCAGTTGGACATTCCGGTTTTTATACTGCTTTTTTTTAATTCACTAACGCTCTAAAAATGAATATTTCAGCCGCAGTAAAGAATCAACGTTGGCGGATTTTGGTTCTTGACATCCTTTACGATCGGTTACGATGCCTAGAGTACGGAGACCTGTACGATTTCGTCAACTTAGTGAGTTTGATAGGGGCCGTATAGTGGGACTCCGGTAAGCTGGACTTTCTTTTCGGGCAATTGCAGTTAGAGTGCAAAGAAGTGTAGACACTGTGGTTAGGTGTTGTCAGGCATGGCTTCGAGAAGGCCGTACGCAAAGAGCAAGGGGCACTGGACGCCGCCGTAGAACAACAGACCGTGAAGATCGCCGTCTAAGATTATTGGCCTTAAGGGACCGTTTCTTCTCCACTACCAGGTCCATTGCAAATGAATGGTTTGCAGAACACGGAAGACCTATTGGCATGCGAAGTGTTTACCGACGAATGAGAAGTTTTGGCTTGTTTTCATACCGGCCACACTGGGTCCTCCCTTTAACTCGAGAACACCGACGTAATCGCCTTGAGTGGTGCAGACAACGGTCACTCTGGGATCAGGAATGGAACATTATTGTCTTTAATGACGAGTCTCGATTTTGTTTAGGCATGCACGATGGTCGTGCCAGGGTTAGAAGGCGACGTGGTGAAAGGAGGAATCCACAGTTTTTTGTTGAAAGACATGTTCATCACACTGTTGGAGTTATGGTTTGGGGTGCCATAGCTTATGGTTCCAGGTCACCTTTAATCTTCATCAGAGGTAACATGAACGCGCAGCGTTATATCCACGAAGTTCTAGAACCCCATCTTTTACCCTATCTTGACACCCTGGCAGATGCAACTTTCCAACAAGATAATGCCCGAACACATGTTGCAAGAGTCACAATAGACTTCTTTCAACATAATGATGTCACATTGTTACCATGGCCACCAAGATCTCCCGACTTATCCCCAATTGAGCACGTGTGGGATATGATGGGTAGGAGATTGCTCAATTTGCAGCGTCCTCCTCAGACTCTAGAAGCACTTCGAGAGGAGTTGGTGGTTGCCTGGAATGAGATACCAAAGGAGGACATTGACCACCTGATCAGAAGCATGCCTAGGCGCGTTGGAGACTGCGTAGCACATCAGGGTGCATCCACACATTATTAAAGGTCAAAGGGCTTTAAAGCAGTGCCATCATTTTGAAATTTTTATCATTTACTTATTATGCATCATTAAGTACTTATACAAAATTTTATTAAAATAAAACCATTTAAACTGGGTGTTCGGATTTATATGTCACTTAGTATAAAAAAAATGAGGAAAGAAGGAAATACATTGTTGTTGCAATTGGCTCTGTACATTTTTAAATGATTTGCACTGCACCGAGTGCATATTTATTTTTAGTGGACACAAAACAGAAACCTCAAGTTATATGATAAAACTGTAACTATGTTTTTTACTAATTAGTTGAAGCCCTCTAGTCTAGTCCAAATTCATTGTAGATACTATATAACGTAATTATAGTTTCTCGGTTAGTTAGGTTGCGAATGTCCAATGTCACTACAAAAGCAGAAAAGCGAGACGGATCTCGACAACTGCTGCAGAAACAACGCTCTCATATAATCAAGTCTAACTTCAAACGGGCAGATTATAAATAGAAATTCATTTGGTTGGATGAGAGACTATCTAAGGAAACAGCAATTTAGTTAAAGAAGAAGAAATAGACTTATTCACCTCTCATCCATTGCTAGCGGAGTGCTTCGTAGTGAAACACTGAGTGTTTTCAAATTTGTTACGCTATAATTTTTTTATCGAATTCTATAAGGATCATAGATTATATTGTGAGTATGCACACTCCCCCAACTTGCTGTAACAAAAAAAAAACGCCCGGGCTTCAAGATAAAAGAAGAGATTAAATGTTTTGTTTTTTTAATTTAAGCTTGCATTCCTTTGAGGGGACTTCATTCCCTTTCTTTGTTTGAATGCAAGCATTATGATATTATGGGTTTAAAATTTGTTTCCTGGCGCTTCTTTCGTTTAAATTAGGCCTCCTAAGCTTTTGATCTCATCATCATTTACAGCCAAATTATGTTATTATTAATTGACACGGCAGAAACTGGATCGGTGAGCCACTGCTAAAGATACCGCACTGTATATAAGCGCTGAAAAGGACCTTTACAAAACATTCTTATGCAAAGGACAACCTCCCTCCACAACAAACAAGCCGTTGTTTGTACAAGAAATCTCAGATATTCCTATACAGCGAGAAAAATTTCCAACGTAAACAAACGGGTCTTTCTGAAACGTATTTATTTATAGGCCAGGGAAATATTCATATCGCACCCTTAACTCAATACTGCCATAAGTACAATTCTTACAGATTTTAAGTTATGGCCCCATTTTACCTTCAAATGCATCAAATTATTAAATAAAATGTCGTACCTGGTAAATTTATGCAACGCTGTTCACAAAAGATTATGGTCGCACAAAAATAACATCTCATTCTCGAAATGTCTATGCGATTATAATAAAGGGTTGTCCAATAGGGACGCAGGAAAGTAAACGTCAATTTGACATAGACGCCATCTTTGTTTTCTGTCACCGACATGTCATTTTGTTAGTTGAATGTTTAACATTGATCGCTATGGAGTCGTATTCGATTGAAGACCGCATTAAAGTTATTCAAGAGCACTACAAAAATGGTGCAAAAATAAAAAACACGTTTCGCGCGCTTCGTGAACATTTCGGTCGCAACAACCGCCCAAATGAAACAACCGTCGGTCGTCTGGTGCGTAAATTCGAGGCAACAGGTTCTGTGGCAAATCTGCCAGGCTCCGGCCGGCCAAGGAGCGTTCGCACACCGGAAAATATTGCTGTTGTGAAGGAGAGTGTGAGAGACGATCCGAAACAATCAACAACGCGTCGATCCCAAGAATTGGGCATTTCGAGAACCAGTTTGCTCCGCATTCTCCACAAGGATTTGAATGTACACGCCTACAAGATCCAATTGACGCGAGAGCTGCGTCGGGCCGACCATTTTTCGAGCCGAACGTTGTCAGATTGGCTCCTTGAACACCGCCAAATTGATGCCAATTTTTCATCAAAAATCATGTTCAGCGACGAAGTGCATTTCACTTCGAATGGGACGGTAAACAAGCAAAACTGCCGCATCTGGGCGAACGAAAATCCCCGTGAGTATCAAGAGCAGCCGATGCATCCTCAAAAAGTGACTGTGTGGTGTACACGGTGGTCAAAAGGCATCATCGGACCTTACTTTTTCGAAAATGCGGCCGGGGACGCCGTTACCGTCAATTCTGAGCGATATCTCGTGATGATAGAGGACTATTTTTTGCCGCAACTTGAAGGAATGGATATGGACGATGTTTATTTCCAACAAGACGGTGCAACATGCCACACAACCAACGTCAATATTCACATCGATTGCAGTCCTTCTTGGTGATCGCGTGATTTCGCGCAGAGGAAATGTGCCATGGCCACCAAGATCGTGCGATTTGACTCCCTTGGATTTCTTTTTATGGGGATATTTGAAAAGCAAAGTCTACGTCAACAAAACAGCCACCCTCCAAGAACTCAAAAACAACATCATTGCCGAGATAAATGCCATAGAACCAACCATGTTGCAAAATGTCATTGAAAATTTCGACCATCGCGCGGACGTCTGTAAATCCAGTCGTGGTGAACATTTGAGCGATATTATTTTTCATACATAAATGGTATAAATGAACCTTCAAAATAAAGTACCCAACTTGATTTGAATATCAATCTTTCTTGTTTTAATATGCGTTTACTTTCCTGCGTTCGTTTCGGACAACCCCATACTTTCTTATTGAGAAGTAAAATATGACAGACAAGTTGAAACTAAAGATGTGAAGTATTCAGGATGCTGTCAATAATAGAAAAAGAGCTAGACTTTGAGCAAAAGATTTCTTTTTACTAATTCAAGCGTTCAAGCATCTTCAGACAAACCCGTTTCAATTTTCTCAAATGTTATTTTCAAATTTTGTGAGATTTTTATGATGAACAAATATTATTATTATTACAAACGATATTTGTCTCCCTAAAATGTTTTATATCCATTTTGATCTTTGATATTCCCTAATAAACTTAGGTTGACTCTGCACTTCCCACGCACTTATGTTGTTAAAGATTACGTTCAGCAGAGAAAAAAGTTAAACATAGACATTCTTTCCCTATCTTACCAGTTAGTCCATTTGACAATGTCGCCTCTCCTCCATATCTAACCTGGGCAGAGGCGGCACCGCGGCAGCGATACCCTAAAACTCCGGGAGCAGAATCAGAGGCAGCCTCCTACAACCCCCCCCCTAATTTTCCAAAAATAATTAGGATCTTCTGAAACGTCAAAAACGAAGTATGAGCGATTTGGATTTATTTAATTTTTGGTCATTTTGTACCCGCCACTGGACCGATTTTATAAAAAACTGCAAAGCGTTTTCCTCCTAGCGGACAGCTAAACCGACAGACCGACAGAAACTATTTTTCGAAATATCAAGGACAGCGAAGTGTTTTAGCCTAATTATACGGACTTAACTACTTTTCACAAAATTCACATTTTTTCTGCACATCTGAAGATGCAACATAAGAGCTATAAAACATAACCAGGGATTAGTGGCGACGCGTGACTTTTCCTTAACTGTCACCAAAAAAGATGTGAAAGATCTTATTAAAAGAAGTTTAATTTGAACCTCCCAAATATAATAAGTTTTTGCTTATTTTAGGTATTTTATTTAAACTATTTTTAAATTAAGGTAATGAATCTTAACAGTTCCCTGTAATTTCTTCTCGTCTGAGTCATCCCCTTAAAAATGAACGGTAATTCCTGTATTGCCAAAAAACGGTATCTAGAAGTGTGCTGCCTAAAAGCTTGGTTAAGACAACTTTCGATTCCTGTAACGGAGAAATTTCATGTCTTCTCTTTAGAGCCCTAAAACTATTTAAATCGTTGACTCCGCTGCATTTTATTCTGTATAAAACTGAAGACATCGCCAACAATACAATCTGTTTTTTTTACAAACACATAAACAAGAGTTTCCATATACCAACTTAATTTAAAATATCAAACTACGTTTTTTTATTCCTTTTTAAAATTATCTAAAATAGGCGTTGGTCTTCCATTTTCAATGATCTCCCTCTTTTTTCTTAAAAATTATTTAAGGAGAATGACTTTTCAAGTATATGATCGATTACGCAGCGACACTCATCTATGTTTAATTGCACGCATACTACAGCCGGTAACCAAAACGGCTACTAACGAGTGAGACGTGAGTAACCAAATCAAAAAATGGTAACAAGCCCACATAATAGTCGCAGCGCCGCACGCACCCGGGCGACCGCGATCAGACACGAGCCGGTACCGACGGTCCCCGACAGACCACCAAGTGTATCCATAAATAAAAATGGTAACAACCGACAACCAAGTCGAGGCCAGTCAGCTTCATCGTGTTCGCAAAACCTAGACACTATAGGGCGCAATATTAATTTGCTATTTACTGAATTACTATTACATATCGCTGTTGGTAAACAAATAAATGAAATTATTTCACAGTCCTTAGTCATAAAATATTTATTTTTAAGATTTTTAACTGTTACCAATGGTAACAATGGCCGCTTCGCCACTGCCAGGGATATGACTAATCTAACAAAGACGATAGTGCATCTACAGTCAAGACAAAAGAACAAACCCACGACTTCCGAGTCTAGTAAAACCTATGAAATTATGCAGGATCCACATATTGAAACATCATCTCGATGCATCAACGTTACCGTATGCATAGACATCCACCTTGTTAGGTTTTTTACTATTCACAGCACCTGGGCGTTTCATATGTATGCGTGAGCCATCAGTTTACCAGACAATGGAGATCTTTTCAATGAAGTTACAACAATAGTTGTTTAGAGGAGACAAAGGATGATAACATGTAGTTGTTCATAGACTTCTATTCATGCGCACAAAGGAGCATAAATGTGTGATGGGAATGATTAGGCAAGCAGGCTTTTAATTGACTCGAGGTGTGTATGAATTCAGATCCCAAGAATATTTGTCATATTTCCTGCCTGAAGACTGAGATACGAGGACTGTAAATTAAGTGATGAGGCTGTTTTTTTTTTCAAATATATTGTCACCCTCAAAATAACTTATTTCTGAAGCCACACAGCGCTGGAGACGGTTCTGCCACTCCTCATAGCAGTGCTGGAACTCCCATACTGGAATAGCCTTCAGCTGGTCGGTTACAGCCGTCTGACTGTTTTCGACTGTCCCAAAATGTGTTCCCTTGAGCTGATGTTTCAACTTTCGGAAGAGAAAAAAGTCACATGGGCCCAAGTCATGCAAATAAGGAGGCTGAGGAGCCACAGGAATGTTTTTACTGGCCAACAACTCATTTATTGACATTGCTTTGCAATATTTTCATCGCTTCTTGAATATGAAGGCCTTCCGCTTAGTGGTTCATCTTCAGTCGACTCTCTCCCTTTTGAGAATGTCTTAAACCGCCCCAAAAAAAACTGGCCTCTTGACAAAACACTACCTGCCTAGGCCTCCTGAAGTTAAGCAACAGTTTCCAATGCACTGTGCTTAAGCAAAACCATTGCTTCAAACTGACGCCACTCATTTTTAGAACACAATAGAAAAGACTGTTTCACAAAAAAAATCGCTAGGGATAGCCCGGCCCCTCCAGTGATGTCGCCAGATCGAACGCTACGTTGCCAGTCTCATCACTTGATTTACAGACCTCGTATATAGAATGTTTTTCCAATTGAATCGGTCATTTCAAAAGCCTCTTCAGTCACGCGAATTGTTCATGAGACAATCAAGACCGTAACAGTCAGAAATAAATCAGAACTTTTAGGGCTTAATATAGTAGCTTCAAAAAAATTGAAAGGTTGTTATTATTTATTAATAATAATAGATAAGCCCGAAAAACTTGACCTATATGGCCTTAACAAGAAAGAGGATTAGTGGTATATAACCCAAGTAAAAGCATATTAATCATATTTGTTATTGTTTATTATTAAAAATTGTTTAAGGGTGCCGTCCAAAAAGGGTTATGTTGAGATTCTTCTTGAGCTAGAAAACGCTGGAACGTTTCTCGACTCGTCGATCAGGGGTTAAATACCCGACCAGATGGCGGAAACAGTTAGTTCCAGTCGAGACATTCAAACAACGCGGAACGTCGTAATGCAGTCAACATGGTTATAAATTGTCATAAATAAGTATGAGTGTTAAAAAATTAGTGTAAAAGTAATATATTAGACTTTAGACAGTAAAAACGGTGTGTTCGTAAGAATATGTTTTTTTTGCATTGAAGTTATATTAGGTGGTATTATTTGAAGAGCAACGAATGTATTCGTGGATTATGCCTGAACTATAAATAGCTTTAGTGAGCGTTAATCTAAGGAGATCCGAGGCATTCCAGAGGATCTGATGAATCCAAGGACTTCTAATGTGATGCAAGAAAATCCGAGGCAATCACTTTATCTGCACACGTGCAGGAGGCACATATTTTTCGTCATTATACCTCTTCGTTAATTCTGATTTTTCAGTGAATATTACGCTCATTCGGTGGGGATACTAAGAGATTTGGAGAAATACAAGAAAATCCGGGGACGTCCAGTGATTTCCAGAAAAATCTGGACAGATAACATTTTTTATTCCAATAAAGTATCAGTGGCTGGCCTCCCTTCCATGATCACTTCAAATGAAAAATACCTGTTTGGGTCTCTCTGCATGAACGTCGTTTGAAGCCAGCCTAGCCTGTCGGCAAGCCACCATAAATATACAAATCTCACGGGCAATTGAAACAAAACGGGAGTCCCGCATTTGGCCTCCCACTATTGGCCATTGTCAGGGTTTCGGCTGGCCTAGGCTGACCTATTCGTAGGGATAAATACCGTCCAACAAACCGTTCATAATTCAGTGCAGATTATCCCGAAGCTTTGTTTTAATTGATATAAATTCGGTTCTCCGGCAGCGATGTGGACTCCGCAATTGTTTGCGATACAAACAATGGACGGTGGCTATATTGCGGTACGTATCGACGTTAAGCCTGACGTACACGAGTAACTGGAAGGTTACATTTAACACGATAAATAGGTCAGTTAAATGAAAACTGTCAATCTATCTATTGTAGCAAATTACTGTGACACGACACTTATGAATTGTTTTGACAATCTAAAGCCCGATTGATTCGCAGGAATCAAAATTTTCGTCTACGGCCCATCTTACCACGAATCGTATATATTTTTCTCTGGTTTGAGAGACATTTTACAAGAAGTCAACCGTATTCGTTAGATTATTTATTTAAAAAACGTCATTCAAGGACGCCCATCAATCAGAGAGGTACTGAGTACTCACCATGCTACCAGCCGTGACTTACTGTGCAAAAGTAAACTAAAGTGAAGTAAAGAAGTTGACAAAAGTACCAAGTACATGCTGTTACTTATTAATATACAAAGACATCCAAAGTTTTACTCGCGAGTGTTGAGTAATCCTCAATGGAGATGCCAGATGGAGAAAGAATAACTAGAGAAGACTAGATATATTAATCCAAAATTAATGTGAACTTACAAAGTAATAAGACTTTTCGATACTTTGTATCTACAGAAATGAGATAAGTACGACTAAAAACTATTTCTCTCCTGCGCCTTACAATTCACTGATCAACAGCCAAAAAATATCCTAAATAAAATCAACAAAATATTACTATTTTTAATGTGCTAAAACCGGAATGAAACTTATTTTTTCAATATTAGTTCAAGTTTTAGAGATACGGTAATTATATGTGTTCCTGCTGTGACAGTGTTAATATACTGTAATTCACAAGAATGCACGTGCTACATTTTTATATTCGGCAATGAAAGACGATGTAATCGGCATGATTGTGTTACGTTATACATACGTGTACATTATATCGTTTTATATTAGCCATTTTTTCCTCAGGTGGCTGACAGCGTTCATGCAAGATGTCTCGAAAGTGTGTAAACAATCCAGATCAGTTTTGTTACGTGTGTGGTGATGTGACTTTTGCGTCTCAGAGACGGTCTATTACTCCACTAATAACAAAAGCATATCAGCTTTATTTCGGTTGTAAACTAGGTGATCAAGACATCCCACATCTGCTGTAATACATGTGCTTCAAGTTTGAGGAGCTGGTTAAATGGCAAAAAACGGTCTATGCGCTTTGCTGTCCCAATGGTTTGGAGAGAGCCTACAAATCATATTAATATTAATTGTTACTTTTGCATGGTAACTTGTGTTGGACAAGCCACAGGTATGTCCAAGAAAAAAAAATCTGTTATTAACTACCCAAACATACCATCTGCGATGAGACCTGTGCCTCACAGTGACGAAAATCCTATTCCAAAACCCCCAGAATCCTACACTTGCGAATCAGAAAACGAATCAGATCATGGCGATCGAGTGATTCGTCAGGAAGAAGATATGCCATCAACGTCAAGAGATCCTGATTTTATACCGAGCACGTCATGCCACCAACCGCACAAAATAACACAGTCAGAATTAAATGATCTTGTAAGAGATTTAGAACTTCCAAAATGTACGGCAGAGTTTCTTGGATCAAGACTGCAGCAGTGGAACTTGTTAGAAGATGATGTTTCGGTATGTGTTTTTCGTAAACGCCACAAAGACAAAACCATTTTTCAATATGGAGAATAACTTGGGTTTCTGCAGTAACATTAACGGCTTACTGGCGGCTTTAAGTATAAACCATAACCCAGAAGAATGGAGATTGTTTCTAGACAGTTCAGCATTGAGTTTAAAGGCAGTGTTAGTGCATATTGGAAATATTTTACCATCTCTTCCTGTAGGGTATGCAGTTCACATGAAAGAATCATATGACAATATGAAGTTCCTATTGACATAAAATACGATGAGCACCAATGGCATATTTGTGGCGATTTGAAAGTTGTTGCACTTTTACTTGGGCTGCAGCTAGGCTACACAAAGTTTTGCTGTTTTTTGTGTGAATAGGACAGTCGGGCAAAGGCACTTCATTACACCAGACAAAACTGGCCTGTTCGTCAATTCCTAGAGCCAGGTCAGAAAAATGTACAGCATATGCCATTAGTAGATTCGAAAAAAAATGTACTACCACCACTGCATATCAAGTTGGGCCTAATGAAAAACTTTGTCAAGGCATTAGATAGAGATGGGTCAGCTTTTCAATACCTGCGTCAGAAATTTCCAAGACTAAGTGAGGCAAAGGTTAAAGAAGGTATTTTTGTTGGGCCACAGATTCGAAATATTTTGAAAGATACACAGTTTGAAAACACTTTAACGGGTATTGAAAAAACTGCTTGGAATGATTTCCGTTGGTAGTCACTAATTTCTTGGGAAATAGAAAAGCTGACAACTATAAAACCCTTGTCAAAAATATGCTGTCATCGTATCAAAAGATGGGCTGTAATATGTCTCTTAAGATACATTTCCTACACTCACACCTGGACTTTTTTCCTGACAATTGCGGAGCCGTAAGTGATGAGCACGGCGAACGTTTTCATCAGGATATTTCAACAATGGAAAAAAGGTACCAGGGAAAGTGGAATCCTTCCACGCTTGCAGACTACTGTTGGACTCTTGGTAGAGATGCTCCAAAAACGATCCATAAAAGAACAGCAAAAAGACAGCGCATGTAGTGATTCTTATAAGTATATGAATCTTGTTACTTTTTTTAATATATCCTTAAAAATAAAAAGTTTTTTTCTAAACCGCAACTAATTTTTTTATTTCATTGTCATTTTTGGATTCAGCGCCCCAAAATTAACAAAGAAGTGCACTTTTCCCACAAGATACAATTAAAAAACTAAAATTTGTTGTCCAGTGATCAAAGAACCAAAATGCATTAAAAAATGATACTGATGTACAAAAAAAACAGAAACAGAGAAACATAGTTTGGGAATGCCTAAAAGTTTAGTTCATTGCTAAAAAAACTCCCCCAAATTCGTAGATTGAAACATTTTCTTCGCCTGTAGCGCGTGAAGTAGCCTCAAGGTTCAATAACTCAACACCAGGATTTCGGTGCTAACAATATTTTGGCATACTAGTGATTCATATACTTATCCTATTGATCCATTCTAAGCTAAACGCTACAAGGCTGCATCTCATCAACCTTAAGAACTAACGTTTTATTCACCTTATTTTGAGATTACTTTCAATCTGGCCAATAAATTGAACCATTGATAGTTAATAAATTGAAAAACTAACCGAACAAACAAAATTTTGCTCAAATTAAATTTGAAATAACTTTTTAACTTTTGCAGCAATTTTGTTAATTTTTTCGTCAAGTTGTTGGCAATTTCACTGTCATTGTTATCGACTGCTCATCGTGCAAAAATTTAAAATGTTTGTTGTTATACAGGGTATATAATAAATTTAGTTTGTCCGGTAAATTTTGCGGGGCAGTGTATTTTTCGAAGAAGTACATGAAAATGTGCAACTTGAAATATAGTTTCAGGTTACTTATACGACTACATGTAAACATCCTGTATATATAACCTCAATCGCAAAACACTGCGATTTCGCAGTCAACCGGATACACCACGCAGCACACGTATTTTATTCATAATCCATAAATTTGCAATAGGAATTTATCTTGGTTGATTTTAAGCTGTGCGATGCTACATCTGCTTATCGAGTAATCGGGTTCCACCAACCAGGTGGATGTTTATTTACAACAATGCATTATTTGGAGGCAGATGTATTGACATAGATATGAGAAATATACATCTGCTTCACTTGGTGCCCATCACAGTATCACACAGCGTTAGGTCAGTAAAACCGTAGGATTTAAGAAACATAAAAATATCATGTTTGATTTAATACGTGTGTCAATAGCTAGGCATGGTCGCGAGAATTACAAAAACGTATTTTCACGTGTTAATGGTAGTTCTGTGTCGTATGCTAAATCTCCACATGCTACGAGCCTCTTCCCATTTCAGTTGGCTCAACTATTGAAATCCTAGTTTTTTTTCTTATCAAACACAAATAATAAAAATGTAGCAGGGTGCTATAGGTTTAAAATATTAACAATGAATATTTTGATAATATATAGTAGGAAACACCAACTTTATCACTCCCTAATCAAATTTGCAACATAAAAATAACACATGTAGCAATTACAGCATATCAACCTATTTTCATTTCAATGCAAAATAAGTCTATAACGCATAGGTGGCGTTGTTTTTTGTTTTTTTTTTTGTTTTTTTTTTAATCACAGCTGTCAGTATACGTTTAAAATAGTTTTGGCTAGTTAAGGTTTACAAAATGGGTTGAGGAAAGGTTATTAGTGAGAAAATTCGGTTACTGATTTTTTTAATTCTGGGAAATCAAACTCAGAAATTGCAAGTTTGTTAGACTTATCGCGGTACAGTGTTAGAAATATTGTTAGAAGATATAATGTAACTGGTTCAGTTAATATTAAGCCACGATATGTGAAAAAACGTAATATCACAAATGCCGACCGAAGAGCATTAAGAAGAATAATCGTGAAAAACAGGCGTGCCAATTATTTACAATTAAGTGATCTGTGGAGTGACGCTGTTGGAAGGAGAATTTCGAGCTCCACAACTCATAGAGAGGCCCACAAACTGGGATTTAGCACTTGCAAGGTAAGTTGTATTATAAAAAAAAGTGAAGTAAAAACCCTAAAGTTGCACAACTTGTTTATAGGCCAAAGAAAAGCCACTATTAACTCCACTGCAAAAGAAAAATCGGCTTGGATGGGCTAAAGAACATAGACAATAGACACCTCAACAATCGTGTGCAATACAATAGAGTGAAGAGGCCCGATTCGAAGTTTGTGTTGGTGACAGTCGCAGTAGAGTTATTCGCAAAAAAATGAAGCATTCCATGTTGACTGTCTGAAGAGAAAAGTGAAATTTCCAGCATCCATTATGGTCTGGGGCAGTATGTCATCAAAAGGAGTAGGAAAACTTCATTTGATTGATGAAAATGTGGATACAAACAAATATTTGTCAATTTTAGAAGACTCGCTTTTACCAGTGATGGAAGAATGTTTGACATCCGGCCAAGATTTTGTGTTTCAGCAAGATGGTGCAGCGTGCCATACCTCAAAAAAGGCTATAACATGGATGGAAGAAAATAATGTACCACTTTTGAAATGGGTTTCTAGCGGTCCAGATCTGTCACCTATTGAAACTTTGTGGCACGAGATGAGAAAGGTTCTACGACAACATCCTGCTCGTACAATCACCGAACTGAGACAAAAAACTTGGTTAACACTATGCCCCAAAGAATATCAGCCGTAATAAAAAATAAAGGTCTAAGTAATTTCAAATATGTATTTTTTACGACTAGAGTGTATCTAAAATGTTTTTGAGAAAATAAATTGTTTTAGAAGTTTATATGTGGCATATTTTTTTACAAATCTTGAAGTGGGCCAACTGAAGAGGGAAGGGGCTCGTAGATAGAAGCAGACTCTGCAAAAAGTTTTACCTCTCTCCTCCTCATCCCTACATTGACAATTTGATTTAGAAGATCTACTAGAGCTTGCGCAGTAGCGTGCGTTTTTTTGCTGCTCTCTTCCTTTTCGGTACTAAGGTTTAGTGAAGTACTTCTTGCCATTTCACTTCCAATACCTATTACCGAGGAAGGCTGAAGAGGATATGTTTGCCTTCTGTGCCTAACCAACGTTGTTTCATGCTTTTTTGCAATCATAAGGGCGGTATAAGTCTATGGCCATTGGAAACAGACAACGGATAGCATCCAAGCAAATATGGGTCTGCTGAAAGACGTAGTATGGCAGTGAAAAAAAATCGCGATCGAGATATGTTTCTTGGATCTTACGTGACAGAAAAGGGTGTGTCTCATTTTTATCCACCTATTTATCTGTCGACAGCATCCAGAAAGCGCCATTTGAATTTATTATCATCATATTATTTCTGCGATAAATGTCACAGGAATGGAATTAAGAATCGACAATGACATACTCGAGCTCTTTTAGTCGCCCCTAAAACTAACTGTCAACGAATCATAGACCCTTCCTTGAGTTAAGAATTACAACCAATGTTTAAAAGTGATACTGCAACGTGAACACGGGTAAGCGTTCAAAGTGGCACTTTTTGAGATATAACGTTTTACCAGACGTGCGGCGATGTAGTCACTGTCGCATTCAAAACTAAAGATGATGTTCCTGTTGCAGCTAGACAAATTCATGCCAGATATACTTTATGACACTTTTTCTGATGAAAGTTTTCTATATTAGATAGCGTTTCTATGACTAGAATTTTCTCCCGGACGAGTAGCCAAACAACCATAGAATCCTAGCGCTTAGAATGTTTTGTGTACCTAGGTTTAAGCTCTTTAGCTGCTTCCACCCCACCACTGTCCGCTCCTTAATATGGTTTTCTCGTCGCGTCTGTCCGGCTGATGCTTGAATAATTTCCATTTGCCGCTGGCGTGTCAGTGAATGAAAAAGGAATATGTAATTGTTGGCATCCTGACGCGAATGGACGAATACCGATGAGCCTCTTCGACGACAATACCATCAATCTGCCTGCCACTACCAGCAGTCCTGCTCCAAGGCGTTTCTATTCTATAGTACAGTCAAAAAATCCTTTAACTCGGTATTAGTCAATACATAAATCTCTTTTACTTATTGAACTGTATCATAACGATAGCCTCCGCAAAATAAATCAAAAATACAAAATAAAATGGTACACTTATACAGCAATATCGGAGTCGGACGTGCTATTTTAATTTACGGTGTGTGTCTTCGTAATGCTACCGATGCTTCTCGAGTGCATGCAGATCGTTTTTCAAAATCCATCGTTAAGTGTATAAAACTAAGGTGAACACAATTGATAGAGTAGACTGTGTTGGTTAAGCCAAGCAAGGGTTGACAAGTTCTCACCCAACATATCTTGAAAATCACACCATCTGAAATGATTTGGCAACGTAGCACACGCCTTACAAAAGAATTTTCGTTCCATCATTCTACACGGACACTGCTAACCTTCGGCCATATGTCGAAAGGTTCATCTTACTCATGATTCCATGTCCACCATTTTGTGCGATCATCAAGTGGCTTCACGATGTAATGCTTAACTTTCGTTTTAAATATTTTTTAATCTGTTTTTAACTTGTTCTTGTCATACAGCTGTGTAGAGTTTGTATAATTTTATAATTTTTTTTGTATAAATTAACGTAAACAACAATTAGCAACATCCTCACATACTACTGTAAGTTAATTTAAATTCATTTTACACTATTGTTGCTACTGTTATCAATGTAATTGCAGCTCCTGATGATGATGGCAAAGACCATTGAAAGCTAGAGAGAATAAAAAAAGTATAAAGAGTCCTCCTTGCTTAAATTTTGTCGAAGTACCCAACAAAAGGCGGAAGCTTTAATATTTCAACTATATATATATATATACTGCTTTCTGCTCTACATGCTTCTAGATTGTAAGCACAGGTTTACCTACTGGTAAGTGTAAATCCGAGTATATAAAATGTTTGCTCTTTCGAAAAATCCTCCCGAAGTCAATACAAACAGGTACTTCGGTCATAATTCATTCATCTGGGACTAACCAAGTTCAGCCGGATGTAATAACACCGTGCATCGGCTTTACCGATAAAAAGGCACGCCGTGGTAACAGTGGCGTACGAATACGTGTTAAGCTACTCTCTTCCGTTTTGGTACTCAAATATAGATGACAGCAGTCACCTCCTGTCAGCGTACTGAGTAGAGTAATATCAAACAATGTAATTGCAGAATTTCAGATAGGGTGACTCGTCGTAAATGACATACGCAGTGGTATGAATTACCAAGAATTTCAATCTCACTGCCACCATACATTTTCGTCTTCATAACAGCTGCCCCTATGGTTTAAAATGCTGCAAGAGTTCGCTGACGCGTGCAAAATGCAATTTCGCATACTCCATCAGAAGCAGCGTCAAAAACTGGACGTCAGTCTTTGAAATAAAACGGCTTCCGGAGTAAACGACCTAAAATTAGCGAGCTATCAGACGTCCCACATTCATCTTCCCGAATGAAATTCCCGTATGAACCCGAGTGGCTTTCTGGCGTTTAGTCGACAGACAAATTGATAACGTCTCTCTGGAGTTGCGCTCTTCTATAGCCGTATGGCTGTCCAAGCTTCTGAGTAGCTCTGTAACTAGCAAAAAATAATTCGTGGTTTTCACACAGTTCGAACGCCACCTACGAAGGAATAGCTAATAATTCTACATCAATACAGGGTGTCTCAATTTTTCATGGATATGACACGTATTTTTAGACTCAAAACAAGTCTATTGGACGATATTTAACACTATGCAAAAGTGCTTCGTATATCCATTAGAGGGCGTCAAAATCTTCTTTTTTAAACACATTTTTCAATATATTTTCGGAACCGATAGCCCGATTTGAATGAAATTAAGAACATATGTTTTGCTAGAAGTGCCAATATTTGATTTTTACGAAACACTCTAAAGGGTTAGAGAAGGGCGAAGACCACCCAGACCCCAATTATAGAAGTTTTTCGACTCTTTATTTAGCAATCTTTTTATGTAGGTACTTCATTTCTTGTCAACTATAAAACCAGGATAGTTTTAGAGAAAAAAAGTGAGTTGCATCAAGAGGTTCCCAAATGTCTTAATAATTCTTTAAGTGTAGTTAGCGAAAATAAACAAGTATGATACCTATTACTTATTACAATTTTATTTAATACAGACAGTGCAAATCTTTCATAAAAGGCAAGATGACCACCATTTTCGTTCTTGCACAAAACAATACGGCGCAAAAAAATTACACTTGATGTAACAAGAAAGTTTTTTTAGAAACCAGTTCCAAAAATCATTTCTTTCGATAAGACTACACGAGATGGCCTATTTTTATGAGACACAACATGCAATAAAAACGTATCTTTTAGATAAAAAAAATTCAGAGCCATTGAGAGAATTGCGGAAAAATTCTGGGATAATTTAATTATTTGATATATCATAATATTTAATATTTATAATTTAGGGCGGAGTATTTTTCACCCTTCTCGAACCCTTTCGTTTTTTTGTAAAAGTCAAATATTAGGATGTCTAGAAAAACGCATGTGTTCCAAATGTCATATTTGCTCTGGACATTCAATCTTCTGCAGATGATTCTAGTATGATACATATACGTAGTTAATATGTTATGACAATTGCCTATTAGTTCCATGAACCGAATTTACTTCCGCATTAAACAGTGTAGGTGATAATCAAAGGGCATCTCCTCACACGCGTGATGGCTATAATGGGCCCTTTGTGTGCACAATATGCTGTTAATTTATTATCTACAACATAGCAGGGTGATGACTTGCTCATTATCTACGCAGTCGATCAAAATGTATATGGGTCATCATAACCTGGATCAGTTTACAGTTAACTGCACAAGCAACATCCCAGAACAGTGGGACAGAGGCACAGTGTGGCGGCCAATGGACAAAATTACTCAAAAACATAATTTTTGACATTAGAATTATGTTGCTTTTATTATACCATTGGATAGATAAATAGTCACTGCAACACGTAAGTACTATATAGTACTTTAATCAAATTGGCTGCGATTTACCTATTTTAGCAACTTTAAAGTTATACATGTCGAGACCTGTCAAGAAGGCGAAAAATCTCTGTTTTATTGCTCGGGAAAGATATAAATTTTGTGTCGAAATATTTAAATATTTTAACTTTTCCAATATGGCTGGTAATGAGGCTGGTAAGTACATTATATTGATGTATAGATTTATTTAAAATATAATTATAATTAGATAATTTCTTAAGTTAAAGTGACTATTACCGATTTTTTTAATTTTTTTTAAACTTTTGACTTTGTTTAGAGTTTCACAAAAATCACCTCCCATCACCCTAAAAATTTTTTATTTATTGTTTATCTGTCCATAGTAAGTTTTGATAAAAAGTTTAAATCACGTCATGCCACGTCTAAGGGAGATATAATTTTTTTTAGGACATGGTGCTATTGTCAGAAATAGAGATTTGATTGATGTGTGGATAGAAGCACCGAGAGGAAATAGAAAACAGGTGGTTTATGAAAAGATATTATCTCTTATTGATATAACAGATGAACCTTCCAAATATCTTAAAAGTAATATTATGAAATGCAGCCAGTTGTTTGGGTTGAAAATGGCAAATAAATGGCAGAAAGTAGGACAATCTCGGAATCGACTTTTACAAAATCAGGTATATTGGTTAGACAAGATTATATATAGAATAAATAATGATTCTGAAGAAAACACATCTTCGGATGAGGAACAAGAACCACCTTGTCGCTCGGTTGGACGGCCACGGGTGCCATTTGAAGAGGCATCGAAGAAAACAAAACGAAGACGTGTAGCCGAACTAACCACAGACAGATCTGCAAATGAACTTCAATTTGCTGTAAATGTCGTTTCTGGAAGCAATCACAGTGAGGTCTCGCCACAAATTTTTAGTTTTAGTACAGCTGAAGCTTTAGCCCTTATGGTAGATTTGGATATATCCGTAAGAAAGTATTTGTTACTTAGGCCCAGAACTGCCTTCCTAGTTATAAAGAATTACAGAAAACAAAAAATGCTATCCTCCCTTCACAATTTATTATTACTGAAATTTCTGCAGAAGTTGATTTGCAAGAACTTCTACAGAAAACAGCTGAAAGTATCCTTGAAATAACAAATTTTGAAGAGAGAGATTGCCGGATTAAAGTGATATGCAAGTGGGGATTTGATGGCAGCTCTGGGCATAGCCAATATAAGCAGAAATTTTCTGATTTAGAAAACACGGACGAATTTCTGTTTTTTGTAGCAATGACGCCACTCAGATTGATTGATATGGAAACGAATAAGGTATTGTGGAAAAATGAGAGCCCTTCATCTACTTTATATTGTAGGCCGATCAAGTTTTTATTTAAAAAGGAAAATGCTGATTTAGTGCGGAATACGGAAAAGGAAATAATAACAAAAATTGAAAATTTGATTCCTATTGAGATTAAAACAAAAGAAGGGCACTCTTATATAATTGAAGTTGATATGATGTTAACAATGTTGGACGGCAGTGTTGGAAACGTTCTATCAGAGACAAATTCAACTATGAAGTGCATCATTTGCGGAGCCACACCCAAGGACATGAACACGTTAGCAGGGATTAACCGTCCTCCTAACGTAGACAATTACCGGTTTGGTTTGTCAACTTTACACTGCTGGATTCGTTTTTTTGAATGCTTACTCCATATTGGATACCGCCTGCCAATTAAATCTTGGCAGGTTCGTGGGCCTGAAAACAAAGCTATAGTCGAAGCAAACAAAAAACGAATCCAAGCAGAGTTCAGAGCCAAGCTGTCTCTAATAGTTGACAAACCAAAACCCGGGTATGGCTCCTCAAATGATGGCAATACGGCCAGAATTTTTTTCCACAATCCACAAACAAGTTCAGATATCACAGGGGTTGACAGGGAATTAATCGAGAAATTTGCGATCATCTTAGGAGTGTTAGCTAGTGGTTGCGCTATTGATATGGAAAAGTTTTGCGTCATTGCTGGAAGAAGCAAGAAATTTGTATATCCACCTTTATAAGTGGTACAACATGCCAAACAAGGTACATAAGGTCCTTGTTCATGGGTGTGAGATAATTGATGCATTTTGTTTGCCCATTGGAGAACTGTCGGAGGATGCGCTTGAGGCTCGCCATAAAGAGGTTAGGAAACATCGATTATCTCACACCAGAAAATGTTCAAGAACAGATACGAATAAGGATCTCATGCGTGTTCTTTTACTTACTTCTGATCCTTTTATATCCTCAAAAAGAAAGGTGAGCTCAAAAACCTATATGAAATGCAACGAGGCAGTTCAGAACTATTTAAAAAGCAAGAAAATGATGATTTAGGTATTGACTTAGGTACAATAACGAATGACACAGCACCGAGCAAGAAATCCTATTCCGATTAGAATGGGTATATTTGGTGTTATTTTTTTAATATAGTTTACATTATTATTTCATACATTACCTACTAAGTATAATTGTTATTTTGTTAAATATATTTTTTTAAATAAAAACCTAAATATCAATTTCAAATTATACAGATTTATTTTTTATTTGAATTATTCTTATTATTTTTTCAAATAGATAGACAAATTTAATAAATCATATTGCGCCCGCCACAAGTTAGCTACATATCTTTTAAATCATTCGGAAAGATCTTGAAAAATAAAAGCGTTAATTTTTTTAAACTTAATATTTTGACTTTTACAAAAAAAAAACGATTTATGCGAAATGCATCCCGCCTGCTCCCCCACCCCTTCTTATTATTTTAAATAATTTTTTTCATACTTTAGAAAGCTACTTGAATAAGTAATCGCCCTGCGTTTACAGAATTCAAATAGGACCACTAGTTTTTAAGATATCGAATTTTGTCCCTGATCCCTATAAAGGAACACACTGTGAGAGGGTTCAATCTTGAGGCATTTTTTTTTGAAATAGGCATCAAAGCGAGAAAATGCATTAGAAAGATCCTGTAATTAGTTAAAAACGCTTTCATGGAAGGTTTAAATTGTAACTATTCCAAGAAGTATCTTAACATATGTTAGGAAAAATATTCTGATTCGTTTTTGTGACATAATCTTATTAAAGAAAGACTCCCTTTTACGAGTCTCCATGCTGCCAGGCCCAAAACTGCGTTAAAAACAAGTATATTCAACATTCTAAAAATTGTTCTTTTCACTCCGAGCAGTTAATATTTATTGGGTCATTGTGGACAAAAGAGGTTCTTACAAACATTGTTCTAATGTTGATAGTTTTCGAGATATATTTTATATTTTTATATTAAAAAAAATGCGAAATATGGTCATTTTCGACCCCGAAAAACAATTGACATTTGAATTTTTTAATGTTGTCAAAGTTCCTGAATATTTTTCAAACATCCGCTAATAAAATCTCAAAACAATTAGTGGGTATACATATTGCGATTTGTCAAAAATGAAGTGGCAGAGTATAATTCCTGGACTATGCCTAAGAAAATAATTCGTGAAAAAAAATTATGCTGATGGTATGTATCATTTAGCTCCCAATTAGAGCAGGCTAAGAATTATTGTTTTTGGAAAAAGCCGCAAAACACCAATGAGTGTCCACCGCTATTTTAAAGAAAGAGAATCTATATCGTTGACATCAACTCTGGAGATCCATCAGAGAAAATCGAACGAAAATCTTTTAACCTTGGTAACCAAAAGCGTGCAAAGGTACAACATCAAAATCATTCGAGTATTCCAGTTTTTGCCTCATAAATCGAAGGTTTGACAGTGCTGGCATTTACGGTTACAAAAGGGTTAGCTAATAATGGATTTAAAACTTGAAACGATGGTCAAGTTATGCGCCGAGAATCAAAGTTTCCTTATCAATCCGCAGAATATGCGAATGAATACTACAGCACTTATTAAGTCGTGAGAACCCGCCTTTCATAACAGAAAAGTTCTTTAATGTTCACAAACCCATGAAAAATAGACATCTGTTGTAATTGTCGAATCAACTGATGCGAACATCCTTATTTATACCTGTACAGAAAACTTCCACCACGCTTTCTTCAGTCAACCGTTAAATTCAACAGAAGAAACTCATTTTCATATTTATTTTTCATGCCTCTGCAACTATAATGACTGCAGGTGTACGCCTAATCCAAACAACCGTGTTAAATCGTTGCTAGTCGTTTTTGGATTCCATTCGTTTTTCTTCGTATTAATCTTCCTCTGATACGCGTTTAAAAGAGCTGCAGCAATTTCAGAAGAATTTATACTACTACTCAAACATTATAAAAGTCCAAAAGAAATGATCGATCGATGGTCATCCATGAGATACACAGTAAGATTCAAATTTAACTGATGATTTGAGTGCTATGTGTAGGAGAGAGAAGCGTGTGAAATGTGTAAAACATATGTCAAAAAGAGAGAGAATCAGGTTGGACAGCGAATCCTTTCACCACGTTGCCTGGCAAAGTGAGCGCGGAAGGTCGCGGGAATCTGTCACTTTGCCAACATGTTACACCAGTTGCAATTATGATGAAGGCTGAGAATATGCGTTACTTTATTCTCTAAGCCCAAATAATCTCTTACACAAATAATGAAAGAAGCTACGCCTCTCACGTATAGTACAGGTACGTTGATCGATCCGATTTTTATAAACAAGCCTGAAGTCACTGTTCGGTCATAGATACTTATACCTCGGATCATAAACTCGTTTATTTTCATTTTGATATTCCGTCAGATAAAGAAAACAAAAATATACAAGTGACATATAAATCCGAACACCCAGTTTAAATGGTTTTATTTTAATAAAAGTTGGTGAATGTATTTATCTTACTGTAAATAACAAGTGAAAAAATTTTCAGCCTTATCAGTTGGACATTCCGGTTTTTATACTGCTTTTTTTTTAATTCACTAACGCTCTAAAAATGAATATTCCAGCCGCAGTAAAGAATCAACGTTGGCGGATTTTGGTTCTTGACATCCTTTACGATCGGTTACGATGCCTAGAGTACGGAGACCTGTACGATTTCGTCAACTTAGTGAGTTTGATAGGGGCCGTATAGTGGGACTTCGGGAAGCTGGACTTTCTTTTCGGGCAATTGCAGTTAGAGTGCAAAGAAGTGTAGACACTGTGGTTAGGTGTTATCAGGCATGGCTTCGAGAAGGCCGTAC
Source organism: Acanthoscelides obtectus (assembly GCA_963669975.1). Lineage (NCBI taxonomy): Eukaryota > Metazoa > Arthropoda > Insecta > Coleoptera > Chrysomelidae > Acanthoscelides > Acanthoscelides obtectus. The sequence continues at coordinate 105,891,195 of CAVLJG010000001.1, forward strand.
GCAAAGAGCAAGGGGCACTGGACGCCGCTGTAGAACAACAGACCGTGAAGATCGCCGCCTAAGATTATTGGCCTTAAGGGACCGTTTCTCCACTACCAGGTCCATTGCAAATGAATGGTTTGCAGAACACGGAAGACCTATTGGCATGCGAAGTGTTTACCGACGAATGAGAAGTTTTGGCTTGTTTTCAAACCGGCCACACTGGGTCCTCCCTTTAACTCGAGAACACCGACGTGATCGCCTTGAGTGCTGCAGACAACGGTCACTCTGGGATCAGGAATGGAACAGTATTGTCTTTAGTGACGAGTCTCGATTTTGTTTAGGCATGCACGATGGTCGTGCCAGGGTTAGAAGGCGACGTGGTGAAAGGAGGAATCCACAGTTTTTTGTTGAAAGACATGTTCATCACACTGTTGGAGTTATGGTTTGGGGTGCTATATATAGCTTATGGTTCCATGTCACCTTTAATCTGCATCAGAGGTAACATGAACGCGCAGCGTTATATCCACGAAGTCTAGAACCCCATCTTTTACCCTATCTTGACACCCTGGCAGATCCAACTTTCCAACAAGATAATGCCCGACCACATGTTGCAAGAGTCACAATAGCTATGTCCACACTGTGCCTTTTTTTGTTCAATAAGGGCATGCGCTATAGCGCAGTCAACAGCGCACGTGAGGCATGCCTTTAACGCAAGCGCGATGGCAGTTGAAAGCGAAGCGCGCGCTGTGATACACGTTTTCCGGCGTCGGGTGGATGTCTGTGCCTTATAGCGTTCAACAACAAGATGGCGGACGAAGAAAAAGATTTAACATTAAAGTTTATTGAAGATTACAGAAGCTTTCCACAACTCTGGGATCCAAATAATAAACTTTATACAAATAAAGTAAAGAGAAACGATGGTTTGCAAGTTCTGGCTACTAAATATAAAATGGATATCGATGGAGTTGAAAAAAAGATAAAAAGTCTTCGCTCGTATTTTTCCAAAGAGCATCAAAAAGTCATCAGGAAAAAGAGCGGTGCTGGATCCGATGAGATTTATGTTTCACCGTGGTTTGCTTACAAACAACTCTTATTCACTGCTGACTCGGTGACGCCGCGGGAAACTAGAGAAAGTAGTACTGAGGATGAAAAGGTATTTTAAAATTCATATTTATTTAGGCAAATCAATTTATTACTTTTTCCACAAAATAAATATGATAGGTATATAGTTATAAGTGTCGGGTTTGAAACGGTATTGCTCCAATATCTGACATGAAATAATTCATAAATTCATCTCGTATTTGGTTCGATGTATTTGATGACCTACGAGGAATTCTTTGAAGTGGCCTATAACCGCTGTCATCGGCAGTTATTACTCGCCATGACCCGGGAATGATTTCTCCAGTGCTTACATAATGATGGTATCGCGTCGCGGAATCGTGTTTTTAAAAACGACTTACAAGCAATTTGATACTTTATTCTACTATAAATATAATGTTTAGACTAACAACGATATGTTAGCAAACCTAACCTAAGTGAGTTCAATGCAAGAGTAATAGGATTAAACTGATGCCTGAAGGGCACAACCATCAATATATAACATAGGGTTGTTTACTAAGATAAGATATAATTATAGCTATTAGGAAGATATACGAGGGGCTCTCGCTATATAACTCCTCCCTGCCGAAGATGAGCAAACGGGGGATCCAAAGTTTGCGAATCCGGAACTGCTTCTTCTTCTCTACGTCTTCTTGCTTCTCTTAGCTTCTTTAAAATTTGGTAAATGATGTAACCAATGAAAGTTGATAGAAGAAGTAAAAATATGATTAGATTTGTCTTCTCTATGGGACGATCTGGGAACTGGATACTGTCTTCGTTGATTTGTTCTTGGGATATTTGAAGATTCTGGATTGTCTTCAAGTTGAATTTTGTTACATCAACAAGGTTCTGCTTCGTGAAATTGGTCAGGCTTATAGCTGGTAACGGGAAAATTGTTTCATGGTCGATGCGATCTGAGGGATAGAACTTGTGTTGATTGATTTCTAAGCTGCATCGCTGGAGTTCTATGAGACTTGGTTGAGAAATAACTATCAGGCCGTCTTCTGGACATGACGAATGCACTGTAGTGGGCTCTCTTGGACATATGATTACTTTAGATGAAGATATCTGCTGTACCAGAGTTCTTGATTGCTGTATTCTTGTTATGGGACAAGTGTTTCTTCCATTTTTGATAATTTCTACTAGGCATGGATCTGCTTCTAATAAGTCTTCGTGTTTACAGAAGTATTTATTTGCGACTTCTGTGCAAAGGTGGTCTGTGTTCCAGTGGTTTTTCAAGTCGAAAAGAAGGTATTGGGATTTTGGGATTAGGGTATAGTTAAATTGAAAAACAGGAAAAACACTAAAATAATGAAAGGAGTTCGAGATTAATGGTGCATAAATTTTAAATAAAATGATATTATCGAAAATAGTTACATCGGTTGTAAATAACGAATAATAGTCAATTACGTGATCAAATTTCGGAATTCTTTCGCTACTATAATCTTTGGATAAATAATTTAAAATTGAGGAAATACTATTTGTGTCTAGAATTGCAGAATGTAAAATATGTATTCTTGCAAACGATAAGGCTGTTTGTAAATTGCTAGTTATTTCATATAAAGCTTGTAATTCCAAAATAATTTTATCTATAGTGAGGCTGAGTGATAATACATTATCTTGTTCCCTTAAAATTTTATTGTTGTTGATCAAGTCATTTAGATGACTAACAATAATTTTCTCGTTATCCCTAATGGTCTGAAAAGTAATCTCATAATGAGTGGTAATATCCCTTAATATTGTTTGTTGTTTGTTTATGCGAGATTGTAAGTTCAACTCATTAGATTTAATAGTATCCAAATAATTGTTAATGATTTCTTTATCTGCGGAGTCCATCGTTCCGAACAAATATTTCGAAAGTGTACCAACACCATTGAATAAACCTCTTTTAATGCGTTTATTATGTAAAATGCCAAATTTATTGTCGATTTTATTTTTCAAAGAAATAGCATGTTCCAATTTTTGTAAGAGCTGAATTGAAAAGTGATTGGAATTTTGTTTCAAAAATACTTGCGTTCTTAAAATATGTTGCCCTATGCTATCTAAAATATATACGGGGTACTAATATTAATATGATATAAGAATGTGTGCTGATTTTCTAAGATATATGCTTTACCTAGCTGAAGTGGAAGGATCGGGTTTGTTAATCTTGTGATTTTGACTGAATAATTGGGAAAGGGGAATGTCATCGTCAGAGCTATCATCAGGAGTAGGTGTAGCAGCCTTGTTCCTGTCATGTCTACCTGTAACAATGATTTTTCGTTGTGGTTTGAGCTGTCTTTGATGCGTAACTTTATTTTTTGAAATAACTTTATTGTCACCAGTAACTGTAGGGTCGGTCAGTTTTTTGTAAAGTGGTTGGTCTTTCTTTGTTTTGGAATTATTTAATGAAAAAAGTGGTTGCTTTACATCAAGCGAAAGAGAACGATTTCGAAGTCTATTTTCTCTTTCTAAATTTTGTCTTTGTTTACGTTCTAACTTTTCTGTTAGTTGTTGAGACAAAAGTTTAAGGATTTGGGAATGTTCTGTCATATATGTGGAAATCTGTTCGTTTGTCGTTGTCTCGAAGGGATTTCTAAAATCTAGCTGTCCTTTAGCAATTTGAAAAGGGGTAAAGTCAGTTGAAGAATGAATGCTATTGTTGTATGATAAAATTGCATAATGCATGAGATCTCTAATATTTTGGTGAGGTTTTTCCTCTCTTAAGGTTCTTATTGTTTCTATAATAGTGGAATGAAATCTCTCCACTGGACTATTACTATTGGGATTATATGCTGTTGTATAATGAAGAGAGATGTCGTACATACTACAAAGATCTTGGAAAATATTATTTTTCCATTCGGTACCATTATCGCATGTGATTTTATGAGGAATGCCAAAAAATGAAAAGAATTGGATCATAGTACTAGTTGTCTCGATTGCATTTAATGAACTAACTGGGAATGCCTGTGAAAACTTTGAAAAACTATCTGTAACTGTTACAAAATATTGATTTGAAATTTTAAAAGAATCTATATATAAATGTTCAAATGGTTTAGATCCTATGGGAGTTGGTTTAAAGATTAACCTATTGGGATGCCTTTCGTATTTCGATTTCTGACATATATCGCAGGAATTTACGTAATTTCTAACGTCTACATCTAAATTAGGCCAATAAAAATTCTTCTTAATCGCTAAAATATTTTCGTTTATACCTCTATGGCTAGTTTTGGTTTCATGATATAATTTAATTTTATTATTTTGTTCATCAATATCGACTACGTCTTCTAGCATTTTCCTACTTATAACCATTGTAAATGCTTTATTTTGAAAATACTTTTGTAAAAAATTAATGAATGGTTTTTCTAAATCTAAATTCTTAAAATATACGCAGTAGTGTTGATTAGGTCTGATATACTCTTTAATTAGCTTAGCGAAAATTTCTTCTAGTTCATTTATTTTGCTTACATCTAATAAATCTTTCCTAACTAAAAATGTATGCCTTTTCTTTTTGAAAATTTTCTCAAAGTGGCATTGAAATAATTTACAGGGTGATATGCCTAAAATAACTTGGTTTTGGTGGATGTTTAATACTTTGTCTGTATATGGGATTTCTATTATCGGATTTTCAAAAGAACTATGAACTGTCTCACTGTCTGAGCGGACTTTTTCTGAGGGACGGATAAGAATGTTTTGGAGAACTTTAATTTTTGGTTTAGGATTGGATGATGATTGATGATGAAGATTGGTATTACTATCGTCATCCGGAGATTGGTGATTATCGAAAGTCTCTAAAATGTCTCCAAAGTCATTTGGTAATGTCGGTAGGGTCTCTGAGTGACTTGGGAAAACGTCGTTAAGAATGTCGTCAATGTTAAAAGGTTCTGAGCTGTCAAAGTTTCCTAAAGTTGAAAGATTGTCTGTCACTAGGTCAAGGGGGTGAATTTCTACTCGTGATAGGGCATCGGCATTATACGTAGTATTAAAACTGCCTTTCTTGTAAATAATTTTATAGTCGTATTGTTCCAATTTTAAGCGCCATCTAACAAGCATGGAACTGGGTTCTTTGATTGAGAACAACCATTGTAGAGGTTTATGGTCACTAATTATATTGAATTTAGTGCCAAAAACATAGGGACGGAAATACTGTACTGCCCAAACTATGGCTAATAATTCCTTTTGGGTAGTAGAGTAATTGCATTCAGCTGGATTCAAGGTCCTGCTTGCGTATGCAATTGGGAGATCTTTACCAATCGTACCTTGTGAAAGAACAGCGCCAATAGCAAAATTTGAAGCGTCTGTTGTAATATTGAACGGTTTTGTGAAGTCTGGGTACTGTAATATGGGGTCATTCATCAAAATATTTTTACAAGTTTCAAAACACTTGATGAATTGGGGTGTATGTTGAATTTTTACATTTTTCTTGAGGCATTGAGTAAGGGGCTTTGTCAAATGAGCGAAATTGTTGATAAATTTTCTATAATAACCAATGAGACCTAAGAAAGATTTGATCTCTTTGGCAGTTCTAGGAATGGGAAATTTCCTAATTGCTTCGATTTTCTTCGGGTTAGGCTTTATGCCTTCGGGAGTCACAACGTGTCCCAAAAATTCTACGGACTTGCATAAAAATTCGCATTTGTCCAATTGAATTTTTAACCCTGCTTCTTTAAGCTTGTGAAACACTTTTCTCAGATTAGATATGTGTTCCTGGAGACTGTTGGAAAATATTATTATGTCATCCATATAAACGAGACATACTTTTCCTTGAAGCTCTTTGAGTACATCGTCCATAACTCTCTGGAATGTACTGGGGGCATTTTTTAATCCAAAGGGTAATCTGACAAATTCATAATGTCCATTTTCGACATTAAAAGCCGTTTTGGGAATGGAGTCTGGGTGAAGTTCAATTTGATGAAAGCCGGAGGCGAGATCTAAAGTGGTAAAATAGTTGCATCGTCCTAGTTTGTCAAGTATGTCAGTGATATTTGGAAGGGGATAGCGGTCATCTACGGTTTTTTCATTAAGTTTCCTATAGTCGACAACAATTCTCCACTTTTGTTTGCCGCTAGCATCTAGTTTTTTTGCAACAATCCAAATTGGAGAGCTCCATGGACTTTGGCTGGGCCTAATGATACCGTCGTTTAACATTTTCTCAATTTGTCTAGATACTTCTTGTTTATGAACGTAGGGATACCTGTATGACTTAGTGTGGATAGGGATGTCGTCAGTCGTTCTAATTTCATGTTTGACTTTGTTAGTAAATGTGAGGGGGGAATTTTCTGAGTGGAAAATTCCGGAAAATTCAGAAACAACTTTCCGCAGTTCTTGTTTTTCCTCTGAATTTAAATGGTTGGTTCTAAGAAGATCAAATGATAAGGGTAATGAGTTATCAGGGGTGGGATTAATTGAGTGGTTTTCCATTGAAAAAAGTTCGTAATCGTGAGTGTTGAAAATGGTTCCAAAATTTTGGAGGAAGTCCTGATCTAAAATGAAAACTTGAGAATAATTGGTGTTGTTTTTAATTTCTAAAGTGGCTTTCTGGTTTTTTACTTTGGTAATGCAACTGGGTAATTCAATTTCACCATTCTTATAAAGAACAGAATCTAAAATTATTTCAGTACCTTCTGGAAGAGAAGTCTTGATTTCTTTTGCTACGATTGATCTAGGGGGAATTTCTATTTTTTGGATGTCAAAATCAGTCCGAAATTGAAATGGGATTTGGAGAGTAGGGTTTCTGAGTAATTGATTTTCGAGATCTACTGTTAATCCTAATTTTCTCAAATCTCGGATTCCAATGATTCCGTCGAAGTATTCGTGAAATGGAAAAAGAATAAATTCGAATTCATCGGGAATACCTAATTCTTCAAGTAGTGGGATAGAGGCTTTAAACTGACTGGTCTTTGTGCCTGCGCAAGTGGAAATGGGCGTATTGTAATGGAAAATTTGATCTGGGAAAAACTTTTCGGCGATGTAAGGTCTAAGGAGGGAACCGTGGCAACCTGTATCTATGAGTAATTTTACTGGGATTTTTCGGAGTTGGATATATGGGAGAGAGTTGGCTAGATTGATATTGTTCAGGTCTATCTTGAATCTGTCGAAGGATCCTTTTCGAAAATGTTGATTTTGAGAGTTATTTGAATAATAATTGTGATTCTCAGAATATAATTCTTGATTATTGTAAGGTTCATCTTGGTCATCTTGGTCATACTGAGGAAAATTTTGGGAAGGATATTGAGAAGGATATTGATAAGTATGTTGCGAATAATGAGAGTGTACTTCAGGCTCTTCAGCATGATATACTTCTTGTGAAATGAAGTTTCGGGGTCCGGAAGGTTTAAAGTGATTATGGTTTTGTCTGTTTGATTGTCTTGAAGACGTGTCCATAGGTTCTGGATTATGTGCTGGTTTATATGAGTTTTTGGGGCGAAAAACATTTGTTGAGCGTTGGGACTGAGGTGGTCCGAATACCTGTCTGTTTGTCGGGAAGTTTTGTTTAATTGGAAGGGGTTTTGGTAATGGAATCGATTGAGATGGAAATTGTCTACTTTCATTGAAGGAAGGTTGATGTGTCTGAGTAAAATGATTTTGTGGTGAATATTGAGCGTGAAACTCCTGAGAAGGAAATTGTTCATGTATGGCTGGTGGTTGTTGATAATTAATATGTGTGGTATTAGGTTGAGTGTATGAAGGGTTGTATCTTTGAGATGGGTAATAATTTTGGCGTGATGAGTTATTATAATTGTAACGTCTAGGTTTATGTGAATGTGATTGAAAGTGGCTAGGATGTCCGAAATTCTGTCTTTTTGTCAGTGCATCTATTCTCATCTCATTGTAGAAATGTTTAGTAACTACGTTGGTCGCATCTGATAAGTCGGAGGGCTGTTGAATGTCTAACAGAAGTCTAAGTCTATCGTCACAATTTGCGGTCAATACGTCTAGTGCATTCAATTCATTTTGGCTGATAAGTAAAACTTTCTGATCAGGGGTGAGTGAAGGATCTGTCTGGATTTTAACTTCAACTCTTGATTTAATTAATTTTAATCTTCCTAAAAATTCCAAAATGGTTTCATTTCTATATTTTGAAAATTGCAGAAATTCTCTCGTAAGGGTTTGTCTGTCAATTTTGTCACCGAAATGCTCTCTGAGTGCATTTTTAATTAGAGGCCAAGAAATGAGATCTGGTCTACACATTAAAAAGTTGTAAACGTTACTTTTTAGTTTTGAACAAATTGCATTAAAGACGAAATCGTTCAAACTGGAATCGTTTGATCTACCATAATTATTATAAAATTTTTCGCATCTAAAGATGAATGATTCCAATTGTTGGGTATCACCATCGAAATATGGCAGAAAATCTGCAATAGCTTTTGCGGCGTGTATGCTTGGAACGGTGATTGTACTGTTATTAAGAGACATGTTTTCTAATAAGTTTGTAATGGTATCTAGAGCCGAATTAGAATCTTGCATAAAGTTATGGTCTATAAAAAATGTAAAATGTGTAAAAATTAAAAATGTAAAAGTATGAAAATGTGAAAATACCAAGTGAATACGAATGTAATAAAATTTAATGAGATTCTACCTAAGTCTTATTTTAACGTGAAAATTTCCTTATAATTAATAATTTTGCAACCGGCAAAAATTTAAAAAAATAGTAACTAATCTAAATCGAAAATGTAGCTCTCGACAAATTTACTAAAATTAAGTTCTCTTCAAAAATGTAGCTCTTGAACGAGAACTAACTTAATACTAATGTTTTGAGCAATCTTCAGCAAAATCTAAATTTTACAAAACTGCACCAAAAATCTTAAATTAAAAAAGAAGGTGAGAGGAGAGACAAGGAAAATTCGACTTGAATTACCTTCAGACTTTGAAGACACAGCACTCTGGCGTCGATCTTCGTCCTTGGGCTTCTCTTGATCTTCCTGGTCTCGTCGGTTCCAGAAGTTAGTGATTGAAATCAGCCTGGAAGTCCTCTGCTGAGTTCTGATCCAGTCTTCTGATCCTACTGCTAGCTGCGCCAATGATGGTATCGCGTCGCGGAATCGTGTTTTTAAAAACGACTTACAAGCAATTTGATACTTTATTCTACTATAAATATAATGTTTAGACTAACAACGATATGTTAGCAAACCTAACCTAAGTGAGTTCAATGCAAGAGTAATAGGATTAAACTGATGCCTGAAGGGCACAACCATCAATATATAACATAGGGTTGTTTACTAAGATAAGATATAATTATAGCTATTAGGAAGATATACGAGGGGCTCTCGCTATATAACTACATCCTCATTATCAAAACAACCTTCAGGGCAGTAATCCCGTGTAGAATCTGTCTGCATTCGTAGAAAATTGTGTATTTAAACACAACTCAAAACAACGTCAATTACAGTACTGTCGACTTTTAATTCAATGGGCTTACGGAATATTCTGAATACAGATGCGAGAAGCCCAAACGCATTTTCAACGATACGTCTTGGCCTTGATAACCTATAATTATACACTCTTTTTGATGACCCCACATTTAAATCGGTTGAATATGGTTTCAGAGTATAGGTACTTAGTGCATATGCATCATCAGCAACTAATACGTAAAGTACTGACATGGTTCTACCACGTAGTGGTTCACTATTTGGTAAATTAAATTCGTGTTTTTCAATTTGCCTATAAAATGAAGTGGATTTGAAAACACCACCGTCCGAAATACGACCCTGAAAACCAACATTAACATATGTAAAACAATAGTTTGCATCTACAATTGCAAACAATGCTATGCTATGTGTTCCTTTGTAGTTATGAAATTCGCCCACTGTATTTTCTGGTCTTTGGATGACCACATGTTTTCCATCCATGGCGCCAATACAATGTGGAAAGTTCCATCGCTTGTCAAAATCATTCGCAATCGCTTTCCATTGCTCCTCGTTTGTTGGTAACTGTAAAAACAAACAAAAAAAAGGATTTCAGTACGATTTATATTTTTTGCAGGACACGCCGGCTGAAATATTAAATAGAGAAAACTCTGCGACTTCGCAGTCTACGTGTATATCTGAAGACGAGCATGAATTTACCCTACCACCAATAAGAAAGAAGAGAAATATTAAAAGTACAGCGATTGACGATAAAGAGGCGGAAGCTTACAATTTTATGAAAAAAGCTAGTGAAGAATTAAGTCAAAAAGATGAGTTCACTACTTATGGACAATTGATAGCTCATAAAATTCGAAACCTTAATACATTTAATCGGCTTATAGCTCAACAACGCATAAACAATATACTCTTTAATCTGGAAATGCAACAGATAACTGGTGCAGCAGCAACGCATAATGTTACCGAGATGCGGAATGGAACTGAGATGAGGAATGCGACTGAGATACAGAATATGACTGAGATACATAATGTTTCTGATATGCGGAATATGACTGAGATACATAATTTTACGGAGATACCGGAGACACAGGCTGATTCAAACATTATAGATATTAGCAATATTTCTGAATTTGTTCTATTTAAAAAATGATTATGGTTGTGTTTTTTAATAAACGAAACTGTTACTTACCTTAATATAATCCTTGAGTACTTCAATTATAGCTTTTAATACATCTGGTAGCATTGCTGATATGAGTTGTTTGGATACTTTGAATAAAAACGAAAGGGACATTAAACTGTCTCCAGTAGCTAAAAACCTTAGCGTTATTGCTAACTTTATTTCACTAGGTATAGCTTCACGTAACTGGGTTGACTGCTTTGTAATTTTTGGTTTAAGCAATTTCAAAAGTCGATCAAATTTTTTTTCGGACATGCGTGTAAAATTTTTAAAATGAATATCTTTATCTTCTCTTAGTTCACTCATAATCACGTTACTTCGATTATTATAATAACCTCGTATCCAAAACTTTCTCTTGGTTCTTTTTTTACTGGAATTTCTGATAACCAAGTAAGCTGCACATATTCCACCAAGTAAAATATTCTCGTCGCACATGTTTCCAAATTATGACAGAAACTACGACTAAACTATGGTGTTGCTTTCATTTAACGCATTCACTTATTGTAAGTGTTAAACGAAAGTCGAATAGAAAGATGAAGACGAAAGTTGACGATGAAAAGGTACAGTGTGGACATAGCTAATAGACTTCTTTCAACATAATGATGTCACATTGTTACCATGGCCACCAAGATCTCCCGACTTATCCCCAATTGAGCACGTGTGGGATATGATGGGTAGGAGATTGCTCAATTTGCAACGTCCTCCTCAGACTCTAGAAGCAGAGGAGTTGGTGGTTGCCTGGAATGAGATACCACAGGAGGACATTGACCACCTGATCAGAAGCATGCCTAGGCACGTTGGAGAATGCGTAGCACATCAGGGTGCGTCCACACATTATTAAAGGTCAAAGGGCTTTAAAGCAGTGCAATCAATTTGAAATTTTTATCATTTACTTATTATGCTTCATTAAGGAGCTATACAAAATTTTATTAAAATAAAACCATTTAAACTGGGTGTTCGGATTTATATGTCACTTAGTATATATTACAATCCGGGATTTCAACAAATTTCAGTGGAAATGCGTTTTTTATCGTTCTATGTATGTCCCCAATAGATGAATTATTCATTCGATCAAGAATTGAAGAGAAGGTTAATCACCCCACAAACCCAATTTTGAAAATCTTTAATAAACGTGCACTATTTAAGACTATAACAAGCCATCAAGTGACGAACTACGAGTTATCCTCAAAGAGAAAAATACCGCTCAAACTTCATACAAAGCCGAAAGAACCGCCGAAACATAATTATGAAAATTTCAAGTAGATAAGGAATCGGGCTTCAAAAATGACAAGAAAATCAAAATGATTAAGAAAAAAGTGGGACTGCCTTAGACGGCTAGATATAAGTTTCCGTAATAAAGCAACTCTACCAAATATTTCGTTGATCCGATCAATATTAATGATTATTTCATACCTGTCTAATCAATCTGTTAGTCTGCAAGTTACCGAATATTAGTCCAAGAATAAGTTATATCCAGAACTCTCTTTTTCATTGAGCAAAATTCAGTCGAGTGCCGTATTACAAGCAATAAAGTCACTAAAGTCGGATACAAAGGGAACTGACGGCTTATCTTTGTCAATGATCCGATTATGCCTACCGGTAGACATTATTAATGATTTTCAAAACAGGAGTACCTTCCATCATAATGGAAAAAAGCTTTGATTGTATCAATCCCCAAAAAGATTAAACCCTCTGAATTCGAAGACCTAAGACTTACCAGTTTACTACCAAATTTGTCTCATATACTGGAGAAACTGGTAAAATTGTAACTAACCCCTTATCTTGAAAAAAATGCTCAATAATTCCTGATACCCAATCTGGTTTTAGACAAAACTGTAGAACAATCCTTTTCGATTTGCAAGGTAATATTTTAGAAGCCTTAGATAAGAAAATCGCATTACGTTAATATCTACAAATATCTAGAAACCTCTTGACAGCATCAACCATGAATTGCTGCTATCTAAATAGGAATTGATAGTTTAGATATTTTATTTTTTAGAAGTTATTTTGGTCAAAGGACGCAATTTGTTTGCATCGATCAAAAATATTCTTATATGACTGGAATTCCCTCAAGCGTGCCTCAAGGCTCTGAGTTAGGACCATTATTATTTCTGATATATACTTTTCACTTGAACAAAATCCTTGATACACATACATATCCAACCTTTCGCAGACGATACGCATTTTGCATTTTTTATTGGTACTTTCTACTTCATTGACATTTCAAATATTTAGTTTAATTAGTTCGTTATTATCTTGTTTTTGCAACAAAGTAATCACAGAATGAAAGAATCACTCGCTAAGGTTAGTTAATTGAAAAAAGCAATCTAAAAAAATGTTACATGACACCTTTATCCACTTGGGTCTTCAGTGGTTATATTATTTTAATCCCCAGAATGTCGAAAATAATGTAGAAGTTTTACCAAATGATGTTAATAATTTAATCCAACATTCGTCTGATCACAATCTGGCTGTCACCTCTCAGAAGTCTAACTTGTTATTATTTTGTGCCAAAATTAAAGAATGATAACCTTGCGTCATTCGCAGAGTAACGTGAATACCCTAAACCAAACGCTTAAAGCTTTTGTTGTACATGATTTGCTTCATTTTGAAGAGCGTTTTCAAGCTAAAAAACGGTCCCGCACGGGTATCACGTATCTTTAAAAGTGACATTATGCCGATTTTTTTTTGACGTTATGCTGTTTTTTTTATATTATGTAGGTTTTTCTACAAGATGTTAACTTAGCACTTAGTTGTACGTGTTGCCTACACGTCATGAGGCTTGTTATCAATCTTTGGCTCTAATGTGATGTAAAATCTGCTTCTAAGATGGCATTACTGGAAGTCTAAGCTGTAAGATGTATGTGTTGATCATAATTACATTGGGTTCATGTCTCAAATACACTTAATTGAGATTCAAAGCTAGAAATTAGTTGCGCATCCACTTTTTCTTATCCATTCTGGAAATTACATATACAAATTTGCTGAATTTCAAAAATGAGAGAGATAAGAAATAATTATATTCACTGTACACTGTCGAATTACAAGCCATATACGTGGTAACAGTAATTACACACAACGCGGGCGCGGTGACGATTTCCCGTGATTCTCCTCAGTTTTTCGTAATTTATAACTTTGAACATAACCTCTCTTCAGAAAGCACAACATAAAAATAACCCGTCGGGTACAGCCATCATGGGAAGCATATTCAGTAATGATTTTCTCACCCAGCAAATATCACTGATTTTATACACATGCAGACCAATACACATAATCCTCCAGATGCGATCTTGCTATTCAACAAACTTTCTTCTCAGAGATAAAAACTACGGACACAGACCACTCAGTCTTACAAAACATATGCAACCAGTAATGCGTGTAGTCTAGTTGAATGGTTCCTCCATAGATGGACGTTCACAACGATCCTAGTAAGTAAACGTGGAATGACTGTTTGCGCCCTAAAAACTACCTGGTCTGCAAGTTTACATCTCATAGGTTTTTCGTGATGTTTTATAGGTTTGTTACATGATACTCGTGCCGATCATTTCAGCAATGAATATCTAAGCACTACAGCCGGTTGGCCATAATTCCACTTCAATGTCAATCTGAATATTGTAGATCGCTTCCAAAACGTTCGCTTGCATTTTCTTGACGTTTGGAAACTTGACTGAAACGATTCAACAATTAAGACCTTTTTGAAATATTTCTATTTGAATAATATCCTTCTGGCGACAGTCACCGTAATGGTATTGTTCGAAATGCGTGGGCTTCCAAAATACACAAGCTTAAAACCTGCCGAGTCATAAAACCAGGTGAAAATGTATTCCTAGACATAATCTTTTGTTGATGCATCGTCACGTCGGGCTAACGAATTTGATTCGATTTAGACATACAAATCTTCTTCATCATGTAGATTGGAACATGACTTTGCTCTTCATACTAGACGCCGATACGCATTTGTAGGAGGCATAATATAAACTCGTAGAACTAAATCTCTTCAAAGGATGCTAAACAACCAGTTTTGAAAATTCTAATTTTCGTTAAGCATTAGCCATAAAATGACTAGGACGTATAAAAAAAATGAAATGGATCAGATTAGTCAAACAGGTTCATAAAATTGAAATTCGCATGTTTAGCAAGCCTTTTATATGTCTCACTCTTTAAAAAGTTTTGGAGGTCGGTACACCTTCACACAGTTATCTCTTGCCGATTAATGATCTTCCCCCTAAACGTGAGAAAAATTCCTGCGAGCGCACTTGATAGAAATATTCAGGTGGAATACGTTAGGCCGAAAACACAGTGGAAGCCGGTTTCCGGCAAACCGGCAACCGGCTTCTATAATAATATCATGCTCTTGAGTTGGCAATAACACAATCAAGGCAGGCTCAGGCTTGTCGGCGCAGGCAGTCGGCGTTACCAGTTTTACCGGAATAATTATTTAGTTCTTTCTCGCCGGTTGTCAGAGCAAGTTGATGTGGATAATAGATTTAGACAAGTTAATCGCATCAGTATACAAACAATACGAGTACCCCATATGGGATAAAAAAAAATAAACAACACAGTAACATAAATGTAGTCGACAAATGTTGTAAAGAAATACTGAAAAAAGCGGTCGGGGTCATCTTTCAACGCCTTGAACAGATATAGATATTTACCATAATGCACCCTCTCACGCTTTATGGGGTATACACCAACTTTTTTTCTAGTGATTATTTTAGTTACTGTCCAATGCAATAAATTCGTCTTCAAATGAGCTAGACCCCATAGACAAGACATCGGTTTTATTGTTTTTTTTTTCATCAGTACTGCGTCCATGACCAGCGCCGAAATTCGGTACCGATCGGCGCTGGTTGCCGGTAAGCAGAAAACAGGCCACTGTGTTTTCGCCCGTAATCAGGTGAACAGCTTATCACCTTTGTATCAAAGTCTGTAGTGTTGGCAATAACGAAACGGGTGCTAATCGGATAAAACTTGGAACCGTATTCAGAACATTTAATACCAAAACATAGTCAAAAACTGTTTATTTGAATGTTACTCCTACCTGACTTGAAATATAGACACGATTATTATAAGCCATTCTGCTTGTAGCGTTTTTTCTTGTGCGAGGAGGAATCTATGTGAATAAAATCATTGTTAGTAAGTATGAAGCCATAGCGTACAAGCAGCACAACAAAATATGACTCCACAGATCTAGCGTTGAGAGATCCGTCAGTACTCGTCGTTATGGGAAATCTTAAAATGTTACTAGATATTTAGCTATTATTTTTTGTCTCGTTTTACATAATGGATACTCGTGAAAAAGTATCTGCCCATGCGTCAAAAACATAACCCTCCGTCTAAGACAGTAAGGTCAAAGAGTGTATATACAGGGTGTTTCAGTTTATTGTTGCATAACTTTAAGATTCGATAGAACTTTTAAAATTAATGCATAAAGTCTATATAAACATGGGTCGAAAAATGCGTGACTTCCGAAATACAGGGTGTTTAAATTTACTTTCTAAAATATTTCGAACAATATTTGATGTATGCAAATTGGTATACAAGGGTGTTTTGGTACGACAAAACGAACCATGGGCATAGTTTTACTGGAGCCGCTAGAGGGCGCTCTCTACTGTACCTGTAGTGTATTAAAATGACCGAAAATTTTTTCTTAGTGCAATTTTTTGCTTTTTGAATAAAAAAACTGATTCTTCGCACTTTTCAACATAAAAAGCTCTCTTGTGAATTTTCGTTATAGTTAGCCGTTTTTGAGATATTTCGATTTTTAAGGTTCGATGCATTTTTAATTATTTATGATAAAATAACGTTAAAAAGTCAGTATCTCGATACTTTTTAGAAGTAGGCTGTGCAAATATTTTTGAAATTGAAAGCAGAATAAGGTTGAACGTCAATTAGTTGACAGTTAGTTTTGTTGTCTGTTGAAACCTGAAACGTTTTTTTGCAATTGTGAATGCATGAAATTTAGTTTCTTTTACCTGTGTTTTTTTGTAAGTTTTATAAAAATGCCATTTTTATTCTCCAATCAAGAGTTAGCGGATATTCGTTTTGTGTATGGCTTTGTAAATGGAAACGCAGCAGAATCAGCCAGAGAATACGCACGAAGATTTCCAAACAGACGGCATCCAACTCGCTCAGTATTTGTAAGAGTGTATCGCCAAATAATTGAAAATGGTTTTGGAAATCTCCAAAGGGATCAAAGCATAAATGTTCGTCAGCGCAGATTTACCCGTATGATTCTGCGTGAGTTTGATAGAGATCCGACCACAAGTGTTAGGAGAGTTTCTGGTGCCTTGCGAATTTCAGCAAGCCATGTTCACCGTGTTCTTAGAAATGACTATAGACATCCTTACCATTTGCAACCTGTGCAAGGACTACAGCCAGGGGACGGAGAACGAAGAATCACATTTTGTCAGTGGATTCTTGATAGAACTGATAATAATAGGGAGTTTTTAAGTAACGTTTTATGGACCGATGAGTCATGCTTCACTAGACGTGGAGTGGTAAATTTTCATAATCAACATATTTGGTCGCATAAAAATCCGCATGCAGTACGGGAAAGAAATTTTCAGCATGAATTTATTGTGAACGTGTGGATTGGTATCTACCGTAATCGACTATTTGGACCCTACCTTTGCCTGCAAGGTTAAATGCTGCGACCTTCTTGGAATTTTTAAAGGCTGAACATGCAAGTATGTGGGATGATGTTATGTTAGATTTAAGAAGATTGACCTGGTTCCAGCTTGATGGTTGTCCAATTTTTTTGACATTTATTCATGGGGGTATATCCATCCATTTGCAACATACGAAGCATACTTTTCTTTCATAAATTTATAAATCACACTTTTCGCCAGAGCAGCTATTCCCAAAACCTGTAAGTTATCACTTAGCTATTTAACTTTTTACTAATAAAAGTACGTTGGCTTGGAATTCAAAAGTTTCCTAACCTCAAATAGCTTACTTGTCCAATCCCTGGTCTATTCCAGATGGTAGCGAGTTATCCAGGCAGCCTGGTCTTAAGACGATATGTTTATTTGGGCCGTATGACTTTTTGATGTAACCATCAAAAGTAGTGGAAAGAGTTGGACTCCGTGTTGCTTAGTATAAATGCAGCGTTTTATAAATATTTTATGACAGCTTGGCAACACTGCCACGCTAGCCAAAGACATGGACCGCTGTTTTTATTTGTAAACCAGTAATAGTCCAAGAGCCGACAGAAAAGTTTTGGTTACATCGCGTACTGGCATGAAGTGTTAAACACTAGTCAAATCTCACGAATTTTGATGCTAAGCAGCAATCTAGGCAAGTTTGTTGTTCAACATCAACATACTTGAAACGTGACTAATATTTATCGCATTATTATCAATGATGTAACAAATTTACGATCGACTTCCCTAGTATAATGAATATGAGTCCCAAGGTCAATAGGGCCGACCACCATATTACAAAGCCATTCCACGAAGTGTCTTCTCTTGATATATCCACTCTTCGGTCAAGTAATAAAAAATAGCGTAAAATATCTTTCCGTTCGAAAAAGATAAACTATGACCTATGTTGACTAACAATTTGAGCAACACGGCAATCAACAATGGAATGATCGACGTATCGACGAGGGCCTGTCACCATTACGTACAGATCTGATCCTCAGATAGACGTGCGAGGCATTGACGCGTGACGTTAACTATGGGAAGTTATCCGACGGACAGCCGGAAGCAGATCTATACATTAATGCCGGATGACGTTTGGTTATGATGTGTCTGTTGGATCGCCCGACACGAGACGATATCTCCTGGGGATTTATAGGGAGTACGGAATCAGCCACGACGTACAGAGTTTGCCAGATTTAGAATAGGCTACTTGTCTCATATACAAGGTCCGTTATTAAGAACACATGTGTTTTGAATGAGTAGTACAGTCAAAATAAGTATGGGAAAATATTTCATTATATCAAAATACTCAGAAATTGTTAGAGTATTCGAGTGGACTGTACAGCGGCTGGTTCAAGAATGAAATGTGGTTGTCGCCTACCTTTGATCCGGTATTCTATCTAATTCTGGTTCGTATTCCTGGCGTAGCGGTGATGCAAGGCGTAAAGATTGCGGGTGTGGGAGCGGTTCTGACTCTATGCGTTTGCTGCGTACATGCGGTTTCTGAGTATGTGCGTTTGCTGCTTTCCTTTTTTGTGCTAGCAGCGCACGCCCGCGGGGTAGGCAAGCGACAACGCAGACTAGCCTTATACTAAAGCCAGCCCAAATATCCGTAATAGAAATACATGCAATTTTTTTGAACAAAACAAAATTTACGTTGTCGGCCATATGGCGCCCTTGAGCCGAAATGCAGGAATCAAGCCTCTCCCGAGTGGAGACAGAAGAGTTAGATCTCACCTAATACAGTTGAATATAAGCCAAATGCCTCAATTATATCCAGTCAAAGTCTCAAACGCACCACCTTGGGCTGTTCAGCTTCCTCGTGTAAATACCCAGCTAACAGAACTAGACAA
Organism: Acanthoscelides obtectus; assembly: GCA_963669975.1. Taxonomy (NCBI): domain Eukaryota; kingdom Metazoa; phylum Arthropoda; class Insecta; order Coleoptera; family Chrysomelidae; genus Acanthoscelides; species Acanthoscelides obtectus. The sequence goes on from CAVLJG010000001.1 coordinate 105,910,291, forward strand.
GCATAGCACCCCTAATGAAATAATACAGAGAAATTTCTACGAAATTGTTGGTAAATATCTTGACCACAAGCTAATATTTATCGACGCATCGAAACAAGGATCAAACTGCGGAGCAGCAATAGTTACACCAACAACCATCAAGACCGTGAAGATTCCGGACTCAGCCACTACTCTGACAGGAGAGCATTACGCGATTCTGGAAGCATTAAAATATATAGAAAGCACCGTTGACCAAAAATGGATAATCATTACAGACTCACTTAGCTCAATATACTCCATCAATAAGTTATACACAAAAAATCCGATAGCCAAGATAATACAAGAAACAATTACTCAACTCACCAACAATAACCAGATTATAGTACTTATGTGGGCTCCATCTTACAAAGGAATAGCAGGGAATGAAACAGCAGATACAAACGCTAAAAGAGCGGCAACGAACAACAGCATCTGCAACCTCCCAGTTCCAGCATCAGATATGAAGGTATATGTAAAAGGCAAAACAATAGACCAGTGGAATAGTGTGTGGAAGAACAAGCCTCCCAAACTACAAGAAGTGAAACCCAAGCTCAATGAATTGCAAACAGTAACAGAAAAAAGGAGACTGCCAGTGATAATAACACGCCTCCGACTGGGCCACACAAGAATCACCCACAGCTACCTCATCACCCGTGACCCTGAACCAATGTGTTTTATGTGCGAAAGCGTTTTATCGGTAAAACACATTCTAGTGGAGTGCCCAATGTTCGAACAACAAAGACATCAGTTTAATCTCTGTGGTAAAACTCTAAAAGACATAATTGGAGCCACCTGCAATGTCCGAAATCTAATGTTGTTCTTGAGCCATTGTACGTATAATTTAATACATAAAATTTGATTCATGTACACATTAAATCCGCTGCTAATAGCTAATTAGCTGATGCAGCTTATGTAAATAAAAAAAAGCCTCTCCCGAAATGAGCCCAGTGCGTCGGCCAGTATCCGTGCAGGAATTTGGGTTACTTCTCTTCTTATTTCCTCCTTCAAATCGACGAGGATCCGAGGCTTGATTTGGTAAACTTTTGATTTCAGGTAGCCCCATAAAAAAATCACACGCAGTATCTGCCTTAGGAAAACGAAATATATCGATCTCAAGACGGATGTACAGGTCAAATTTAAAAAAGTATATTTTTCATTTTAATACGAAACGGTGAAAACACTATCGGCCATGATGTGACGTCTTACAAATTGTAAACAAAGAAGCGTCATCCATATGTTACTCGTGGACCAAAGGTGTCTTCTTTAGATACTTCTAAAAAACATGATGAACGTAAAAAGTTATCGTTTTCTCGTTTTATTAAAAAAAACAATTATGGAAGTTGGATTCGTAAAATCAGAAAGCACAAATTTGCCGAAAATTGACACACTCATGGTTGGTATGTTTTTATATGTTTGAAAGTTTTAGAGGTTTTGCTACTCTCAGCTGCTGTTGACAAATGGGCCAAACTGGCGGACATCGTTTTCACCTGTCTAAGAAAAGTATATTTTTAAATTAAAGTGATGCTGTCTTTCAGGACTGAAAGAAATATAGTATTATTTTTTTTGGATTAATAAAACAAATATAAGCTATTTAAGACATACTTAAAAGAAGGGTCAACTAGCCTATTATAAGCTTGAGGGACTAGAGGTTGGCCTATTTAAAATTTGTATAGACTATGATAAAAAAATAATGAATATTTTTCCAAAAATCTGGTTCCATTGGAAAGGTTGAACGATGACATTCAAGAATGACAAAACATTATTCGAATGACTGCTACAATATATCCGATTATCCCAATTTTTGACTACTTTTCGATTAATCCTCCGAATTCCCAACGTCTCCTAGATAGAATCATTTTTTAATATTTTTTCAAAACTTCCGTATTAAATTCACGTCGAATCTTCTTATCAGCGGAATGAACAAAAAAAAAACATTTCCGATGTAAAAAAAGTTGAAAATTATAAAATATATTTCCTAAATGGGTTGAACTAATGCAAAAATAGGGATTTAAATTTTAATATTATGAAATTTAAAGTCGTCCGCAATTATCCGGAAAAATGAATGTGTTATTCGTGTTATAAATGTATTAATAAATGGTTTTGTATCCTAACAAACATTTTTGTTATAGTTTTTATATGTAGCTTTTATTATGACGGTGTTGATAATGATAATTTTCAATCTAAGATACCATCTGAGGGCAATACGCTTTTAACAAGCGATATCAAATAGAGCATATTAATAAACCAATTTTGAATTATGAATAAAATTTGTTCAGTAAGCTTATAGTTCGTATTGAGTTTATAAAACTTTATATATAAAATAAAATGTCCTACAATTTAAAAACATAGCCTCGCTGACGCTCACACGGTACAGCCGAAATCGAGAAATACCCCAGCATTTCTGAAGGAGAGAAAATACTGTGCAAATCAAGGAGGCCATAAAGGCGTACTACAATTGTAGGAACGACTGACGATATGGTCTTAAGAGCAGTAATAAAGCAATTATAGAATAAAATAGTTAAAAATTTATAAAATATGTTTGCCATCTGGAGAACCTTTTCAAACCTACAACTCTATTATGCAACATTTTTCTTTATGTATTACATATTTTTTGAGATATTTTGTCCATGCTCCACTTTGTGGACACCCTCAAATACTCATGAAGATCACGAACAATGGGCTAGAACTTGGAATTTCTCACTCTTTACATACCCCGTGTCAAAAATAGGCGTTTTATTTGACAAAACTCATGAGCTCCAAAGGACCTTGAAAGACATAGTCAAGGTCACGTTCAAAACCACCATTAGATGAATCTTTTCAAATCTTACAATTTTTCATCCGCAACATTTTTCTCTAGGAAACGTATTTTTCGAGATATTTCATACTATCCACTGTATATTTTCGGAGATAAAACAATACCTATAACCTTTCTAGGGGATCAATCAGTGTACGTCCCTCCATATTGTGGTTCACACAAGGAACTGTCTTAGGTCCGCTGTTATTCAATATATATTTAAATGATATTTTCCAAATTAATTGTGTTGGCAAAATAACTAGTTTTGCAGATGATACTGCAATATTATATGAAGGCACTGACTGGTCTGATCTGAAAAATGTAATTGAAAATGATTTTATCAAAATTATTCGGTGATTTAACAGTAGAAAATTAAGCATTAACTACTCTAAAACACATTTTTTACCATTTGGATCTTATGCTAGACATCTGCCAAATTACACAAATTTCTCCTTCAATATTAATGATCAAAAAATGTAAATTAATAGAGTGCCCAACATAAAATACCTTGGAGTGGTCTTGGATCCTCACTTACGATGGGACATCCATGTCAATTATATTTTAAAGAAAGTTAGATTTGTATCCTACAAAATTAAATACCTTGGGAATATATTGACAGAAAAATATCTTCGAACATTATACCATGCACTGATTGAGCCTCATCTCACATATGGTATATTAGCATGGGGAGCTGCATGTTCCTCACATATCTATAATTTAGATGTTTTTCAAAAAAGTATTCTAAAAATGATATTTAAAAAACCGAAACTTTATCCCACTGAAAAATTATACGCAGATGTTCGAATGTATGATATAAGACAGCTTTATTTCTTACACAGTATCACTCACTACCATAAATTTGTAAACACCGACCAAAAAATTAAACATAATCATTATACCAGGTACAAAATTCGTGGCACAGTAGTTCCTCAACCGCATAAATCTATAATGCAGCGATCATATCTCTATTTAGCGCCTAAATTTTATGAAATTATACCTAAAGACTTAAAAGATTTACGTTTCGGAAATTGTTTCAAAAGAAATTTAAAAAAGTGGCTACATTCTATATCTAGGACTGAAATTCATAAACTCATAAATACGAACATCAACTAAATACATAATCTACTGTAGCTAATTTTTGTCCTTTTTTGTCATTTGCATTCTACAGTTTCAACTTAAATTTATTGGTCCATGTACAGGCGATGCCTTCTATTGGGCCTGTTTTGATTTTATATTTATTTACTCATATTGTTTGTTATCTTTGTACATTGAGTAAATAAATATTATTATTATTATTATTATTACATGTGATGGTAACACACTGGGCAGTCATTCCCATTTTTAGATGTATATAGGTTTTATGATTCGTGAAAATTACATTTTAGCATTGCATCGTATGTAAGCGCTGTATGGCGGCTAGGATCCCTTGGTAAAATGGTACTTGGTAGGACAGATCTTTACATATCTAGTGTCCCCACCTATGTTCAATATCTAGGAGGCAGTTTGTCACGCAAACGCCTGTATTTGCTTTAATTTAAGCAACTTTCAATACAAAATATGTCTTGAATCTCAGTAATGTGAACTAAACAAGAACCACTTGTTGTAGTTATTTTTCTTCAGCTAATCGATCCTTAAAACCTGACACAAACAATATTCCAACATCTGCAATCACTGTTCCCGATTAACACCTTGCGTCGATAAATTTTTCTGACGAAGAAACTGAACAGAACAAAATGACACACTTTTTGCCCTTGTGGCAATTCATTTTATACCTCGGTTCTCTCAATTTTTCTCCGTCTTGAAGCTAATGAAGTGAAAAAATACGGCCTATTTCACTTCTCCTGAACAAAAAACAGGAGAAAGTGATTTGACTGGAGCATGATCTCGATTTATCACACTGCTACTGGTATATAATTAATTGCTTTGTCAATACTACTGCCTCGATATTCGTCGATCAACTTTCTCGTTGATATGTTTTCTTTCTTTTGTCGGTTGTTTCGAGTGAAACGAACAAGTCGCTCGAACATATGGTGTGTTTTAGCCCTACTTTTCTTTACTCCAGACCAAGCCGTAGTAGATTATTGAAGTATTGAAGTATGCGTCAACAATTAGAATCATGAGAGGACAAAAATACGAGCTAATAAAAAACGATATGCAGGGCACACTCAAAGGAAAAAGAAGCGTAGGAAGAGGGCAAAGGCGAAATTACATATGGAAATTGCCCCCAAAGATATCCAAATCTGGACAAATCCAAATTAGGATATATAGGGGTTAAATTAGCAAGGTCAAATTTTAGAGATTAGAGATTAGAGATATTTCTTTGCGGGCGCAATTTTGTTAAAATTACTGATGCTATACTGCTATACAGGGTGTCTGCGAAAGGTTGGGAAATCTCGAAACTGCAGATACTACAGACCAAAATATGTGAATGTAAACATACCTTAGTCCAAAAGTTGATAATTTGCCAGATACTAACAATTTTATTCTCTATTTTTCCTTCTTGCTTGAGAAGTATTTCAGATTTTGGCATAAAACTCGGTATAGGGAGGTTTTTTAGTATGAGACAAGAATCCGTTATTTTTTATGACCAAACTTCTAGAGGGCGCCACTTACAGCACTATTTCGGTAAACAACTTATTATAACTTTTTCTGCTACCCTGTATACAACAACTGATCGAAAAATCTTATTTTCTCATATATTCGCAACAAAAAGCTTTACTTGTTGAAGTGTAGTTAATAGTTTTCGAGATATTTGTTTTTAAAAGTTCCAATGCATTATTTGTACCATGATAAAATATTTTTATAACATAATAATCAAGTTGCTTTGGATAATATCTCGGTGGCGTTGATATGGTGTCTAATATTTGTCATAATATTGCTTTAAGCTTCATGAATAATTTTAAGTTGACAATAAGTTGTTAAACATAATAATAATTAACCTAAAAAAAAAGAAAAACTGAAAAAATAATACAAAAAACATAATTATATACATCTGATAAGTTCTAAGTTTAAAAATGTAGGTGTATAAAAAATATGATGTATATAACATATATAAGTGAAGGCTATTCAATATTTATGATTTAAAAGTATAAAATTGTAACAGTTATACAAAACAAAAGAATGCTATATTGGAAATATTTTTGTGTGAGGTGACAGATAAATTTTATAAACTAATTTATATACTTCTATTCAAAATAAATTTCTTCATATTTCTTTTAAATTCATCATGTGATAGCAATTTTGTGGATCGAGGTAGAACATTGTAAAAAATAATTGCGTTGTAGGTGAATCGTTTACGAAAGAATGATGTCCTGTGGAGGGGCATTGTGAGTGTTTCAGTGAATCAAATGTCCCTAGAATGGATATTGCTCCTAGATATCAGCTTATTTCTCAAAAACGGCGGAATGGATGATACCAAAAGCCTGTGGGTGTAAGTAACTAAGTGCAGCTCACACAGTTAATTAACTCTCAACCACATAATGGAGTTATACGTTTGATCAACTTTTGGACTAAGGTATATTTAGGTCAAATAACATATTTTGGTCTGTAGTATCTCTAGTTACCAGATTTCTCAACCTTGAAAAAAACATTTTTTTGAATTTTTGGTTAGGCAATGAAAAATTAGCAAACATAAAAATCCACTGTATATTAGTGCTTTCTAGCGTTTCTTTCAGATGTACTAACAAAATGAATGTTTGCCCGGACTATCGCCAAAATTCCTTTTTTCCCGTTTTGGGTTGGTTCAGATTTGGGGGCAATTTTCATATGAAGTTTCGCGTAAAGCCTTAAATAAATGGGATAGACGTAGCCCGATTTGAAGTTTTAAATCCGCAGCTAAGGAACATATGATGGCACATGAAGAAGAAAAATAAAGAACGGTAGCAGGCCAGAATCGAAATTATGTTGTTCTTATTAATTAATTAATTGACCTTTCTTTTATGTTTTTTTTTACGTTTTGTTCACATATATTCACTTGTATTTTTAGTATCCTTCCTATAACGTAAGTAATAACCGTATTGCATCTGTCTCTTTGACCACAAATTGGAGGATTACTAATGAATAAACTCCAAAAAATATACCCATTAGTCTTTGTCAGACGGAAGTCAAAATATTTGGACTTCTGAAGTCTGATGCAGACAGTCGTTTTCTAAAGTTGTGCTTCATCTTCACGTACATACCAAAATCGGATCGTGGTATTTGTAGAGGATGTTGTGTAGACAGAACAACAGATTAACAAAACGAAGGAAAATAGGTCTGTGTATATTTATACAGGGTATTCCAAACCTCTCTGTCCAAACGATGCTAGATGCTAGCATTGTTTAACGTATTTTACCTTAGTGATGGAAAATTCTCGAGAACAAAGAAATTGTGAATATTCTAAAAAATGAGAATTACCAGAAGTGGTAAAACCAACACAAACTCTAAGATTTTATTGAACATTAACAAAAACAAAATATAATAAATTATGTTCCATCTTCCGAGATAAATAATAAAAATATTCTCGTTTTCACAAAAGAATAAGAAACGAAATAAAAACTTGAACAGACTTGAACGAAGTGAAGTTAAGAAAATGAATCTGAGTCAGAAAAGATGCCCAGATCACGGTATTCATCCTCTGACGCATCCGACTCATCACCATCGTCCGACTCATCACCATCGTCCGACTCATCACCATCGTCAGACTCCAATATCATTCTCCCTGCCTCTATTTTCGTCAAGGCCCTTTTTCGACTGGCAGTGCAAAGTAGATTTGGACCGCTTGGATATTGCTGATACCTGGTCCTGGTCCAATAGTTTTAAATTATGAGCTATGAAAGAAACTTTATCGGTTCGCTCAGCTGTCAGTCGGTTACTTTTTGAAGAATGAATGAAACCATATGTACTGAAACTTCTTTCGGTAGCCGTGCTAGTCGCAGGCGTTTTCAGAATTTGAACCGTTCAACAAACGAAACTAATTCTGATACTGTGATTCACTTGCGATGCTTGCTGTTCTCACAGGAAAAAATACAAATAAATACCTCTGGGATTTCCCACGCGGTCCGTTAAAAGTAGGTTTTCGATGGTAACGCTTGATAAATTTACCGGCAGGATATTCTCGAGAATATATGTTTTGAGAACATTCTCGCCTCATATAACTAATTTTACCTAATTCCGTATTGGCTGAAAAACAGTCACGTCGTCTAAGAAAATTTGTCACAGACAGCTATGTCTCTCCTCTTCGCGATAATCGATCTTCTTTGAAAAGGTTACTGTTTCCTACATAATCTCCCAGATGGCGCTGTGGCCAGTTATATGTGAGCATACGGTAGTAAAATACCAAAATTGATGAGAGTAGCGAAACTAATCGTACGCCACTGCTATTACGCGGAGACCTTCGAAAATGCGGCGCTTCTTTGTGAAATGTCGGTAAATGTCGCTGTAATTAAAAGGAACAGCGTCAAAGCAGTGGCGCACGCTGACTTCTGCTACTGTCATCAATTCTAGTATTTGACTATAGGAGATACCAGCCTTTTTATAGTAGATCTATGATTATCGCATAGAGGAGAGACATGTCTGTGATGCGGCGGTTTTTCACTTCCTTTCGAATAATCTTTGGGACACGCATCGCTTTCAGTTAGCTATCATCATCTATCCATTCTTTTGGAAGATGTGTCTCTTGAGACAACATGAAGGATGTGGTTACAGAACGATGGGTGCCCTGCACACTATGGCAGCAAGGGGGTATCTTGATGAAACATTCCCTAGAAGATGCGTTGGCTGGCTAGGACCAAATTTGTGGCCTCCACGGTACCCAGGCCTGAACCCTCTGGATTTTTTTAAAAGACGAGGTCCACGGAAAACCTGTTCGATCAGCTCATGAACTACGTCATCGAATCCGTCAAGCAGCATGTAAAGTATCCGATTTAATTTTAAGACGTTTAAGAGGTCAATTTTTAAGAAGATGCAGGTTGTGTATAAGAGTCTGTGGTAGACATTTTGAAAAAATGTTGTGAAAATAATAATAATAATGATAATAATAATTTATTTCAGGCCGTATTTACATTACAAGATGTTAATTTAATTTTCAATTGGTTAATTTAAGATGTTAATAATGATTCCTAATTCTTTATTTGATATGAATGTTGTAAACATCAATAAAAATGCAAAAAAAAATACAATCTAACGTAATGTTCTTTATTTTGATGCCCACATACAACAATGAATAAAATGGATAGCTTTCTTAGACATCTGCTAAGATAAAAAGCTATTACTGCAGCTAAAAAGTTGTAATTTGGACATAAAAGACAGACAGCTGCACTTACTATTTTTAATTTGTAAGATTTCGCAAGTATTACGACTTGAATGACAAAAGTAGGAATTATTCAGTTTTTAGTAAAAATAACCTACAAATGTTATATTACTTTTGAAAGAATATTAAATATCTAGTTTTTAATGTCATTTGCTGATTCAGTCTGGTACATTTTTTTCACAGTAATTAGTCAAACATTAGTAAAGGTTTTCGCATTGAAACCAAATGTAAATTTAGTTTTTTTTAGCATACCGTGCTGGTTTTCAATGGAATGAATAATCTGCTGACAGAACCAACTATTAATAGCCCAGGAAAAAAATTATAAGTTAGAAGTTCTTTATAGCCATAACAGGCAAAAAAGAGCAAAAAGTAGGGATTTTTTGAAAAAACGTAAAAGTGGCAACGTGCCGAAAACCAGAAAACTATTACTACGGTTATGCTGATTTTATCTGATTGATCTACCTCCCCTGTCACTCTGGCGTGTTATTTCTAGGACACCCTGTATATGTAACCATTGGCTCATAACAACCGATCGTTATTAGATTTCGTCTGGAATTTCTCACTCTACTAATAAAATTGACTTTCACAATACAAACCACAGCAATTCATAACTTTGATATGCACAACCCGTTTCGAATTCTTAACTGGGACCCGCCCAGCTTCCAACATCTTGAGGAAACGCTCTCTCGAATCAAGGTCGGAGACACACTTACCTTCCGACGTTGCCAGATTGCCCCGGATCACCTTATTAATAATTATTGGTCACCGAATTCAGGCCTTATTATGTTTGCATCGCATGCTGAATGTGTTTATCTGTAGCGTGTATTTCTGGATACTCCCGCCTATCGGAAAGCATATTACGTATTTAGTCGGCCCTTTAGTGCCGCTAGATCGCTTCCGTCATAATTAGCTATGGAATTCAATTTTGCAACGTGGAAGCTCAATTTCAAAGCGAGATAAGTAGATTCACTTTATTTTTCCACGACTTAAGACTACCAAGCAAAACTGACTGACTCCCTTCCTGAGAGAAATTTTTGTGTGCATTTTCTAAGATATTTATATAGGGTTGTCCAATAGGGACGCAGGGAAGTAAACGTCAATTTGACATAGACGCCATCTTTGTTTTCTGTCATCGACATGTCATTTTGTTAGTTGAATGTTTACCATTGATCGCTATGGAGTCGTATTCGATTGAAGACCGCATTAAAGTTATTCAAGAGCACTACAAAAATGGTGCAAAAATAAAAAACACGTTTCGCGCGCTTCGTGAACATTTTGGTCGCAACAACCGCCCAAACGAAACAAGCATCGGTCGTCTGGTGCGAAAATTCGAGGCAACAGGTTTTGTGGCAAATCTGCCAGGCTCTGGCCGGCCAAGGAGCGTTCACACACCGGAAAATATTGCTGTTGTGAAGGAGAGTGTGAGAGACGATCCGAAACAATCAACAACGCGTCGATCCCAAGAATTGGGCATTTCGAGAACCAGTTTGCTCCGCATTCTCCACAAGGATTTGAATGTACACGCCTACAAGATCCAATTGACGCAAGAGCTGCGCCGGGCCGACCATTTTTCGCGCCGAACGTTCTCAGATTGGCTCCTTGAACACCGCCAAATTGATGCCAATTTTTCATCAAAAATCATGTTCAGCAACGAAGCGCATTTCACTTTGAATGGGACGGTAAACAAGCAAAACTGCCGCATCTGGGCGAACGAAAATCCCCGTGAGTATCAAGAGCAGCCGATGCATCCTCAAAAAGTGACTGTGTGGTGTGCATTGTGGTCAAAAAGCATCATCGGACCTTACTTTTTCGAAAATGCGGCCGGGGACGCCGTTACCGTCAATTCTGAGCGATATCACGTGATGATAGAGGACTATTTTTTGCCGCAACTTGAAGGAATGGATATGGACGATGTTTATTTCCAACAAGACGGTGCAACATGCCACACAATCAACGTCAATATCCATCGATTGCAGTCCTTCTTCGGTGATCGCGTGATTTCGCGCAGAGGAGATGTGCCATGGCCACCAAGATCGTGCGATTTGACTCCCTTGGACTTCTTTTTATGGGGATATTTGAAAAGCAAAGTCTACGTCAACAAACCAGCCACCCTCCAAGAACTCAAAAACAACATCATTGCCGAGATAAATGCCATAGAACCGACCATGTTGCAAAATGTCATTGAAAATTTCGACCATTGCGTGGACGTCTGTAAATCCAGTCGTGGTGAACATTTGAGCGATATTATTTTTCATACACAAATGGTATAAATCAACCTTCAAAATAAAGTACCCAACTTGATTTGAATATCAATCTTTCTTGTTTTAATATGCGTTTACTTTCCTGCGTCCGTTTTGGACAACCCCATATAATATGCTTAGAAAGGGTTGCATATCAAAGAGTTTTCGTTGCACCAAGGAAATAAGAGTTGGTAGTGCCGCTTCATTGGAAAAAGATCAGCAGTTACGCATTGTAAAACCTAGAATACGTTTCGCTTAAGAAATGATGCATGCTACATGGACAGAAAAGTTCAACCAGCAGGACAAGGGTCTTTGTTGTTCTCTTCAAACCGCATTATTTCTGGAATAATAAAAAAAAATCGAGTTCGTCTTGCAACTGTATGAACAAACTTTACACTTGGAAATCTTTAAGAAAAGAAAGTTATTGTCACACCAATGTGTGATGATATCTATATCCTACCAAAGGGCAATATATTTCTCTAAATTTCTAATTTTAGCGTAGATTTTCCGACCATCGGCAGAAAGGAGATTGTGACACTTTAGTCCTTTAGTGAAAGAGCAAGGTTATTTATTAGGAATAAGAATAACAAAGGGCCTAGGTTCGATCCTTGCGGCACGTCAGAGGGAACAAGTATAATTTGCTGAACATTAACCATTACAATAAACAACGGAATCAAAAAGGTTTCACAAAAATCCGTTCAGTGGAACCGGGTTCCCCGGTTTTCATATTTTTGTCTTAGGCCGCGCTACTAGAGGGCCTACTTAACTAGATTCCACTTTATTACTGTTCGTAATCGTTCTTTAAACGTACAGTTTTCGTGACAAGCTTCCTGGCCTCGAAATCAACTGGCAACGCCGCTTGCGAAACCGTTGTCGCTTGAGGCACATTCGGCTTAAGTACCTATAGATCGTCATCTCGTAGTTTCTAAAACGCTCATTTACTTAAATACAGTTATCTCTGATGGCGGTACATTTTTTACGATCCGGATGTGTGTGGCCGAAATTTTTGAATTATCATTTCGCTGAAATTGGGATGAGTAATATTCAGCATCTTAAATTCATGCGGGATGAAACGATAATATGGTACCCACTCATATACTACAAAAACATTTTTCTACTTTTGAGTTGAATGCATTTTCACATTTATACCTGTTACGACAAAAACGGTTAGCTTACAGTTTCTTATATTCTAATTTTTTATTTGAATAGAATTTTCGCGCCACTCGAACCTCCAAAATCTAAATGCCAATTACTCAAAACAACGGGTATCGATGAGATTAGGGACTGACACTTATATAACATCAAAATACTTCCTCGCCAGTGGAGTGGCAAGTGAAATGTTTACATTCCTTCAAGAATAACTCCTCATGTCGTAATTAAACAAAAAGTGATAAACAGGATGCACTACACTGTATGAATGCATAAATAATTTGCTACCTGAGCTATTATGGTATGAAGTGTGTCGCGTCCCAGCACCATGTCATTACAAATAATCCATATACCATTTCCGTGAAATGAAATGCGATTCAGCAGCAAATAAATTGTTTTCTAACACTGCCTAGAACTTAAAATACACAACATTTCAATATTGTTGCAATCATCATTTGCCACATCAATTTGTAATATCCTTCCAATTGCGAGAATTTTATGATAAAGTATCCCACGCTCTGTTACTATTATTATTGCAGAGACCCAGTTTGTATTTTGCTATTAATTTGTCCACTCACCATAGAAAGTGGATTTGTTTGATATATTTTTCTGCAGTATTCGAAAGTTCATACACTATGTATTTGTTGAAATAAATGCATAATAGGACTTTGAATATCAGTCCAGGACATCGGAACGTTTCCCGCGGTTCTTGGGGATCGTTTCAAAAACTAAATTGATGATTAGATTAAAATGTTGCAACCTTTTAATGCCACTCAAGCGTCATGTAGCAAGTTTTTCAGATTTATCTATAATCAGCTTACTATATTAGTAGATGGGCGATTGCAAATGTTGGCTTACATTGCGTACTGAGATGATGTGATAAAAAACTGGTCAAACGTATTTTGATGATAGAATACAAACTTTTCAGGTTAAATGTTGATCAAAGCGGTATATTTAATTTTTGAATTATTGGAAAGAACTCTGAAGTTTTGTTATATAGAAAAAGACATGTTTTGACTAACATTAAAAGTTTTATTTTTTAATTATCCCGAATACAAACAGGATAGCATTCTATCATTTTTAGCAAATAAAATATGCACCAGCATTTATTTATGATATATTCACCCAATACCAGACAGACAGGAATTCCATATGCAATCTGATGCTTGATATTTTACTGCGCAAGATATTTTTTGATATAATACATGGGATATATGTAGCAAAATTTTAAAGCGCCCCAAGTATATTAGTTGCTGTTAAATTTTAGAAGAAAATTTCCATTCTGTATTTTTTCTTATTTTGGCCTGTATTATAATAAAGTAATGAACCATCTAGTACCATTATATAAACACAAAAGTAGTCAGTTAAGACATATTTTATTGATTGTTATATGCTTAAAAATGCCCGTCGTAAAGTGAAGTAGACACAACAGAAAATGTTGCTTTCATGTCATAAAGTTCTTATTGAACGTTTTTGTTCTCTATCAGATTTTAATAAATTATGTAATTTATGGCTATATTTTAGCAGAAACATAGGGTTGTATAAAAAACACATACGTGTATACAGGACGTTACAAATTCAATGCTCTCACTAGCATTGCTATCTTGGTAACCGTCGAAGTTACGTATATTAAGGCAAACATGTGGATTTCAAGGTTTAACCATACTTCGTTTTAATATTAAACAAATTTAAAGCCGTTCCGGAATTATCCGAAAAAATTAGGGCCTCATTCGTTTTATAAATGTATTAATAAATGTTTTTGTATGAAAACTATACACAACTTTTTTAAGGTACCATATTATTTTGACCGAGTGAGCGGTAATGAGTCTTGCATTGAGTGGTCGGACAGACTTTTTAGGAAAACACTCTTCTCCATATGCACATGCACTATGCACAGAGGAAAGGCTGGACCTCTTCTCGTGTCGATAATACTTAGGCATATCCCCCATCTCCAGTAAAGTAAACAAAAACACCACAATACCTCTTAACGCATGGTTCAACAAGGCCATTTGCTGTCAAGGTCAAATCCTTGATCACCATTGGCTAGTCAGGGAGAAATCCTAACAGTATGTGTTACATTTTCTCTGATGATGTCGCTTTCAAGCTTATGTTGTTCTCTCATTTATTTAGGGTACAAAGTTATTACTCCCGTACAGAGCCTATGAGCCAGGCAGTAATAAGCGTGTTTTTAGTAGGTTATATACCAAAGCTTTAAAACAACCAAGATATTAGGTTCTAAAAAGCAAGAAATGAGCCAGTACAACCCTGCCTACCCCCCCCCCAAATCCCCTCCTACGTCAAACGTCAAAACGTATAATTTTGGTGTCTAGGCTAACCTAGTTTATACGTAAACTGCATTTGACAAACCGACATTGACACATTGCTAGAAGAATAACGTAGTTATATCGATTTGATATGAACATCTTCAAGATACTATTGATACTCCGCGAGTAGCAGAATGTCGTCGTCGTCCTCGATGTTTCTTTCCATCAAAGCCGCATATGCTTGTTAATATCAAGCAAAAACCGCCTGGTCGAACACCATTGAAGACCTAGACAGATCCAGATGATGCAAATTTAGGAAGATGTAGTCGTGTTCTTTATTTGAACAATAATAACTTCAAGTAGTGTCTACAAACAAAACCTGTGACAAGGCAGTGCTTGAAACTCCTTGCCAGATGAATAGTAAGTATTCAATCTCTTTTTTACGTTTTCGGTGTTGTTTTGCCGCAAATTTGCCTTGGTATTGCAAAGTAGTTGACGCTGGAAAGGAAAGTCCCAGCTTTAAGAAGTAAACTCAAGATGGGGGAGTTCTAGCTTCCATAGGGGAGCCGGCGAGGGATTTGTGAGGGTGAATCACCTCTATGCAAAATTTCAACCAATTTATCCAAAAGCCATTTTCCATAAGAAAATTGCGGGGTTCTTTGCAACTAAGATACATGGCGTACTGTGTAAAATTTCAAGGACGTTCATCGCGTACCGAAATACGTCTTCGGGAAGTTCTTACGCATTAGGAAGCTCAAAGTTTCAAGAGTACCTGAGCCCGTTCTGCTACGCCACTTGCCGGGAAACTGTCAGCCATTAGAGCCACAAATAATTACGGAAATTCGTGCTTCTCTCTACCTGGCCAGACAATTTCCTGCAGACCGGCGTGGCTTTCGATGTATTTTTAATAAAGGTCCCTGGACAGCCTTTCGGTCGTTTATTTAAGACCATCGTCGCTGGATGCTGGCCCTTTTTTCAGGTAGGATAACCCAATATTTGTTGTGGGGGCAACGAAGCGAATGGTTATTTTTATTCGCTGGTTTGGTATGTGGAGGGTTGAAATGAAGCTGATATTTATCCGATGTGACTTGGGTATTTACTTTACTGCTATTTGGGTGCTTTGGGAGAGATTTAGCTGTCAGGTAAGCCAATGGAATGAGTTCGATCCTTACCATTTGAATTAAAAGGAAAAATATATATCGGCTACATCAAACCAATATCATGATACTATTACTCGAAAAGATAAACCCACACGTGACGTCACTCGGTGACAAAATACCCCAAACGTTCAGTTTTATATGGCGCTTTAGCACGTAATTTGTGATTAGTTTCATTAGGTTATTAAGCATGTTTCAAATAAGTTTTCTTTGTGAAACATAATTGAAAAAAAAACAGTGAAGTAAACATTTAACTATAGTGTGCAGTGGTGAGTTGTCCAAGGAATGTCAACAAGAAAAGCAGAGTCGTTTCTCCAGTTTTCGAAATAACAGCTTGCGAACAATGGGTACCGAAATCTTACCAGCAACTCAAATTAAATGATTTCTAATGTGATGAACTTGACCATAGTTTCGGCAATTTTAACGCAGTGACATTAAAATTGACCAACAATTATTATTAATTATGCCAAGCATCTTTTTTTATATGCAAAATTTTCTGGATGCTAAATAGAGATATAAAAGAACAATCTAGAATTGGAAAGAGGAAAATGATGAAAATTGTAAAATAAACTCAATAAAATACAAATTATACTTTTATTAACGCCTACCCATCGAAAAGATTAAACAACATTTATTCAAAATTATAAAAATGCCATTTGTACTGTATCTTGTTCTCCATTCTTTTTCTGTAAAAAACAGTTTATATAAAAACTTTATGTATATGTCACTGATGCACAAAGCTATTATTTGAAACCAATTTGCTTCAATAAAAAAGTAAGTCCCTTTATTTGGAGCTTTAAAAAAATTAATTTTAAAAGCTGTACTTCAATGGTTAAGTCTTTAAGTTATTTAGAACCTTTCAACTTGTCTATTGTTAATTTTATAACGGCAATGTATAGTACTCTGCCTATAATGATATATTTCATTAAATTGTGTTGGCTAAACATCAAAATATAAATAATACCTACATTCTTACCACTAAAATTATAATGTAAAATTGATAACACAAAAGAATGTTAGGTAAATATTCCAAGGATTCAAAACGCTCTTATAGCATTTCATACTGACGAGAGGAATATTTGTCACCAAGTGACGTCAGACGCTAATGAGTACGAAATTCGATTACAAAGTTATAGTACCATGACATAATTGTTATCTGTAATGTATAGAGACATACTTTGTGGAAATTGCTTACCAGAAGCACTACAAAATCAATTTTCCAATAATTCAGCAATCTGACAGCAACACATGAGAATAGGTTGGAAATGTCACGAAGTATGATATTTTTGCAGCTCGGGCAAAGGACGAACAACTTAAGACTTCTGCTATTATTACAGGCATTTTAATTAATACAGAAACAAGGAAAACATCTAAAATTGTTTTTCATTTATCCGTCAAGAACATAGATGATAAAAAATACAAATTATCCACTTTAACCAGATCACTAGGATAAAGTAAATAAACACATCACAAATTAAGTACCTATTTTTATATAAAAGTATGATAACATACTGAACAAAACAACTATAACGATCTCAAATTCTGAAGACGCTTTGTAACACCAGTGACGTATACATTCTGATGGTCATTTTTATCAATTCAGCTTCAGGACCCCTGCTTGGTTTTTCTTTGCGTATTTATACAATATCTGCACCAAAATACCAGTTTTATATTCACTAACAACGGAAACTAACAAATTTCTTCAAATATACGTATACGTTCAAAAGCCGTTCATTATAAATTGGAGTTACGAGTATAAGCTTATCTATCTTGAGAATTTAATCTTAAACTAACTGTCAATTATTCAAGAATATTGAAAACATATGCTTTGTCTGCAAAAGGGGAAATTCGCTTTGCTTTCAAGATATTCACGAAAAAAGAAAGCTATTGTAGTCTGTGTGTCAGATGGAGAATGTCAATATTAATTCTGTGGGCAGTATTTGGGACACGAAATAGAGCTTCAACAGTCATATAGATGAAAACATGAATAAAACGGATGCTTGGCTTTATTAGAAGACACTAGATACTGCAACAATGCTGCTATCCTATTCTCACTATATTATGGGGTTATAGTAGTATCTCTTTCATGTATATTATTTTTAACCCACAGTACGAAGTCCACACATGGAGAATTGAGTATGTCCAGCATAAGTTCTTGCGAATTATGGCTAGTATCATTGTCCATAATCACGATTATAGCTTGGTAATGGAAAATTTCAAAACCTTACCTCTTGCTAAGAGAAGGGTATTATCGGATTTATGTTATCTTCACAGAATCATGAATTGACTGCTTTTACCTTTCATCGAAAATCAATATAAATGTACCGATTAGAGTGAATTCTAGATACTGTACATCCTTCAATATTCCGACTTGTAGAACTAATATTGGTTTAAACTATCCACTGGTACGAATGCCAATTTTTAACAACTATGGTAATTTTGCTGATATTTTGCTTGTGAAGTGTTAAAGTTTAAATACTTGATAAAAACCAGAATGATGCTCACTCCCTAATGAGCTACGCAACTGAATTGAACATTATCCCATTGTATTTTCACTTTGAAGTTGAGTCATTAATTTTCAGATAATGATTGTAGAAGGAAGATAAACCAAAATATGTGTGTAAAAATAAAAAAAAATTAAAAAAAAATGTTTACCTTGTTTTATAAAGTATCCTCCCGACAAGTATTTCAGTGCGGACCTGTATTTGATCGTGAGGTCTTGGAGCACCGGCATGCAGTCCCCATGTGATTAAGCCACCTGATTCACGAGCCCGTTGTACTACATTAACAAAGGCACGAGGGGTTGGTTGCACTCGATTGGGAAACCGATCCGCATAAACATGTGCCATTTTTTATTTCGTTTGAGCCACGCAACAGACACCACTATTCACTCACGCGTTACCGACTGGCACTGACTGTATACGTATACAACTGAATGAAATAATTGTAAAAACATCGTTCCAAATCCTTTCGCTTTTTTGTTTCCGATGCGATGAACCGATAAGGCGGATTATATCCGTTGTCGCCAAACACGAGCATATCATATTATTATTAAGACAGGGCGGTACTCAAACTTCCAAAGGGCTATAACTTTGTTACTTTAATTTTACCAGAAAAATGGTAAAGGAAAAAATCATTTCTTTTGATCAGATCTACTCACTGTTAAAATAAATGACTCACTCAACTTCGAAGTCACCCTGTATAGAGATTATAAGTAACAATAATAACTATACTGTGGATGTCTATTTTGATATTTAAATGAATATAAGCTAAATAAAAGAAGCTACCTAGTCTACAGACACCAACACCCTGAACCTGCTTTGTTTAAATAAAGATCTACTAAATTTGACGCATGAGGCACTTTTCATTGTGACCCTATGGCTACGCCTCTGATCAGTGTCCAGGAAGTTTATTATACCGATCAATGCCGATTACCCCATTAGATCAGTGCCTAGTAACATGTGAAGTAACCCAGCAGAATAGAGGAGGTGAGTTAATTTGGGGTTGTGGGTGAAATATAGACATGAGGATGAAGTTATTAGGCTTTCAGGTAGATACTAATTACAGAAGATTGCCCTAATGTCCCAGACCATTGAATATATATGATATTATATGATCATAAAAATAGTAGACGTCTAGACTTTACTGCATCTTATCAGTAATAATTTGTGAGAATATTACTTTGTAATTGACTGAGGATCTGAGGTTTTCAAAATAATGATGTGGTTTGGAGTAATATGGAATAACCCCGGAAATATCTGATTACTTTTCAGACCTATAGGTCCTTTCTGATAAGAGTTTCCGACAGTCCCGAACAGTTTTTTACAGTGGACTAAATCAATTCAATACGTATGCTAGGCAGCATTATATTTCACTAATTTGTTTGGATTACTGTATTTGACTGTTACGACAATGAGAAACCTTTATTTGTTTGAACCTTATATTCATAACTTACCACATTCCACTCGGATATGGAACAGCGATCTTACCTAAAAACAAAAAAAAAAGACAAATTAGATATTTTTTGGAAATGCTCATTTCAAGATGCATCAGACCAATTTTTCGGATCACGATATGATGTAAAAAATTCCTTTTCATCAATAACTCCACCTTAATATATCACGAAGAAAATCATAAGGTTACATAATAGCATGATTGGAAATTACTTGCACGTTCATTTCGTATTTTAGATTATGGCATGCATACTTAAATCTAGTCTTGTATCAAAGCAATAACTTTCGATTACGAAACACTAACGTGCATTGCATTTCATTGTAGATTAACCATGTTACACACTAATAACTTGATAATAATCGAGGTTTACGAGATTCGGTACAGTGCAAGAGCGTGTAAAATGTTGAAAGCCATATCATAAGGATCAATAACAAGATCACAACAAAATTTAGGAAATCAAAGTTTTCATTCAACTCCGAGGCAAATTGATGATGGTGTCATGTCACGTCTCTAAAAAATGGTGTGAAGTAGGTTCACTCTGCACTTCATACGCAATATTCAAGTATTAAGTTCAGTCATATGAGGAAAAAGTTAATTATAGACATTATTTCGCTGTCCTACCGGTAGTTACTGTCCATCTGGCAACGTTGTCCCTTCCCACACCTGCACGATATAGCTGCAGCCAGCTGATCGAAAGAAATTCTGTATCAAACTGTTTTAAAAGAAATGAACGGGAAAATCTGTGTCGTGTGAAATATGGCTGATAGGTGCATACAAATACCGGGGTTGGTAGCGCATAAGTACACGAAGATCAAAAAATGTACTTTACTTTTTTACAAACATATTTACGGAATGTCATTTTGACAGTGCTGCACTTGTGATTTCAGGGTGACGTTTCTTACAAGTCGGACAAGTAATTTATAATTTACTAGTCTAGAATTTTTGTGGAATAGGGCCCCAAGTGGCATACATTTAAAATAGCTAGATAATTAAAAATCAGAGCCTTGCTGTCGTTAAGAGATAGGTGTCGTTTGAAGCTACTTTTAGAAAGTAACAGAATGACAAAGAAAAAGGGATATATATATATATATATATATATATATATATATTTATAAGATTATTCGAGAACAGTTTCAACATTGTCTATAATATGCATCAACGTCTGATTGTAACTAACTGCTTGCTTAGACATTTTCACGTTTGTTGCCTTGCCTGAGTTCTCATTTTCTATTTGTCGCGGACTGTTATACTGCGACCAAGTAGCATTAGTCGGTTTGCCACTGATTTCAGAAACCGTCACGCTGCTGCGACACAGATGCCGAGCCGTGGTCATAAGCGCCTGTTTGGGAGAAGAAAGGACATCGAAGAATAAAACAGGATTTGTTGGATCACGAACTAGTCTACGAGCATGTAGCTCTTAAATGTTTGTTCTATTAGACCAAAAAAATAATACTATATTTTTGATATCTAAATTGTAAAACTTTAAACTGAAAATATACTTTTCTTAGGGAGTGAAAACGCTGTCCGCCATGTTTGGCCAATAGAGTAATGTGACGTCATACCATTTGTAAACAGCAGCTGACTGCAGTATAACCACTCAAACTTTTAAGCATATAAACATGAAAAATAAGGAATCATCGTTATTGTATCATCCGATAATGGAAAAACACTTGATAAAGATCCCAGGAAAGCTGTAGGTTAAGAGTGCCGATACACAACAATATACGCATCACCTGGCTAAGACTTGCTCAACAGAATCCTGAATCTTTAAAGACGGTAACTCAAATTTATTTGTGCAAAGATCACATTGATGCAACGTTATATAAAATTATTCTGATGTTATGATGCATGAGCTTGGTGCTGAACGAACTTCAGTAAAGGAATTGTATTTACAAAGCCGTAGATCAGGAATCTATAGTGTATTTACACCCAAGATAGAATGGATGCGTGATTGCCAAAAGCAAGAACGGCGTACAGGGCCGCATTCAGGGCTACCTCCGAATGATGGACTACCACCAACGTGTTGTAAAACAAAGATGACAGTATTTAACAGAAACTTAACAAATTACTCAAATACATTTAACAACAACAACAGCAACAACCAAGCAAGGTGAATACAAAAATACGAGCATGCAGTGATACACGCGACGGACGGTGGCCTGAGTGCAACTCTGCCTGCCCTACCCCTGCCCCGCGCATTATTCCGCCAGGCGACCGCTTGAAATTTAATGGCGAATTGACCAATAAGAGGCGTTGTCCCTACCTGTTACCGAGAGATCACGCGCTAACTGTTATTATTTACATCTCATCTTGAATTTGGATTCAGTTTAGGTTGAAGACAAAAAGGTATCAACCATCAATGCGGCAATTTCCTGCAAATTTGTGCTTTCTGCTTTTACGAATCATAAAAAATATTTTTTTACGATAGTTAGGAGTTTTTTAGAAATGTTCAAATAAGACAACATTAGTCCACGAGTGGCGTATCGATGACGTTTGTTTTTTTACAATTTTCATGACGTAGCATCATGGCCGATAGCGTTTTCACCGTTTCATATAAAAAAAGAAAACTCGAGGTCTTCTAGTCATTTTAAACTACAATGTATAGGTTGGCGCTTGTTGTGGACTTCGTGTGTGATTTCTTCCCTCACTATCTTCGTTTCCTCAGGTTACACCCGTATTTGGATGTATGGGCATGTGTATCTACTTTTGTAGTTACATATCTGCATTCATTTCGGGCCTGATGAAGCCAACTAGCAGAAATACGTATCGCTAGGGTTACCTATCCTATTTTCTGCTCAAATCCACTTTCCTTCTTTTTGCGGATTTTTCCCATTATTTTCCTATTTTTTTTGTTATATATATATCCTTGAATTTCTTTGGGAAGAAGGCAAAGTATTGCATAAGCACACTCTTATAACTTGAACTCGAGCTTTCGATGCTATGCCATCATCGTCTGGAGCTAAAAAACAATTTTTGAAAAATAGCAACAATAAACAATTAGGCGAGAGTGTTGCTGAAATTGTTCTTAAACGACAGTGAAAGGGAACACATAGTCGACGAACAAAAGACTGGACCGATGAGGTTCGATTAGGACGGTATTATGATATTCTATATATATTTTTAAATTCGACTTATCTTGCGCTTTTAAAAATTAAAATCGGTATCCTTCATTTTTCTAAGCCAAATACTGTAAGAAACACTCATTTATTCTATGAAATTAGATATGACTCAAGTAGTCCATCAAGAGGAATCTGTACTTAGGCCCGTATGGTCAGTCGTCCCTACAATTGTAGGGCGCCTTTATGGCCTCCTTGATTGTCATAGTTTTCTACTTCTCCGTGTCAGAACTCTATTTTGAGGTTATGTCACAAACATCTATTTGCATCAAATTGTGCTTGCTTTTGAGTTATATCATGTTTTATCAGCCTGAAATTTCCTACAATTTAAAATGGAAACATATCTTCACAATAGGAGAGCGCTGACGCTGACACGGGACAAGTGTAATCTAGAAATTTTTGAAGGAGAGAAAAGAGTATGACAATCAAGGAGGCCATAAACGCGCCCTACAATTGTAGGGACGACTGACGATACGGGCCTTAGATACCAAAACAAAAGAGAGTAGCATAACATATCGTACGCCACTGCTAACGCGGCGTTGTTTAGTACCGAAACTCGCCATGTAAGCAGTGTGAAGGAAGTATTGTTATTCTCTTCCGTCTTTGTAACAGATTATAACTTGCGACATACGTGTACATTTTTATTTAGGTTTATCATGCTTGATAATCCAAATCATTACATATATAGGTGGCGGAGATCTTTTACGAGCTTTACTTTACTAAGGGCGGAATTATCTCACGACTTGAAAAAGCATTGTCAGATTTTACAGCCTTCACTTGTGACTTTGTATCAAACCATATCTAACGGCCAGTTTTCTCATGATTCTCTCTAATCTTCTTCGGAGATTCAGCACAAGATCACTGGAAAGATCTTTATTCCCACTCAAAAATATAAAAACAAGTTAAAGATTGATATCTTGTTTTAAACATTGTTTACCCGATGGTTAACCCGATTGAACACTTTAGGGAAATCCAATAATCACAGTCCTCCTGCTGACCTTGCTCAATTCAATTGCACAAATAGTTACTGTATAACAGTTGGTACTAACCCTGACGAAAACCATGCTACTGATCGACAATAATGCTTTCAAATTCATTTTGTATGGTATCTATTAATCAAGCAATCCGACAATTTCCGGATAGATGAGGATTTTATTGAAAGAAAACGCTATGCAATTCCCGAGGAAGCCTTTGAAAGTCCGCCCATGCTCAGGATCACGTTTCTCGGTATCCTGTCTCTCAGGTAAGCGAAACTCGGCAACGCCGCCGACAGATGCAGGGTCAAGTCAGCTCGGCTCGGTCAACAACTTCGACGATGGCGTAGCTGTTGATGCCGAGGTGTGTTTTGGTCCGATTCGAGACTCGAGACACAGCAAGCCATGCCGCTACTTCCGAAGAAACCGTGCCGAAGACGTGGCACGAGCACGGGTCGAGAGTAGGTATACAGGGTCAGCGTGGTCTCGCGTCTGATCTTGATCTCTCGAGGAGCCATTCCCCTTATAGGTGAGGAGATAGACAAAGAGAATATGCACATCTGTCGTATGAGACACTATTTTGTAGATACCACTAGTCTCCCTGCTCCCTACTCTTCATTGATTCATACATGGACCGTGAATTTAGTACATTCTATTACATCTTCTAAAAATCAATGTTTTGTCCTCTGTATAAGAGCTGAGTAATGATCTAATAGCATAACTGTAGTGTGGGGTTGTGAGTATGGACACCTGAAATTTATTATGTGGTCTTCATGCTGATAAAATCCTCCGTATTTGAATGTCAAACATATGTAGTGTCATTTAGCAGCCAAACATGACGGATTATCAGTTTTTTGATATTCCAGAAACTTGACGAACTTAAACTATAAAAAAGACAACAGCTCACAAGATGTAGGACAATAGTACCATGGCAAAAATGTTACAGCAGATTAAACCGAGAGACTAGAAACACTAATAATTAACAATGTGAAAGAAATGGTAAGCAAAACGTTTAGCAATATCGAAGTAACCAGTACAGGCAGCAAAAACGTCGCAAACGCAAACAGTGGAAATGTTAAATTGTAAATCGCCCCTCCGATATTGGATCGAGTGTTACTACCAAAGCCGAACGGCAAGTCACAGAAAGTTGTCTGCCAATAGAGCATTCGACATCGAAAATTGTATTAAAAGTGTCAAAAGGTCCAAATCAACACAGCACTTAAAGAGGGGTATTAATAAACCACTTCCAAACTGTTTCATGCTACATACAATGGCAAAATGTATTCACACCCCAGAGGACCTACACATAGTATATCAATTCAATCCAGTCGACTTTATTGTAACAAATACATAGGGCCAACGTCATGAAACCTTAAAGCCTAGTCTACAGGAAAATAATTAGCTAATAGACAAAATGTTGTTATCCAAAAGCAGAGTGCCTAGTCGGCCTTGGTACCGTTCTGACAGTCCAGAAAGAGACATAAAACGAACATAATTAAAGCAGGAGATAAAAAAATATAATTAAACTCCTAATAATTAATTCTTACGGGTCTTTTTGGAAAAGTTGCTAGCAAAATTGTTGCTAAATCAATTAATTACTATCACTGTATTGTCCGTGAAAGAGCGTTGAAATATGGCTGTCCTATACTGCGGCATTATGAGGAAGGAGATGGTACTCAACTTGTGAATCACATTTCTATAAACAAGTTTTTGCCTAAGGTGAAAGGAAATAGATGTAATTAGTATTTTGATGACAAATGTGACAAAGCGACAATCATTTCTTTTATCCTTTACAACACCACCGTCAGTTTCTTGAACGAGCTACATTGGTTCCCTTCAAATGGCACTCAAACCATGTACCATAGGAAATAAAAATATTAGTTTATAAGACTATTTCTCAGAGCAACATAACCAGGACCATGAGCACTTTTTTCGGTGTGGCATAGAGCAAATTGGTGTGACTAGAATATTTATCCAAAGCAAAAAGGTTTGTGCCAGAACCTTGAAATGGACATTGATGAAAGTACCATATACCTCACGCTAGATGGCGCTATCATCGTTACGTTTCACGTTCTGAGTTTGTTCTGTTTTTCCATGTTATAGGGGCTTGACAGTTTGACAGCACGATACGAATCTTCTATCTCTTTCTAACATACTCTTCTTTCGTACACATTGAACTCAAGCCGTCAGACAAATTTGGTTTTCAGTGTATAGTTATAGACGCTGCACAAGAGATGGCGCACCTAACACAGGTCAATTTTTTTACACTGGTCTATTGTTCTGCGATTTTTCAGTCAAAGTAGCTCGCTATCGCAGCCTGGAACTGTAATTGATCAAGCTCAATTTGGCAAACTCCAGGATAGTTGTATTGATTTCAGCTAGCCACAAACAGAAACGCCTGTTCAGTATGTATCGTGACATTTCTGATACAGCGTCTCATTAAACCTCCAATCGTATAGCTCCATGCCGCACAACACAGAGCACTGTGATCCGAATACAAATAGACGCAGGCAGATTTTCCCGGGAATTCGTCCGATTAAAAATTTATCATACGCATTAGGGCGCTTGATCAGCATAAAATATCTGTTCCCATGGAGCATGGACTGTTGTCTGTCCGTCTGTCCATCGATTGGTATGCATGACGGGTGGACTGGACGCGGTTTGGATTTAACACGCGGTAGATTGACAAGTCCAGGAGTGGACTAAGCTAGGATCACATGTCATTTGAAAGGTAATTTCATGGACAATACCAAAAGTCCGAAAATCGCAAAACTATAGGAGTTGTGGGACCACGCATAGGGCATGGAGGAGTAGACTGTAGATCCCTAATATTCGACCTTCACCTTCAGTGACTAAACCAAAATTGAATGAAACAACGTTCATACCCAAACAGCCGCGAGAACAGAAATAAACTAACACTTAAAAATTGTAGAAATCTTTTGAGTGAGTCCCTTATTACACAAAGGCAAAATGGAACCAATTTCTGCTACGTCAATTGCTTGTAGTAGCTGTGTGAGTTGCCTAAACGTCAAGTATGTGCTGCCGGTGTGATGTATTTGACTTAATGTAACATCTGCTTCAGAGATAACACTAGTTTAGGTAGCTGTACGTTCTAGTAATTCAGGCAAATAACGGTCGTTGTGTGATTCCTTGATAGATGGCGTTCACGCGATCAGGTGTGGCGTGGGCTAACAGATCAGCTAGTATCTAAGGCGAATTACGGCGTTCAGATCGCGATCATAGCGATCATTTTACATAATACGGGAGCGATTCTATTTGCTTTTCGTCTCTGTGCTGATCTTTGTGAATCTCGATACCCTAAGGATAAAGGAGCAGACGTAT
This sequence comes from Acanthoscelides obtectus, assembly GCA_963669975.1. Classification (NCBI taxonomy): domain Eukaryota; kingdom Metazoa; phylum Arthropoda; class Insecta; order Coleoptera; family Chrysomelidae; genus Acanthoscelides; species Acanthoscelides obtectus. The sequence goes on from CAVLJG010000001.1 coordinate 105,937,588, forward strand.
CTACAAGTTCTTTCAGAAACTACATCATATACTCGTATAAATAACAAGAAAATAGGACTTCTACCTTGAAATGGAAGACGATACGGAAGATTAGAATGTGCAGATTTTGCAAACATTTAGTCAGCGTCTCCATGTTCCCATGATTTAGAATGTTTAGCAGCAGTATTAGCGCAAACTACCGTTATGATCAGTGAATGCAATGCTTTGGACTGTTCGAAATTGGTCTTAGCTTTGTCAAAAATGGATAATTTTACATGTAGTGTTATTTAAATAATCTCGCAAAATGAGAATTGGTGTGTGTATTTTACCATAGTATATGTCAATAATTGGTTTAATCGAAACATGTATAATCGCTAATTATTTTTGCCTTCGAAAAATGAATAAAACAAGCTTAAGACAAATTAAAATAGGTTTACTAATTACGAATAAATGTTGAACAATTATTGAACAGCCTATCGGAGATTTTTAAATATGACAGCAAAACGACCACGATTTAGATCGCGTGACCTAGTATTTAATATATTCCTAAAGGTGCTTGGTAGTGCCCCACATTCAAACTGAATGCACACGTGGCCTTATTAAGAGTTGGTCCTAGACTGACAGATTTGCAAAGTTACCTGAATTTGAACTGTTTTTTTAGTTTTTGGGAATTCCATACTTTTAACTATTCGAAATTAGTTTTGACTCAAGCCAAAAATGGATTACTCTACAAACTGAAAAACCTAACATATCTGAATAACCACTGGATTACTCAACAAATCTGTCAACATGAAATTATATTTGTTCTTAAATAAGGAGTAAAATGAGCATCATAAAGTTAAAATCGGCCGACTGGTCGGGAAAATATGTTGAATAACCGTTTTAAAACCTGGCGGCCATTTATAAATATGGATCACGATTTGGATCCCGTGACCTGACTTCCTTTATACTTCTATAGGTGCCTAATTATAGTGGCTGCTCCTAAATTGAACTGAAAAATATTTCAAAAAATGTCTCAAATGAAGCCTACTCCAACACATTGTACACAAAACTGGAATAATAAGTCAGACCCACCGCCAATGAACTAATGAAATCGTGCTCAGGTAGTCAGTATTTTACAGATGAACATGGTGATTTGTGTTATTCTGAAGAAGCGTAAATTGGTATGGGGTTTCCACAGGGGTCAATCCTTGGACCAATTTTATTTTTTGTGTACATAAATCATATATCTAAACCCATCGACTCAACTTCTTTATTCATGCACGCTGATGTATCGAGTATAGTGGCTATATAGTTTTAGAGACTGTAAAACTCAGTAATGTGACAGGAAGTGGCTGCTGCTATCTATACTAGGGCACCATAACGGAAGAAAGTAGCTTAACACATCATACGCCACTGTTAACGCAACGAGCCTTTGTATAGGCAATACCGGTGTGCACAGATTCTACCGGATTCAAAAGACATGCCACGTTAGCAGTGATCTGCGATATATCAGCTATTTATTCTCTTCCATTATTGAACCATTCTATAGTAAGTAAAAACTGATACATCCCGACACATAAGTCGAAAATGCAAAAAGGTCCCAATGCCTTCTGGCCTAACTGGAAGACAGTATCGCTCTAAAAACGGCTTTCGAGCGTTAAACTACCAAGGTCTATAAGAAAGGGGGAAATACACTGCAAGGAGACGGCAACGTCACCTGTTGCCATCACTAGTCGATTTGCAGTTGATGAAACTAACAGTTGTGTTCACAAAAAATGTATTACGTATAATATTTTTTTTTTAATTTTTATTATAAATTTGACTAATATGAATAGTAGATTTTGATTTTATTGACAAACAACCCCCAAGCAAAACTATTATTTCTGCATTAGCAACACTCTACCTGACGTTCGATGCAATTCGTTCGCCGTGGAACGAAAAAGTCGGCACGTGGAATATTGAATAAAACCACCAATAAGAGTTATATAGAAATATGTTTGTAGACAAGGTGTTGAGGTGTTACTTTCTGTAGATAGTCTATGGCACATCTATGTGTATTGTAGTATTGACAGTCTTTTGATAAAAAATTACACTCGTTGCTGCTACGCAGTTGGAAACGCCCACACGCCGCCAACGGGTACGAATCGTTCAACATTATGGAAGTCCGATACTGTTCTATTGTCGATCGTTCTACGTGTTTACAATGGTACTTGTAATTAGTCAATTATTTTTAAAGGAGCAGCTTTGGTCTGCGTAAACAACGCACTCCGAGTAACCACGAATTGGCGGATTACATAATGCCTGATCGTGAATGAGAATTATTGGCGGTGCAGCAGTCCAATCACGCGCTTTTCTGAATTCCAAAAAGGCTATTTAAATAGATACGAGCGTGATTGGCATTCACAATAAATTATATCAGATTTCAGTTGACGGACGTGTAGTTCTTGGCTACTGTTCTACGCTTTCTGGGATTTGATTATTCAAGTGGATAGAAATGACAAAGGCAATGACACAGAACAAGTAAACCAGAAGCTACACTCCGGCAATTTCACCAGCGCGATTTTCAGACGCCGCCAGACAAGCAATCAAGCGGCACTTTGTTTTTAGTCGATGTATAAACTGGAGAGACGTAATATTCTTGGTAAAGGTTTCACTAACGCTACACGAGCTACAATAACATGCATTTCTCATGTATGATATTAGTAGGGAAGTAAAGATGCGTCTCAGAATACGAAAGTACTCGGCCCATAATGGCATGCCTCTCCGCCAAGGTATGAAATGTACTATTACACTTTTTATAAATTATGCCCACAGGTTTGAAATATGAGAAGGATGTATTTCCCATTTATTTTGTACCATGTGATTAGTTTCAAGTTTCAGGTTCAATCGTGGGTTTGTGACACATGTCTACCGAACATCTGAGCTTTTCGTTAGGCAATTAGGGACAGATGTTTTAGAAATTTCAAGTTACTTTGCCATTTCCTGTCCTTAAAGACGTTGATTTAGGGTGATTAGTACTGAAAAACTTTCGATTATTATCATAAACGCTCATTTAGAAACTAATCACCATATTATTCTGAAAGGAATTTCCATACTTTCATTTCGCTTGCTGTAAATTTACGAAAATGAGAATCATTAACATACTTATTTGACCAATTGTAATCGTGTTGATGAAATGTCTGAAGGCATGCGAGATGTCAGAAGACATACTCGTAACTATCTTTTTATTTACTATTATGAAAACATTGGAAAACAGCCAGACATAGTCATATGAATTTGTTCATATTTTCGAGTTTTTGAAAAGACCAGATCCACTTGCTTGCTTTCCGTTTCGTCTGTCTCCACGACTAGACCTTGGGGCCATACCGCCCTGATGAGTTGCTAATGAGCATGAAACAGTGCTCTGCGGTTGGCCATGGTTGCAGGAGTCAGAAAGCAAACACAACACAAGGGAGATGCTTCAGCACTTGTATCATTAGATTATTCTAAGGCGTTCGATAAAATAGATCATGAGCTTTTATGTGCTAAATTGAAGTTTTTTGGTTTTTCAGACATACCTCTAATGTTTTTTATAACATATCTTTCAAATCGTAAACAAGTAGTAGAGATAGACAACACCATATCTAGTCCGATTGATATAACATCAGGTGTCCCTCAGGGTTCAGTTTTAGGGCCCTTGTTGTACTTAATTTATACTATAGACTTGGGTAGCTGTGTGAAAAACTCTTCTGTGATGTGCTATGCCGATGATACACAGATATATAAGAGCTTTAATAGTAACACTTTGCATACTTCAATCAATGAGCTTAATGATGATTTGGAGGCAATAGTAGGACACTCAAATGGTAACAGTCTTAAGCTCAATAAGGATGTGCTCAGTGATGCTTTTTTGTCCTGCTGTCAAACGTAACACTATATTGTATTCTCTTGATGTAAAAATCGACAAGGAGCGTCTAGCTGTCGTAAATACTACAAAAAATTTAGGGTTGATTATTGATTATACTTTACGGTTTAAGGAACATGTTTCGTCTATCTTAAAAAAAATGTTATGCAACTTTGAAGTGTTTTTATGTCAATCGCTCTATTTTGAATTTTAAAGTTAGAAAAAAGTTATGTGAGGCTATTATATTTCCAAGCTTATTTTACTGTAGCACTGTGTTCTATCATTGTGTTGATTCTATCACAAAAGCAAGACTCCAAAAACTCCAAAATACTTGTTGTCGATTTGTATTTAATCTCAAGAAGTATGATCATGTTTCCTTAAAGAGATTTCAGCTTGGTTGGATGTGTATAGAAAATGCTTGCAAGTACCACATAGCAGTGTTTACACATAAGATCATATCTTCTAGATCCCCCTTGTATCTTTATGAGAAATTTGTTTTCAGACGAAATAATTCAGACACAAAAAAAGACTAGAGATCCCTATGTATAAAACAACATTATTTCGTAGTTCATACACTTACAATGCTATCCTGATTTATAATGAATTAGATGACAATATAAAGGATTGGCCAGTAAACAGATTTCGTAAGCATGTGAAACAGATTTATTTGTCATTATAGTAATTGTGGAAAAGTTAGTTTTTAATTCTTACATTTTATTTTATTTTTACGTAATATATGTGTGTATATATGTATGTTAGGAAGCTATCAAGCTGGTTGTTTTGAAGCGTCTTTTGCTGCTTGTCAAAGTATCCTTTGATTAAGTGTTTGAATTTATTATTTGGGTAGGTTAAGTAGAGTAGCCAAGAGCTAGACTTCGCCTACGTAGAGGTCACATTATGTTGTAGTTTATATAATGTGCCTAATAAAGACATTTTATTATTATTATTATTATCCCAACTAACAATTATAATTCCTATCAGGGATGCAAGAATGTTTCAACAGTATTCCTTGCAAGAGGAATGGTCACACCTCATAGGTTGCATAAGGGTTGCAAGTAACAGTTATATACAACAAAAGTGTAAACACTCTTGCAACCCATAAAGACCTTTGCGTCAGTGCAAGGTTCAATGGGTGTCAACTATACAACCACTCTATTGCGTGAATCTACTTTATTGCAACCAGCGTATTTTTTCACCTATTGTATAGGCGAAGTGAAGAAATTTTTTTGAAACTAACACGTTACATTCATCTGGTTTACTTACATACTGGCCATTGTGAATTTCATACACAGGTTATGTATGATAAGCATCTAGTTTGTAATGTAGGGCTATAATATGACTTGCGTAACAAATTTTGTAGTAGTAGTAGCAATTTCTACCGGCTGCGGTAATCTCCTACCAAAAATTCTAATCGCTATTATTCTCAATCAGGACAAACTTTAAAGTGTCGTCGGGGAATTTTAAGTGACTCGACTGTTGCAAAAAAATTTCAAAAGAGACACTCGTGAAACGAGGATAATAGCCATTTAAATTTGATGAATTATTTCCTATGAGTTATTCTGAAAGACTCTTTTGCAACAGTCGTATCCTTTGAAGCTGTTTAAAGTCCTGAATGAGGATAATAGCAATTTAAAAGAGAGCGCGAATATTTGCAGTGCTTTCGGAAGAGCATTGAAAAATAACTATTTCGCTGCTAGTTTCAGTTTCACCCTCATGTAAAACTCTAGTCGAATATGCCAATGCATTGTGTCTTAATGTCATTTGACGTCAACAAGTTCTTTTGTTGCTGAAATTATATATAAAACTGTTCATATCTGGATCATTTTAAATATGTGGTGCATATGTTTTTGGCGATTACGTCACTTGCCATACGAAATAAGGAAACATAGTGATAGAGGGCTGTCCTATTCACTCGCTTTCTGAAAATACCTACAATACAGTCCTTCGCCTTTGTACAGTTCTATCTTCAGGCACTACTATGTTTTATATCGAAGATCAACATCGGCAAACACAAATGACACCCCAATGACAAGCAAATTGTCAAAAACGTATGTCTATGAGTTTACACAAGCCTCCACGCATATGCGAATGTCACACGATCACTATTTACTGTCATGGAGGCTCTAAAACGACCCCGAAACTTGACGCCAGGAGTAACAGTGGTGCTTTGACAGGGTTGCCATGTTGCGGCATTTGCCCTCAAATTAAATAATTTTTTAGGGATAAATCACACGTTTCGCAGATGGAAAGCATCTCCCCCAGTTCTTTGAACCAAACATACCACTTTCCATTATTTAACTGTGATTTGTTTTTATTTTTGAAAATGTAGCAATTCTGAGGGATTTTTGTGCTTGTTCTGGCGAAATTCTGTCCGACCCATATGGTAACGCTGTGCTTTGACAACACTTTCCTAATAGTTTAATAGCGGGCCGCTTAAATCTGCAGGTGCATGTTCTTTGTTAAAACAGCAGAGTTCCCCTTGCCAGGCAATTTGCTTATTGCTACAAGAATTATGGGCCGTGTCATAGAGCAAAGGTCCAAGTTTCAAAGAACACCCTGTGCTATCTCTGATTAAATATTGTTGTAAATCATTACATTCTGTAAGTTTTTTAAGTCAATTTTAAATAACTTATAAAAGTCCTTTATTGAAATACGTCGAGCTTTCTTTTAACGAACAACATTTAAAAAGCATTTGAAAAACGAAAGTAAATGTGTTAAATTATAAACTACCGACTATAATATGTTATAATACATAGTACCGGAAAGATCGTGTCGGTAAAATGATATTAAATTTCAATCTCCAATTTCTGGGATGAATGGCCGAACCGCTAAACATCAAAAAGTATTGTTGTAAATTTAATCCTGGACAAATTTAAAATACCAGCTATTAATCGAACTATCAATAAATATTCACACTCATCAATATATGGTTCGTAAACAATGCAGCACATATAAATCCATACCGAATCGCAATTCACAATAGAGAACGACGTAAATAATGAAATAGATCATGTGTATAATGTTTGTGCAGTTACAATTTAAATAATCTCGAATTTCTGTCGTTAGGTTTGATTTCTACATACATACATTTTAAGCGTTACAATATAGCATAATTCGGAGGGTGGGTCGTAGATCCTGCCTTGACGCTGCACTCCCCAGGATAGGACAGGATTGTAAAGGATTAAATTCCGCGCAAGACTTTGAATGAAATTACTTAAGTCAGTCAAACGGGCTCATATAACTAAAATTGGCATATTTTGGACGTTTTTATGTAGAAGTATGGGGATGAGCGTTGGGAAATGTGATCAATAAAAGGTCGAAAGGTGAAAAAACCTCGAACGCATCACTCATTGTCGTCAGCTTCGCGAGAGTTTTTCGAATGACAAATGTCGATTGCGAACTTCAAGAAGGCACGTTTCGTGTGTCGTTTTACCTATCTCACATTCGTCATATTGACCATTCGACATTCTTTTATTTTTGCTTGAACACCCAAATGCCGGCTTAATGTGCGAAATGCAAACTTGCTCTAAAATGAGGTTTCTAAAACATTATTGTAACGTACTTATACAATACCCTATATGATAAATTTTGTACTATTGCATAAACGTTTATACAACCGTTTTATACGACATATTAGCTCGGTAGTCAAAATAGTTATGTGGCATCCATGAAATTTATACAACAATTCCGAGCCTTATTGTTTTGGTGTGATACTTTAGCCAAGAAGCTGCTCCCAAAGGAAGCATTTATATTCAACAAGTAAATAATCAACATCTTTCTTCCTCAAGATACGTATGAATATGGTTCGTTTTTAAGATTTCATCAACTTTTCAAACAAACTGTTATAATAACACTCGCGAATAACAACACCAAAGGTAATATGGAAGATGTTAAGAGATTATAGATAACTACATGCCTCTTTTGAAAAACAAATAATTCCTTTTAGCCCGACATTACAGATAGAAAATGATAAACGTTAGCGTATGAAAGATTTAACGCAGATAAGTTCAGATTTTCATCTTAAAAATCTAGACATATTTTTGATCATTATCAAAGTATGGATCAAATATGAAGCCCGTATCACTACTTTGCAAGACAATCATAATTACATTTGCTGTGCAAGTCATTCAAAATCCCTATATCAGTCTAGAAGCCTGTGTATGAAATTCACAACTGCCGATATGTCAGTAAACAAAATGAATCGTCAAAATCCCGTGAGTGAAATTGTACTCGTATGTAGAAAGAAATTTTTATCTATGTTTGGTGTAAATAGGTTCCGAGTTTCATTATTGCCATTATTGCAAAGCGCGGGTGTTACTCACATACCCCCCAACAACACTTTCTAACACCTCTCCTGCACACATGAAAAATCGACATATAAAAGGGAAAACGACTGGCCAGAACTGTGTGTGTGATTCGATATTTTGTAGATTTTGCAATTTTGTTTACTGGTATGACTAAATAGTTGGTTGTAGTAATAATAATTTCTACCAATCACAAACGCGCAATTTTGAATTACAAATGGTTTCTAGATGGAAAAATTATATGACAATACCTTTCAGCAGTTTTTTCAAGCTCTTGTCACCAACATTTACAATACCTTTGATAACAAGTAATTATGGTCTCCTAGGACACCAGAAAACGACGCTAAACAATTTTTCTGATTTTATTGTCAATACATTTTGCAAGTTATATGTATGCAGAATAATGTCTTGTCAAATATCATTCGGGTATCTAATTTTTTCTTGTGAAGAAAATCGATAAAACACAATGCAAAGTAATCGTCGAACAGGTGCATTTTTGTTGCCACCAGCACCCATGCTTCTTTTTAAAATATTAATTAGCAACGTGTTTTTTAGTTTTTTTTTTCGGAAAAATTAGATGCCCTTATGATATTCCTTATAATTATATCACTGTGCTGAAAAACAACAAAAAATATCTTCTATGAATTTTTTTTGAAAACGCCCTCCTATCCCTAAATTTTGGAAAATGGTCAAACATGTTTATTATTCATTTCAGTGCAAAAACTACAACCACCCCTCTAGAATCAGCCCTGAAAATTGTATCATGATACGATAAGTGCATATCTAAAAAAACTATAAATATACAGGTACAAAATTATTGAAATAGTTAACCAAATTCAGAAACTGTAAAATTATGGATTGATTTATGGATAATACAGGATTTTGAGATCTGTCGATTTAAGATACGAGACTTCTATTAAATCAAAATCGCGGAATTATAACGTAAATTACTACTTTGAAATGACTCTTTCACGAACACACACGGCTTAAATGATTTTGATTTCAACTTTGTCTCTGCATGTGCTTGGCGACATTGTCAGCAGAGAGCCTTTAATCGAGAACTCGATCGAGGACGCTGCTAGTTCTTTGTGTTCGTCTACTAGCAGATACGCCACTGGCTTCCATATTTCACATTTCATTAAGTGTAAAATTTGCCCTATGCAATAAACATCGACATTCACGTCCACCTTTGGGCCTGTCTACTTTAATGAACGCGGGAAGTGACGTATAGCCCATTGGCTAAATTTTTCAGTGATTGACAGGTTGGGCCGCTGTCCGGCCAATAAATAATTTTCGCGGCAGGATGCTGACGAATCGGAATTCGGATGAAAATTAGCATGAAACTTTGGCGTTTAAGTTTAAATAATTGTAGGGACATTTAAAAAAGGTACAAACATAACAGGAATAAGGTTTCTATGAAAATAGGTTCCAAAATGCCTCTTTGGTCTACTGAAGTAGGCGTGGAGGCAGCTCCTAAACACAGACGTACTATGGTGACTTCTGAAAAGACTTAAAGATAAGGAAATTGGGAGCCCCATTTTGTAATTATTTTAAAAAAAAATGTAGCTAATAGTATCTTACAAATTATAGACCTTTAGTAAGAATCCTGAATCCTCAATTGAGATCTTATTCTTAAACAAGCATACAGAGTACCCACATGTTTGTATAAAAGATTTGATGGTTTTCAATCCCTTAGCTCCAAATATTGCAGAAGTACACCTATTTTTCCGTTTCCTGTCCTTTTTATCCTTCTCCCCATCTATTTATCTGAAAGGCATCAATAGCTTTAGCTATTCCAGAAGGTCCAATTACCATTGATTGAAATTTCTCATTACCGTTATCGAAATTAAAATAGTACTTAGAAAGAATAGTGGAGGCACATTTCGGCAACTGAGAAGGAGAGGTGGTTTGGTTTACGCGAATAATACCAGATAAATTTCAAACATTTTAAGTGAAACATTTTCATTAAAAAGACGAACATGGGATTTGGAATGCACCGAGACGAGTACCGGGTACTTGGTCAGAATTGATTACCGAGTACCGGGTACTCGATGGAATGATTTGCTCTGGGTCATATGGACTTAGCCTAAAGCTGCTCTCATCACCAACCATTGTTCACATCACCACCAACCAGGTGTTCATTGTTTCTCGTAATAGCTGATCATAGTTGCCTTACAGTTAATCCACTCAGGGCCGACTTAGCTATGTTGGGGCCCCTGGACACACAGGAAGCTCAGGGCCTGCGAATGAAGGGACCACAGGCCAAAGCGATGTCCGGGGCCCTACTTTGTGGTTGCCAAAAATTGAGTAAGAAGGGCTGCCGGTAAACTTGAAAGCCTCATAGAGATGGTGACGTTTACCGGCCCTAAGCACGTGCTCTTGTGCCATAGGGTACAGACGAAATAAGCTTCTTCCCCCCCCTTTGAGAAAATCTGCTACCACCGCTCTTCAAATAGTTTTGGGACAGGTATACTTTTCACGAAAAGTTATCTCTTGCCAATGATCGACCCCCTGAAAAAACTCCTGCCGAGAACCATGGTCCCAAGTAGTACTGTGCCACAGTTTTTGATTTACCCTATGGTACTTATATTACACTTTTCTCCTGTCTTTTTAAATTTGATATTATTCTCATATCTCGCTTGCCTCGAGTATTACTACCCCTGACGCATTTATTGAACTGTTGCCTGGAGGCTGGGTATTTCCCTGATGGTTGGAAACTATCTCTTGTCAAACCCTTGCCTAAATGTAAAAATCCAAAATGTCTCTCAGACTTAAGACCTATAACTTTGATTCCTGTTATATCGAAGATATTGGAGAAATTGATTAAACATCAGGTTTATCATTATTTCTCTAATAATGATTTCTTTCCCAAGTGTCAATCTGGTTTCCGCAGTGGTTTTAGTACAACTTCAGCTTTAGCAAGGGTTTTAGATGACATCATTGCTTCGCTTGATAAGGGAGATGCTTCAGCACTTGTATCATTAGATTATTCTAAGGCGTTCGATAAAATAGATCATGAGCTTTTATGTGCTAAATTGAAGTTTTTTGGTTTTTCAGACATACCTCTAATGTTTTTTATAACATATCTTTCAAATCGTAAACAAGTAGTAGAGATAGACAACACTATATCTAGTCCGATTGATATAACATCAGGTGTCCCTCAGGGTTCAGTTTTAGGGCCCTTGTTGTACTTAATTTATACTATAGACTTAGGTAGCTCTGTGAAAAACTCTTCTGTGATGTGCTATGCCGATGATACACAGATATATAAAAGCTTTAATAGTAACACTTTGCATACTTCAATCAATGAGCTTAATGATGATTTGGAGGCAATAGTAGGATACTCAAATGGTAATAATCTTAAGCTCAATAAGGATAAGTGCTCAGTGATGCTTTTTTGTCCTGCTGTCAAACGTAACACTGTATTGAATTCTCTTGATGTAAAAATCGACAAGGAGCGTCTAGCTGTCGTAAATACTACAAAAAATTTAGGGTTGATTATTGATTATACTTTACGGTTTAAGGAGCATGTTTCGTCTATCTTAAAAAAATGTTATGCAACGTTGAAGTGTTTTTATGTCAATCGCTCTATTTTGAATTTTAAAGTTAGAAAAAAGTTATGTGAGGCTATTATATTTCCAAGCTTATTTTACTGTAGCACTGTGTTCTATCATTGTCTTGATTCTATCACAAAAGCAAGACTCCAAAAACTCCAAAATACTTGTTGTCGATTTGTATTTAATCTCAAGAAGTATGATCATGTTTCCTTAAAGAGATTTCAGCTTGGTTGGATGTGTATAGAAAATGCTTGCAAGTACCATCTAGCAGTGTTTACACATAAGATCATATCTTCTAGATCCCCCTTGTATCTTTATGAGAAATTTGTTTTCAGACGAAATAATTCAGACATTGATTTCAGACACAAAAAAAGACTAGAGATCCCTATGTATAAAACAACTTTATTTCGTAGTTCATACACTTACAATGCTATCCTGATTTATAACGAATTAGATGACAATATAAAGGATTGGCCAGTAAACAGATTTCGTAAGCATGTGAAACAGATTTATTTGTCATTGTAGTAATTTTGGAAAAGTTAGTTTTTAATTCTTACATTTAATTTTAGTTTACGTAATATATGTGTGTATATATGTATGCTAGGAAGCTATCAAGCTTGTTGTTTTGAAGCGTCTTTTGCTTATCAAAGTTTCTTTTGATTGAGTGTTTCAATTGAGTATTTGGGTAGGTTAAGTAGAGTAGCCAAGAGCTAGACTTCGCCTACGTAGAGGTCACATTATGTTGTAGTGTATATAATGTGCCTAATAAAGTCATTTTATTATTTATTATTATTATTATTATATAACGACAGCAGCTACGCAGCTGTAAAAACAAAACAAATCGTCTCCGTATACTAGATAACCTACAAAAACACTTTTTCACATTTCAGCAGTTACTGTTTATCCAGGTTTCAGATCCCAGGTTCAAAAAGTTAGCTGACTTAATAGTTTCTACTCATTGTTTATTTTCTTTCCTCACATGGGAAACTTAAAATCTTTCGCTTGTGTGATAATAAAATTACCTACAAACCTACAAAAACAAATCATACCACTTTTTAACTTTTCACTCACACAGAGTAACCACCCACTTACCTAAATTGAAGCAAATAATCCACAAAAAACGTGCCACATAACTCGTTCCCCGCGCCATAATCCAAACTTGTAACGGCCACTTCACAAATCACAAACCATCAGACACAAACAACACACTGCAACGTATGTCATCACTTAATCCAAGTAGCAAAGGGTTCCGCACAGCATCACAAAAATCCAAAACAAGATCAAGTCGTCGGCGATGTAAATCCAAGGGTGACTTGATAACGCGCGCGCGTTTCGCAACGTCTCTCAATGCGCGGTCGTGTATCGAAGTAGATCGCTCGAGATGCCGATCGGCAATGTTGCAGCTCGCCGACCGTTAACGAAGAGCAGGTGCGAAGAGACGGCGGAGAGCTGACAACGCTGGACGGGGAAGGAAAGCGCGGTTGCCGGATGCAGAAGTGCAGCGAAATTACTCCACACCCTCAAGCATTGCATTGTTGGGGTTGGTGGTTTTTATTGGCGAGGGAGAATGACGGTATTTATTTTGATACAGGGGCTGTAAGTACGCTAGGTTGGGGAATGAAATGTGCATTTGTAGCGGACTCGGTGGTTAATGAGACAATATTTATTGATGGTCCAAGGGAAATGTCATTAGAATGATATTTTAAATCAAATGAATCGTTTGATAAAAATCAGAAAACGAAGATTATTGCTGAGAATTATTAATAGCAACAGTAATTTCGTCTTTATTAATATTATTATTATGGTAAAGTTTAGCTAAAGCTATTCTTACACTTAACCACATGAATGCAAAATAACGATTGTAAAACGGATACAAAGGCATAGCGTAACTTCTATTGCATTTTCACATCAGTATTCCAACCAGTGAAGTAAAACATCGAACTATTCATTTAAATCCCTACAAACACACAGCCAAAATATTGTCTGAAAAACTCTAAAAATGAGTATATGCACTGTTTAAAGACTCGGTTGCAAGTATCGAAGTTGAAGTTAAAAATTGCTCTACAGGACCCCCAACAGTATTTCAAGATTAGTTTATTTTAAAGTAATTCTCAAGCTTTATCGTTAGGTCAAAATTGGCTAAATTTAGATTTTTGCTGACTATACATGTTATACGTATATCCAAATGACGTTACCCAATTTTCAGTGAAAGTTTCTGAAAACTCCAATTGCTCAAACATTATTTGGTTGGTGCCACATAGATATTTGTAATTTGTGAAATGAGGCCTGTCAGATATCAAAGCAGAGGTGAAAATTATCATTAGTCCTAATAATACCTATCTTCCTATTGTAGACCATGCAAAGAATTTAGGAGTCGTTATGGATTCACAGTGAGGTTTAAACAACATTTTACAAATGTATCTAGATTAACATACATTCGTTCAAATATTTTATACTCTAATCGAGACTCTCAAAAAGCTAACTGAAACTTTGGTGATATCGTTAGTAGATTACTCAGTTGTTCTTTACTTTCCTTGGCTTGATTACATTACCAAAAATAAATAAAGAATTGTGTATCAAAAAATCAATGAGTTGAGATTGTTGAAGGTTGATCACCATTTTACATGTCATCTACCCTTCTTAGTACAAAGAATCGATATAATAAGGTACTCACTTATCTTCTAAAGAAGTTTGTACCACGCGGTGGTCTTAAAATACCAGAAATCTCAGGCACAACACCGACTTCAACATACCTAGTAATAAAACTAACATTTTCCATCGTAGCTTCACCTACAATGCTGTGGAAGCGTAAAATGCCCTTGATGGTACTCACAAAAGCAAAGGTCTAGTAGCATTCAACAAGGCAATCAATAGCCAACTTCTGGGATCTGCTAGATAAACTAGTCAATAAAATTTTGATTTTACCACAATTCTGGATATCACATTATGGTCAGGTTGTCATATTGTCGGCCCTGTCTTATTTTTTTTTTTATTAATAGAACATATTGTGTTATTTTTTTCCTGTCAGTGCTCATACATAGCTTTGTTTTCATTCAGCTAATCTTATTTTTAAGCCTTACCTACCTTGTTAATATGATCGTGTTAATTTATTTAAGCGTGTGAATGGATTGTTATCCTTTTGTGTGCATTTTCGTTCGCTATAAGGTTAAGTGGCAGAGTATTATTATTATTACTATTGTTATTATTGCTACTACTGTTACTATTATTATTACTATTGATGTTATTATTATAATAATGGTGGCTCCTTCTACTAAGTCCTAGAGGCACGGAGAAAGTTTTTCTCAACCAAGCCCAAAACCATGGGAGACTCAAGAATAATATGGACCATATGGCTTATATTTTTACTTTTGCTCTAGGTTTAGTAGAAACTACACCAAAATTCGTAATTTAGCAAACGTTATCTACTACTGTGAATACAAACATTTTTACAATTTTGACAGAAAATAGAGATTCTTTTGCAGAATAAAAAGTCAAAGGTATGAGTATGAGTATCCACTACTGCTTAGTAACGAGTTATCTCTCTCTCCCTGTCTTTCTTTCCAAGGAGCTCCCCAAAAAAGTTGTAATTTAGGCTCAAGCGGTAACGAACGCTTTCAAACGTTTCATCGGGAATGTGTTTCTGTTTCTACAGTTATTTCGCATGACGATAATATAAACATTTTTAACCAATTGTTCCGCATTTTCAGTCCCTGCATTCTGGATCTGCAAAATTCTTGGTAGGTAACATAGTCTCCAACGATCAAAATAAGAAACATGTTATAATTGTGCTACCGCAGAGTCACAGTCCGGCAACACCGCGTCCAACGCAAGTCAGCGGCCACTTTTTTCTTCGTGAACCGGTTCTTGTTGGTTGTTGGTTCTTTGCGCTGGCTGCGCTGTGGTTGTGGTACCCGGAGGCGGTGCCGTGCTACGGTGGTACTAAGGAGGTGTGCGAGAGAGACGAAAAACATGTGAAAACGGAGACGGTAGAAAGGAGATTTAAAAGGCCAGATGACGCTGATGGCCGTGGACTGAACAGTGTCTCGCGCCGATTTTATTCAGCAAGATATTTGCATGTTATTTTTGGATGATTTATCCAGATCCATAAAAAGATTTTTTCGGGTTGACCAGACATGTTGTTAAGTTTCTGGGATTATTTCTAGATGATAAGTTAAATTTCAGAGTACATTGCGACTACCTCCCAACTAGCAAAGTAGAGATACAAGCTTTTGGTAAAAGGACCGTTCAGCCATAAAAGCTCTCTATTGTTGTTGCCTGAACACCAAAATGTTGTGTAATGTTGTGTGGGATGCAAATTTACTTTCTGCAACATATTTGCTCTAAAATGAGGTGTTTAAAATATTCTTATAGCATAGTAACACAACACCTTATAGGACAAACTTTTAGCTGTTGCATAAACGTTTATACAGCTATTTTATACGGCATATTTGCAGGTTATTCAAAATGGTTGTGTTGTGGCATCCATGGTAACGTTTATAAAACAAACCCGAGCCTTGTTGTTTTGCTGTGCAAATTTACTACTTTAGCCAACAAATTGCTCCCAACGGAAGCACTTATACGACTGTTGTTTAGTAACTGTTAAAGGCTGTACATATGCTAAATATGTATGTTGGTAAACAACTTCACCATAACCTAACTTTCGGCTGTCATATTTTTGTTAAAATGCCATAACCAGTGTTTTAAGAGAAACAACGCATGCATATTGGTTAAAAAGGTTTTATCAACTGTTCAAACAGAAGAGATAGATCTAGTACAAATTCTAGGTAAATCATTCGACTCTGTCGGTATTTCATTTCTGACATTTGTCAAATTGTTGTATAACACCTGCAGTCAACACCAAAATATTCTAATAAACTAAAGACAATATGGACGATGCCATGATTATACACAACCACCCGCCATATTTTTCAAACATTTATTCCTCTATTTGATATTAAATAATTATGTTTCAGTTCGAAATTACAGATATAAAGTGATAAACATCAGTGTAATTGTGTCTAAATATAGGATTTGTGGAAGATTTAACGCAGATAAGTTCAGTTTTCCATCTTAAAAATCTAGACATTCTTTTGATCATTATCAAGATATGAATCAAACACGAAGCCCGTAGAAATTGAGTAACTACTTTGCACGATAATCACAATAAAATTTGCTGCGCAAGTAATTCAATAGCCCTATATCACAGTGTAGAAGTCTATCATATACCTGGGTATGAAATTCACAATGGCCGATATATAAGTAAACAAGATGACTGTATTGTGTTAGTTATATATTCTTCACTTCGTCTATACAATACATAAGAAATAGTTTGGTTGCAATAAAGTAGAATCACGTAACAGAATAGTTGTATAGTTGACAAAAACTGAATCTTGCACTGACGCAAATGTCCTATAGCGGCTGCAAGAGGCTTACACTTTTGTTGTATAACTGTTACCGGTAGCCCTTATACAACCTCTTAAATGTCTGCAGTGTCCTATTAGGTGTGCCCATTGCGCTTGTATAGCTGTTCTAAGAGGGTTTTGCCAATGTTCTTATAGTATACAATGCTGTGTAAGGAATACTGTATAATCATTCTTGCAACTCTAATAGGAGTGATAATTGTTAGTTGGGCTGGTTCGTAACTTAACACTCTCTCTTATTTGCTTAAAGCTTAAATTTGATTCTCACTGAAAATCATTTGGTCGGAATATACTACGGTCTTGGGGAGTCCAGACATATGGTATTTGTTTTAGGGGCTGCTGCTGCGGCACAACATGTTTTTATTGCTCAAAAACGAATTGTTAGATGAATGGCGCAGGTAACACTCACAGTTGTAAAGAACTTTTCAGCAAATATAAAATCCTAACGGTACCTGCTCTGGCGATACACAAGCTAGGGCTATACATATTCCGGAACAAGCCAAATTTACTCTCAACAAAGATATACTCGTACACACAATTGCCACGATGCAGAGTAATATTATACACGCCAACTTTTCTTAATTTACAGTACGAAATAAATTGCTAAATATACTTGGTCCCAAAATCTTTAACATCCAAAACATATACAAGGAACAGCTAAGTATGGCTTGAAAAGTTAATACATAAATGTTTGTATACTCGTAATGTCTGTGAGTTTATCAGTGTGTAAATGTTGCTCACCATCTTGTTTTATTCATCATTCTGTTACGTCTCTATTGACGATTCTCGCACAAACTTTATTTGTCCAAGGGGAAAATAAATAATTATTACTATATCAAACAAAGTCAAGAAGAAGAAGGGCGGAAGAAAGGAAGGAACAAGACAGCAATGTGGAGGAAGGACAAAAGATGTCTTGGCATCATTCCTGTAGTTGAGGAATTATGATTATAATATCAGAAACTAGAACTCTCAAATTACTTTACTTACTCTAAAGAAAGACAAACCCTTTATCTATTAGGATATAATAACATACCAGCATAAACTTAAATATGTCATAAAGTTCAAAAAAGAGTTGAAGTGATGGTTAATGGAAATTCCAAATTACAACATATTAACAACATACAGGGTATTTCAGTTTATTGTTGCATAACTTGAAGATTCGATAGAACTTTTATAATTAATCCATAAGGTTCATATAAACATGGGTCGAAAAATGCGTGGCTTCCGAAATACAGGGTGTTTAAATTTACTTTCTAAAATAGTTTTTTTTAAATATTTCGAACAATATTTGATGTATAATAGTGAAAATTGATGCACAAGGGTTTTTTGGTACGACAAAACGAACCATGGGCATAGTTTTACTGTACCCGGTAGAGGGCGGTCTCTACTGTACCTGTAGTGTATTAAAATAACCGACATTTTTTTCTTAGTGCAATTTTTTGCTTTTTGAATAAAAAAACTGATTCTTAGCACTTTTCAACATAAAAAAGCTCTCTTGTGAATTTTCGTTATAGTTAGCCGTTTTTGAGATATTTCGATTTTTAAGGTTCGATGCATTTTTAATTATTTATGATAAAATAACGTTAAAAAGTCAGTATCTCGATAATTTTTAGAAGTAGGCTGAGTCTGCAAATATTTTTGAAATTGAAAGCAGAATAAGGTTAAACGTCAATCAGTTGACAGTTAGTTTTGTTGTCTGTTGAAACCTGAAACGTTTTTTTGCAATTGTGAATGCACGAAATTTAGTTTCTTTTATCTGTTTTTTTTGTAAGTTTTATAAAAATGCCATTTTTATTCTCCAATCAAGAGTTAGCAGATATTCATTTTGTGTATGGCTTTGTAAATGAAAACGCAGCAGAAGCAGCCAGAGAATACGCACGAAGATTTCCAAACAGACGACATCCAACTCGCTCAGTATTTGTAACAGTGCATCGCCAAATAATTGAAAATGGTTTTGGAAATCTCCAAAGGGATCAAAACATAAATGTTCGTCAGCGCAGATTCACCCGTAAGATTCTGCGTGAGTTTGAGAGATCCGACCACAAGTGTTCGGAGAGTTTCTGGTGCCTTGGGAATTTCAGCAAGCTATGTTCACCGTGTTCTTAGAAATGACCATAGACGTCCTTATCATTTGCAACCTGTGCAAAGACTACAGCCAGGGGACGGAGAACGAAGAATCACATTTTGTCAGTGGATTCTTGATAGAACTGATAATAATAGGGAGTTTTTAAGTAACGTTTTATGGACCGATGAGTCATGCTTCACTAGACGTGGAGTGGTAAATTTTCATAATCAACATATTTGGTCGCATGAGAATCCGCATGCAGTTCGGTAAAGAAATTTTTAGCATGAATTTAGTGTGAACGTGTGGATTGGTATCTACCGGAATCGACTATTTGGACCCTACATTTTGCCTGCAAGGTTATATGCTGCGAGCTTCTTGGAATTTTTGAAGGCTGAACATGCAAATATGTGGAACGATGTTATGTTAGATTTGAGAAGATTGGCCTGGTTCCAGCTTGATGGTTGTCCAGCTCATTATTCGAGAATAGTTAAAAACTGGCTGGACGAAAATTATCCAGAAAGATGGATCGGCCGTGGAGGACCACTCGCCTGGCCTCCAAGATCCCCTGACCTAAATCCATTAGATTTATTTGTGTGGGGATTTCTAAAAGAAAAAATGTACCAGACTCCCGTAACCACAAGAGATATGCTAATAGACAGAATCAGGAATGCATGTAATGAAATAAGGCCTTATTTGAATAATGCTATACCACGTTCGATCATTCGTAGATGTGAATTGTGTATTGAACAATTGGGTTTACATTTCGAGCAACTACTTTAGATTTTGTATGTTTGTCCTAACTATCCAATAGCATTTTAGTTGTAAATCATTAATTTAATTTGTTAAAAATAATATTGGAAAATTAAACAAATTAATATTCTGTTTTTTTGTTTATTTGGAGTTAGGAATTATTGCTATATTTAAAAAGACAATCTAAACGATCATTATAATTACTTGTAATGCCCAAATCGAAAATGTAAAAAAAAATATTATTTTCCCATAAAGAATTAAAAATGCATCGAACCTTGAAAATCGAAATATCTCAAAAACGGCTAACTATAACGAAAACTTACAGGAGAGTTTTTTTATGTTGAAAAGTGCGAAGAATCAGTATTTTTATTCAAAAAGCAAAAAATTGCAGTAAGAAAATTTTTTCGGTAATTTCAATACACTACAGGTACAGTAGAGAGCGTCCTCTAGCGGCTACAGTAAAACTATGCCCATGGTTCGTTTTGTCGTACCAAAAAACCCTTGTATACCAATGTTCACTGTTATACATCGCATATTGTTCGAAATATTTAAAAAAAACTATTTTAGAAAGTAAATTTAAACACCCTGTATTTCGGAAGCCACGCATTTTTCGACCCATGTTTATATAGACTTTATGCATTAATTTTAAAAGTTCTATCGAATCTTAAAGTTATGCAACAATAAACTGAAACACCCTGTATAGGTAGACCCGTTTTGAGTTAAAGAAACATGCCTTCTGATAATGATAAATTTGAGACACAACCCCACATATGCCGTATAACAATTTTTTTTTATTTAATGTTCCACCATGTTGTATATTAACGTGAATAACTAATTATTATTATTGCTGGCTACGCCAATGGTCAACCGAGCCGCCATGGTACACTTTTGGAAAGTAGCATTGTGTCTTCGATCCATTATATTATTCACGGCCATTCCTACCTTTATAGGGCTGCCCGCAAGCAGGTAGCACTGCTCTATTCCAATGGACACGCATACTTTAAAATCTCTCAAATGTCACTTTAGCGGCATGACAGTAGGTTATTCTATACCACCTATCTCTTGAATCGAATGCCCTTAAAATACATCAAGCGGTGAATAATTGCTGTTGAAAATGTCAAATATGCATGTGGAAGTTTCAGTGACAATAGGATTGTCCGTGCAGAATGCCTGGAGAGGATCCCGCTGCGATTTTTATAGCTTAGGTCTAACAAGCTCAGTGAAGATCTCTCTTCCTATTCCCAATCGGTTTTAGGTTACCATCAGTGCATATTCAAAGAATATTAGATTTTACTACAGACCAATTTGCTTACTTAGCGTTTTCTCCAAAATATATGAAAAAATATAAACATTATATGAGCCCAACAATACGGATCTCAGGAAGGAAAATCAACACACAATTAACTAATAAAATCATGCATTTTTCTTGATCTCACTAAAGCATTCCATACCATCAGTCACAATTCCCTTTTGGCAACTCTAGCAAAACTTAGGATTCCGAAGTACCACATATAAACTCATGGAAAGTTATTTATCAAATAGAAAGCAGCGTGTTGTAATAAAAGTGTGCTTTAAGCGAATAACAGGAAGTACTTTTGCGGTACACCAAGGTACAGGGTTAGGCCCCTTGCTCTTCAATTTATATATCAACTATTTTTTTAACTTAGATACTGCTGGCGAAATTACAATTATATTATAAATTATACAGGGTGTCCGCAAAGTTGGGGTTTTCCTTTACACGACGTGTAGATATTGAAAACATAAGCAATTTTTCTTTGTACCATATACACCAATGTCTTAAGGGAACCGAGATAAAGGGCTCTGCAACATCAAAAATATCTGAATACCGTCCTGTAGCCGCGACATCCCCGAGTGGTACTAGGACACTAGCTCAACCCGACGACAGAACTGGGTCGGGGTTAGTGTGTCAGGTCAGTATGCAACCTTCAACCGACGGTTACGGTCACGCGTGTAGAGGTAATCGCGTAGACGAGAATCCCTCAACAAGCACTAGAGACGTGGCTAGAGAAGTGCAAGTATCAAAAACTAAAGTGTGGCAAACGCTGCGTGAAGAGGGGCTGTATCCGTTTCACGTCCAACGTGTACAAGCCCTTCAACCTGACGATTTTTCAGCAAGAGTGCGGTTTTGTGAGTGGTTGTTGCATCAACATGACAATAATCCGGACTTTTTGAAGTGCATATATTGGTGACAGACAAATCTACGTTCACGCGTAATGGGGTGAATAACTTTCGCAACACTCATGTTTGGTCAGTAGAAAATCCGCACGCTGTCCGTCGGGCACATTTTTAACAAACATTTTCGGTGAATGTTTGGGCTGGCATGGTGAACGGTATGCTCATTGGACCATTTATTCTCCCAAATCGATTGGACGGGATGCAATACCTAGACTTTTTACGCAACATTTTGCCTTCCTTGTTTGCCTGCGTCTGCTCGGTAGCGCATCAGCTGATTTCATTTTCTGTTCTAGCGGTATGATTTCGGGCAGAGACGTACTTAGCTCTTCTCGTCAACTGGAGAGTGAGTACTTTTTCCTTTATTTTTTTTTACTTGGTCGCCTTCGTTTCACTACACATTACCTTTGTTATTTCAAGGGTAGTTGTTTCTGAAAAGGAAAACCCCAACTTTGCGGAAACCCTGTATACAAGTAATGACTGGTACACCTTAAAAAGTGACATTGAAAATGATTTTACTATAGCTTCGACATTTTTTTCAGAAAGAACTATGACTATAAATTATAAAAAACATACTTTATGGCATTTTCTTGTGATGAAAGACTATCTCCAAATTACAGTAAACTCAAATTTCAAATAAAATATGACCATAAAAAGATCAATTTAGTTGACAAAATCAAATACTTAGGTTTAATACTAGACAAAAATTTAAAGTGGAGTGCACACACAGAAGTCCTAGTGAAAATTCAAGTATTTTTGTGACTTTTTGAACAAATGCTATCTATATATTCTCTACCACGCTATTGTCGTCTACCCTATTCTACCATAATATGGTATCTACCATGGGGAGGATTGAAAAGTTACTATAAAAAGATTGAAATCGCACAGAAGTCGATACTAAAACTGATCCTTCATTTAGGATATTGCATATACTTTTACAATGAATTGATGAAAAATAAGATGCATCTGCATCCTAACAATCACAACTATCAAACAAGGCTTAAACAGAATTCAGTACCTGTGTGAACATCTACAAAAACAAGGTCTCTTTTTAAGCCCGAAATTTTTCAGTCATATTTCGGCATCAACCAAGTTTTAAAAAATACAAGTGATAGATTATAGGTACAGGAACCAAGGAACTCCATCCATAAACTTATAGACACTAAAATCATTAATAAACTCAAAAGAACTTATGAATATCATGGGTGTATTTGTGTATGAACTGCATTTAACGAGAAATATTCTAAACACAATTAATTTTATATCAAAAATTGTCTGAATAATTTAGCCGAATCTTACACCTAAAAAAATATAAATTTTTACACATAACTACATTATAAGAGCATTACTTAACGTTTGTGTAGTTACCCAGTTGTTTTTTTTCATTCTCATGTGAACCCAAGCGCAAGCTCAAACTTTATTGGGTATCGTATGTTTATTGTAAGACAACGATCTTGTGTATGTTTTTATAATAAACTTTATTATTATTATATCTATATTCATTTATTCATTCTTGATCTCAACGTACACTGATATTACTAATTTTTGTATTTGTAAATATTTAGGTAAGTAATAGCACTGTATCTGTATGCCTTATAAGTTTCTCACCATTTTCTACGCGATTGAACTGTTCAAATCTCCTGTATTTTTGTGTAGTGCATTGTTTCACAACTATCTTTTATCGCCAATATCGACGTATATTATATTTTCTTCTCTCCATATCAGCATATCATATAACTTATTCTTATATGACGACAAGTCTTATACTATGTGAAATGATCTACAAGGTAATAAAGTAACTGTATATCTAATGGCGAAGTTTGCATTGCCATATAATAAAAAATATCAGCAAAATTGTAATGTAGGTATTTTAATCAAATTTATCTTGAATCAATATATGTGTATATTTTCCTGTAATTTGACAATCAACCAGAACTGTCGCTGAAAATAAATCTAAAGCATTAATGCGAAAATAATTTGTAGTTGTAACTATAATTTATCACACTGCTGTAGCAGTAAAATATTTATCGTTTATATGTCTGCCACATTATAACCACTATAAACAAGTATCGATTCCATTTCCAACCGGTTCTAATGAGATGGTTTCAAATAATCATTTTCTTTAACTTTCGTTGCCTTGTTAAGATGCATACAAGTTGGTTAACAGCCTTGGTAACACTTCAGACTTAATGGCTTGAGTGTTGAACTTCCAAAATGAGATAAACAAAAGGAAGCGAAAGTAGGATTACGTTTATCAGGTGAAAGATTATGCTTATGCCACAGTATTAGGTATGGCTAGCGACCCACAGGCTTATAGAAAGAAGCTGAAAATACCGAAAGAAATAATCGTTGAAGGATTTATAAACTGCAAGTACTCAATTTACTAAAAGAAAAACATGGTGTTTGAATCAGAATGATAGAACTTATAAAAACATATAGAGGAAAGTGTCGGGTATTATACAATCTTACAGAATTTATTTTTTTATACCAAAGCAGCCGCGCAGGCCGAAGCGTTAATACCAGGGTACAGCGGCTTGTGTGAGGATCTTAAAGAAACTTTGTTAATCCGATTTTTGAACTGCCCTAATTTAGTAGAACTGCGATAAGCCTTGTCAGGTAGATTGTTGAACAATCTGGATACCCTATAGACACAGGAGCAGTCGTACCGACCAGTTCTGGATGTGCGAAGTTTGACACGGTTAGTCTGGGAGGCCGAAGTCTGGCGGGTCTATCTGGCAGGCACATCACGCGGCGGCATCATGGTGGACAGCCCTGAGGAGTACAGTACGTTAGCATGACGATAGAAGAGAACTAAGTCACCGACACCCCGTCGATGCGAAAGGATCCCGAGACTGTCCGTCATTGTGGATAGCCCTCCTCTAAACAACATCGAGCATGGACAATGTAGTCGGGGCGGAAGTACCCCAAGCTTGTGAGCAGTCCTCGAAGCTAGGTCTTATCTGGACCTTCTACAGAGTGAGGATGTTATTTGGAGAAAAGTATTTTTTGGCTTTAAACAAATAGCCTAGCTTTTTCGCACCAGAGTATATACCACATCAAGTCCTTGGTGATCCGGACTCACACCATCTGAAATGGGCGGCTCACTTTTTGTTGGTCAAGGCACGTACTTACTATGTTATGGCAACAATGAGCTGAACTGCTAGTCTCCTTTTCTTCAGCTCACCGGCAAAGATCGGCTTATCACTCTCAATTCCTGCATATCTGTAACAGGAACAATATTGATGGATCCCTGGAGATTCTAGCGTTGACATTGTGGGATGAAGAGGAGAAGCCGTCAATTGCGACGAATAATTTGCGGCCAGAAAGCAAGTCAGCCACCCATCTGCAAAGCTTTTCTGGAAGGTTATAGGATAAAGAGCAACAACATGAGCCTCAGCATAAGACAGGATGATTTTACCCATAGTTGAGTGAGGTAACCTAGGAGGTTCCCTGTGGATCGCTGCTCCCCGAAACCATACTGCCTGTCACTAATCAAGCCGTGATGTTCAAGGTCTTCCAAAAACTTCCGATTTATGTACCTCTCCATCACCTTACTTACGCGTATAACAGAAAGCAGAGCTGTAGGCTAGTAGTTGCAAGATCGTTTTTTTTTAATGGACTCGATATGAGCAAACCAGTTTTCGGGAAAAGTCCCGGATTCATAAGATATCTGGTAGGGACTCGAAAGAACTGGAGCAAGTTCCACTGCACATTGGCAGGAATAAAATCCGGACCAGAAGCTTTGTC
The DNA here is from genome assembly GCA_963669975.1 of Acanthoscelides obtectus. Taxonomy (NCBI): domain Eukaryota; kingdom Metazoa; phylum Arthropoda; class Insecta; order Coleoptera; family Chrysomelidae; genus Acanthoscelides; species Acanthoscelides obtectus. The sequence goes on from CAVLJG010000001.1 coordinate 105,963,468, forward strand.
CAAAAAGACCGACTCCCATGGCGCTGCGACTAGTGGGGTAATCCCTGTGCCTAATTTTTACATTGTGATGGTCTTTGGCATTGCGAACCGCTTTGTCATATTTGCTTCTGGACCCGACGTCGGCTTGTTTGTTCTCTACAGTGGAGTTCTGTATCCAAATAATTGTTTTCTGGCAATTAAGGTGGCATTTTTCGTTATTATCGATAATTTTACAGGATTTTAGGCAGGTATAATTTAATTAACCTTAAGAAATAAAACAATTTGTATCAATCAAACCGATCTGGCAATTTATACCACCATTTGGCTTGTTAAATCCTATCGAGATCATAGACGAAATTGTCAGTTACTTTTTACGTTTTTGTTTAACCAATGTTCTCCAAACCTTTTCGATTTATACGTATAACTTAATTCTTTGGGGTGATATTTTGTCTCACCTATGCTCCAAATTTATCATCTATGCATCTCTAGACCTACTACAGTACAATTTACAAACCGCTTGGCACCACTTAACGAACCAGTTTGATACATTTTACCGTTTGCAGAAATTTTGTTAGGAAGTTTACTTAGAATCATCAAAATGTTTATTCCGTGAAATATGAAAAATTGTAATTTACCCTATTTAATTATAGCAAAGTGTCGCATTTATTTTAATCACTATAATATGTATTTAATATGTTTTACTTAAATGAATTATACTTCCATAAGACTAATTTAATAAATTGGATGACTGGTTATAGGCCTAATAGGTTTTTCAGGCGAATTCTTAGCAAGTCGATGGTATATTGTGGGGTTTCTCGCCTGATCGCTCATTGCAGTCTCTTACTAAATTGCGCATACCAATTATCAGTAGGCTCCGAAACTTGAATCGGCACGGGTATCATGTAAAAAATCTATAAAACGTCAAAAAAACCTATAAGATGTCAACTTGCAGACTAGGTAGTTTTTAGCGCGCAAACAGTCATTCCACGTTTGCTCACTAGGATCGTTGTGAACGTCCATCTATGGAGGAATCACTCAACTAAACTACGCATTATTGGTTGCTTACTTTTGTGAGACTGAGTGATCCGGGTCTGTAGTTTTTATCTCTGAGAAAAAAGTTGGTTGAATAGCAAGATCGCATATGGATGATTATGTGTATTGGTCTGCATGTGTATAAAATCAGTGATATTTGCTGTGTGAGAAAATCATTACTGAATATGCCGAATATGACGGGTTATTTATATGCTGTACTTTCTGAAGAGAGGTTATGTTCAAAGTTATAAATTACGAAAAACGGAGGAGACTTACGGGAAATCATCACCGCGCCCGCGTTGTGTCTAATTACTGTTAGCATGTATATGGCTTGTAATTCGACAGTGTACAGTGAATATAATTATTTATTATCTCTCTCATTTTTGAAATTCAACAAATTTGTATATGTAATTTCCAGAATGGATAAGAAAAAGTGGATGCGCAACTAATTTCTAGCTTTGAATCTCAATTAAGTATATTTGAGACAAGAACCCAATGTAATTATCAACACACACAACTTACAGCTTAGACCTCCAGTAATGCCACCTCAGAAGCAGATTTTACATCACATCAGAGCCAAAGATTGATAACAAGCCTCATGACATGTAGGCAACACGTACAACTAAGTGCTAAGTTAACATCTTGTAGGAAAACCTACATCCACCACAGAAGTGCTCTAAAGCCACTTTCCATCTAACTGGACGGAAAAGTCTCATAATCCTGACGTATTAGAAAAAACAAATTGTGAAGTTTTGGTAACTACTAGACTCAGTGTGTGCTGGACAATTCAAGGAGCCTTCATTACCTGCTTCGAATGCTGGGGGATGACTGAATGATGATGCGTGTATTTTCAAGTATGCAACCCCGCGCTAGGTTGCCACGTTGCTGGGAGGTCCATAGGGTGATAGGCTAGATCGCATCGTTGTCAAATCAGTGTAGATATGAGCCTGTTTGATTGACATGATACAATTTTTTCATGAGTTGGCCGCAGTCAAATCTTTTTCCCACAAGGATCTATGAGACTAGGGGCCGATTTCACCATATTATGGACCAATAGGAAAATACCTTATCGAAATGCAATTTGACGGAAGCTGTCTAAGGTCTCAGAATATCAGTGATTTCTATTAAAATGTTGAATAAAATCGTGAAAATTCGGCTGTATTTTAAACAAGACCACTATTTGATTCCAACATGATGCTTTTGTACAGAGAAAACAGGACAACTTTCATGTATTTTGATTTATGTTATAGGTGTACATTTGACCATCCGTTATCCCCTCAGCGAATGGGAATGGGAGAAATAATAGGTCGATTTTATAACTGTTAAATTTGGCAGCAGGTTTGTTAATTCATGGCAATCTCGAAATATGTTAAGTTCAATATACTGTGTGTATACGTATATGTGATCATTATAGCTACACATACCTGTTGAATTGTGCGGATTTGTAAGAAAATAGAATATAAAATGTATTCCAACCAATCCCTCATCGCTCTTTACATCATAATAGTAATCATTTGTTATAAATTCATGGGTTAATGAATTTCTTCAAAGCAATCAAAACAGTATGGTCGTCCCCATACTAAAACACCGATATGTGTAAAACATGTTAATCCCTACATCTCCGAGATGCATAATGCAATTACTGTAGACATAGACCTAAAATTATTAGTAATTACGGAAAAATAAGAGCTAAAAAGAATCATAAATAGTGATAAAATATTGGTGGTTAAGGTTTTTGACTGGTGACTGGTGGGGATACAATATAGGGATGACGACGATAGACGATACATTGATGTATCGGAAAAATCGATACATCGGACGTAGAACATCGATCTTTACGCATCGATGGTTTCATGACGATATATCGATATCTAGAGGAATCATAAACATCCGTAACCGTATACCCCGAGTCTATCTTTAACTGTGCTACCATCTCTAAACGAGGACTGGTAGCTTCGAAATTGAAAGGCCAGAAGGCTATTTAGGTGTTTAGTAGTATTTGAATATTATCATTACAGACGAGCACTGAGCCACTGAGTGGCCACTGAGCACTGTAGTCTTTTCTTCATTCTGTACTTCCCCAAGGGATAGAATAAAATAGACTGAAAACAGCGCGTTTAATGATTTTCAGTTCTCAGAGAAAGATTTCCCCTGCCGGCCCTTGACATCGTTTCGAAATATGAAATTCTGGAAACGCTATAAAAATAAAAATGAATACACAAAGCCTACTTACTTATTTCAGACAAAAACAAAAACAACTGCAACATAACGATTGTCACCTTGACATCATTCTGCAATCTGTCAAAGTAGTGATGGGCGTGCCTGCTGCACGGTATACGGTATCGATATTCGATAAAATATTTTTCTTTCTACCATGAATGCGTGGAAAAAACAAAATAAGGGGAGATCTAAAATAAGGAGTTATTGAAGGCCTAAAATAGCCAGGCGCTAATAATTCCTGGCCGTATTTGAATATCTAAGCAGGCACAGTAAAACAGAAATAAGACTTGGAATTAATAAAGTTTATTTCGACAGTTGGCACAGTTTGCTCCACTGGGACGAAGTGTTGACGGATCCCACAGAATCATGTGTCACTTGTCGATATGGTTAGTTTTAAAATATCAAGAGATAATCAGCTGTTATTCAAATCAGTGTATATGTTTTGTGATTCAAATAACGTCTAATATAAATATAACCCAGAATATGTACTCAATGAAAAAAGAAAAATATTGCAAATTTCTTGTTTTTCTGCAGGTTTTAGGTTTACTGGTAGCTCTACGACATATATTTGGGTATTTCTTAATCGCTGTGAATATAGTGTGGCTGTTTGTTAAGTTCCTGAACAACGAAAAATATTCAACTTTATGGATGTATGGATATTAAAAAACCAGAATGGTTTTGTGGGAATATCAATCTAAGGTGCCATAATGGTTAGTTCTGATGAACGACAATTAAATGAATGAATGTTTGGAAACGAGCAATATCTATGAACTTTTTGGTAGAGCCAGTCATCAAGTAGGTGCTTAATGGCTATCTGCAAGAGGTTTATAGTAAAAAACACCCAGTAGATGATCTTGAATCAGTAAAATCGCATATCAATTGAAGAAAATAATATAAACATTAATAAAAAATCAACAATGGTTATTAAATCATGAATTTTATTCAAAAATCAAACATTTTTTTAAATTTTGACTGAATTATATGTAATTTCTTAATATTCAATAAGCTGATGATGTTTCAATGACAAGATGTCATCTCATACCTTGACAGTATTTTGTTTTCAACATTTCATAGCTATTGGTTGCTAAAATTTGTTGATTGGAACTTGAAGCTCATTCGCTCTATTTGACGGGCTGTTACCCTATAGGTGGAGAATAACGGACTGTTGTTAGTGAAATTGGCCCTAAAACTATAATCCAGTCCAGTATAAGTCCAGTCTCTCGGCAAAAATCTAGTAATGCACGGTAGATCTCTCTATTTTCTGATGCTATTCATGTTTGTTCAGTGGAAGTCGGTATCCCGTCTGGATGACGAGTAATAGAAGCTTGCAGTCTTATATCTACTGCATGACAAAAACAGATGACTAATATCAGCTACTTGTCCGTGTCCCCCACAGAGGGATGACTGACTCTCTTAAGCGTATTTTGTGAAGGTGTGCTGGGAAATTTCCATGGCTGACTTTTATTCAGGGTAATGCAGCAGAGCACTTTATTGATATGATATGAAAATGCGAGGTATACATGTGGAAAGAGTTTTATGTAACAAATAGTCGTTGCTGTTACTCTGTTGACAGATTTCCATCCAAATAGTTTTCCACTCAAAAGTTATGTTTGTGTTGTATAAACTAAGTGATAAGTCTGTGGCAATGGTGGTTTTCTTCTATCTACTGAAATAATAGCTGACTTTGCTTTTTTACACATGTTATAATTAAGAAATTGACATTAATTCATATATAATATATATATATATATATATGTATATACTTCGACGAAATTTAAGCAAAGAAGACTCTTTATACTTTTTTAATCTTTCTAGCTTTCAATGGTCTTTGCCATCATCATCAGGAGCTGCAATAACATTGAGAAAAGTAGCAACAATTGTGCAAAATGAATTTAAATTAACTTTCAGTAGTATGTGAGGATGTTGCTAAATGTTATTTACGTTTAGGTTGAGGGAAACACCCAGTAACCTGGTGAAAGCTGGATACATGGTACAATCGTCAAAATTATACAAACTACACGCAGCTGTATGACAAGAACAAATTAAAAACGGATTAGAAATATTGAAAACGAAAGTTAAACATTACATCGTGAACCACCTGATGATTGCACAAAATGGTGGGCATAGAATCATAAGTAAGATGAACCTTTGACCGATGGCAGAAGGTTAGTGGTGCCCGTATAGATGGATGGAACGAAAATTCTTTTGTAAGGTGTGTGAGATGTTGCCACATCACTTCAGATGGTGTGATTTTCAAGATGTGTTAGGTAAGAACTTGTTAACCGACCAGAGGCAGTTGAACTAACTATATTGTTGATGAGATGGGCAATTGAACTAACAATTATTATTTTGTTATGAGAAAACAATTATTCAAATTTGAGTGGAATGGAATTTTTTGGTGGAATAACCAAAAAGCAGATTCCATTTGTGGTTGTGAAGAGTCAAAATTTGGAGAGATGTGTAAGTGCTCCAACTTTTTGCAGATTAGCAAATATGAGTAAATGATGCTCAGCTGCTTAACATCTGTCTTCTTATTGATACAGTTGTCGTTGGTGGAATGTGGAATATTTCCAGAAATACACGTTTGGATAGGTGTTTTTCTTTATCAAGAACTCTGATACTTGTGTAGTTCATAGAGTGCCCTGTTGTGTCAACATGAGATGCCAAAGCACATCCCTCGGGATGAAGCCTAGAATCAGTTTTTAATCCTTCATTTAAGAGATCTGGAGGTCTGACCTATGTATATTTGGTTGCAATTGTTGCAATTGATAGAGTAGACTGTGTTGGTTGAGCCAAGCAGCGGGATTCTGTCTTTCATTTTTGAAAAAATGCAGTTTATACAGAGGACGGATTTGCAAGCAATTCGACAGTTCAACGGGCTACATAGTCTGATTAGCTTAGGGGTCAGTTCTTTGATAGGTAGGACAGCAAAACCAGATCTGGAATTTGGAATGGCGGTTGTATTATTTGAATTGGTGTTATTGTTGGAATTCTATCAGTTCTGTTATTAGGAGTTGTCAGACTATTGCTTGGATTATTAGAGTTTGGTAAAATACTGGGAGAAGAGCTGAACAAGATCTTGTTAATCAGACACTTCAGATAACCATTGTTAATGAACAGTTTTGATAGCTTCCGTAAATTCAGTGTGGAGCCGATTGTTAACAGTGACATTCCAATCAGATCCATCCTAGCTGATGTAGACACAATAGTATCCTCCATAAGTGATGACACTGAAAGAAACATACATACACTTTTTGTGTGTGACAGCACTGCGTACGAAATGCAGGGTCAACCTGCTTGACGCCCTTTTTTCTCTCAAATTCTAGATGTCCTTGTCTATAGTGTATTTACATCCAAGATAGAATAGATGCGTGATTGCCAAAAGCAAGGACGGCGTACAGGGCCGCATTCAGGGCTACCTCCGAATGATGGACTACCACCAACGTGTTGTAAAACAAAGATGACAGTATTTAACGAAATTATCTAATATAGTGAAGTAGTTATAGTTAAGGGTGTCGCAAAATCAAATTTTTATTGAAGGGGTGCTAAGTTTTTCTACAGATTTTTCAAACTAGACAACATGGAGAAATACATACCAGAGGTAACCAGCTGCTCACTATGCACAATGAATCTGTAGTCAACGAGGGGTAGAGATGACACTTTTGTACATGGAATAAATATAAGGCTGTTCAATCATTTGAAAATAGATTTTGAAGGTGCACTTCGGACTTGCATTGTCTGTAGTTTATCCTTAAGTTAATATTTCACTATAACTAGGATTCCCATAATATGTATTCTGTGATAAAACAAAAACGCGAAACTTACTCAGACTCACTTGAAGAGCTATCGTCATTAATGTTTATGATGATGGATTCAAAATCTCTCTCAATTATGTTGTCCAGCTCCCACATTGCTACCTCCACTTTCTCCTGAACATGCTGCACACATTTTTGTCATCTTTCTGGTGTGACCCTCTGTATAGCAATTCTGAACAACTCTTGCATGTCAGAAAATTGAAATGTTGTATTTTGTGCAGCAACAAAATTCTTAACATCTGCCCATATGAGCTCAATGGGGTTGAGCTCACAGTGGTAAGGCGGCAAACGGAGTACTGTTTTGTGGTGTGCTTTGGCCATTTCATCTATGACATATTTATCATGTCTTGGTCTGTGTTGTTTCACAATATCTAATAGTTGTAATTTCAGTAAGGAAAGGTCGAAAGTTATATTTTTGGAACGGAACCAGCCCTGAATGTCTGATTTCCTAGAAGCTGAAGTTGGTATTTTTTCTATTTTGCGAGAATGATAGGGAGCATTATCCAAAACAACCACATTCATCTCTTCCGTCATCCACGAAGCCATTTACATCCCCAATGTGGCAAATAATGAGCCTTTTTCCTTTGCCCAGAAAGATAAAATCCGCTAAGTAAACATGCACGTTTTGTAGGTACGAAGATAGAGAGATATTGTGCGCAAAAACTGATACCGTGAACTACTTCGATCTATTTACCTGCTGGATTTTTCAATCCGGTCGACAGTCCATCTAGAAATACCCTTCTGGATGAAGTCACAGATTTGTCAACCCATACCTTCGGAGTAGTGTGCCCAGCGTTAATCCAGGTTTCGTCCTGGTAATAGATCTTCCTGTGCTGATCCCTGAATAATTTAATTTTGGTCAGGTACTCTCTCCTCCACAGAACAATTTCTTCTCTATCCATAAGTAAGCTGTTACGACCTCGTTTCTTCCATTCGAAATTAAGATGCCTCAAAATTTTATGAATAGTCGAACGTTTGAAATTTGGTAACATAGCATCCTCGTTAACCTCCCGTTGTACTTTATCAACTGTCGGTATTTCGCTTCTGAAGAAGAACTCGTGCACTTTCCTCCGAATCGCATGCTTGTCAGCGTCATCCATCGATCTTATGATACTTTTGCGATTTTTACCCGTCATTGGCTTGGAAAAGGCATGCTTTTTCTTATGTTCGTTTAAAACATTGTACACTGTCGCTTGGCATACCCCAATTTTATCTGCCACTTTCAGAGCCATTTTCGGGTTTAGTTGATGTTCCGTCTTCCTTCTGCTCTATCTTGACTGTATTCAATATGACGTCTTTCATGTCTACGCTAAGATGTCTTTTTTTTGATCGCTTTCTAGGAGGGCTAAGGGAGTAACATACAGCCTCGTCAGCAGTATCTGTACTGGACATGTTCAGGATTGGTCCAAAACAAATAATAACGAGGAATAACAATAACAAACAGAAACTTAACAAATTACTCAAATACACTTAACAACAGCAACAACCAAGTAAGGTGAATACGAAAACACGAGCACGCAGTGATACACGCGATGGTCGGTGGCCTGAATGCAACTCTGCCTGCCCTGCCCCTGCCCCGCGCATTATTTCGCCAGGCGACCGCTTGAAATTTAATGGCGAATTGACCAATAAGAGGCGTTGTCCCCACCTGTTACCGAGAGATCACCCGCTAACTGTTATTATTTACATCTCATCTTGAATTTGGATTCAGCTTAGGTAGCACGTATTTAGCGAATGATGACTGCCAGTCGCATCTGCGAAAATGAATATGCAACGAACAAGGCCTTCATCTAACCATAATCCTCCATAAAACAATCCCTGGAATAGCACACTGGACCCGTTGGCGAATTTACTTGAACATAGTAGAAGTTGCAATGCCTCGGCACAGCTGGATACAGTTTTAAGTTTTTAGTAGTGAAGGAGTGTCTCGTGAAGCGTTTGAGCGTTAAATGAGATAGGGGAGTGAGCACCGCGACGAAATCCCACCGCACGGTGTAAAAAAAAAACGTTGTTAGCAGATGTAGCCTGGCGGAAAATGCGATGGAATTATCTACTGAAAACTGGGCCATCTCTGAGTACTCGCTCTAAAAATCTTGCTTCTGATTTACATGGACTACGTCGGTGCTTCCCAAAGTGTAGTTGGCGTATCTACCCCTAAGGTTAAACCCAAGCAATTTCTAAGGAACGAGTGGAGTTAAAAGGGCGTCTGGAATTTAAAGAAGTCTAGCTTTTTGCAGGTTTACAATGGCGCAACAGTCACACCTTAAATAAAAATGTGTGTATTCCATAATGATGATTAAATTTATACCGAGTGCAGAAAATGCGATGTCGCTTATTTGGGGGCAAGGTTGCGTATTCAGGTAACAAATAAAATGCGGCTTAGAAAGTCCCGAAATTCAGACTACTTCCGAAAACTGAATTTTCCCACAATCGTTTTAATTTTTTCCTGGCCTTATTTGTAGTGAGGTTTCAAAATAAATCGCACATTAATATGTCACTTTTTCTCCTCCACAAAATTTGAATTTCAATACGACGTTTTGTCTCTTGTCTTCCAGCATCAGCATTACTTTTTCTTAATGACGCCATATTGGATTTTTGCACAGATGAGTTTTTAATTCTGATTCGAAAAACGTATAATCCATACACGTTGCCAAACCTTACCCAACTAGAAAAGTAGTGCTATAAGCTTTTGGTAAAAGAACCCTTCAGCCATAAAAGCTCTCTATTGTTGTTGCCTGAACACCAAAATGCTGGCTTTATGTTGTGTGTAATGCAAATTTGCTTTCTGCAACATATTTGCTCTGAAATGAGGTGTTTAAAATATTCTTATGGCATAGTTATACAACAACTTATAGGACACATTTTTAACTGTTGCATAAACGTTTATACAACTATTTTATACGGCATATTTGCACGTTAGTCAAAATGGTTGTGTTGTCGCATCCATGGTAACGTTTACAAAACAAACCCGAGCCTTGCTGTTTTGCTGTGCAAATTTACTACTTTAGCCAACAAATTGCTCCCAACGGAAGCACTTAAACAACTGTTGTTTAGTAACTGTTAAAGGTTGTACATATGCTAAATATGTTGGTATACAACTTCACCATAACCTAACTTTCTGCCGTCATATATTTATTAAAATGTCATAACCAATGTTTTAAGACAAACAACGCATGCATATTGGTTCAAAAGGTTTTATCAACTGTTCAAACAGAAGGTACAGATCTGGTACAAATTCTGGGTAAATCATTCGACTCTGTCGGTATTTCGTTTCAGACATTTGTCAAATTGATGTATAATACCTGCAGGCAACACGAAAATATTCTAATAAACTAAAGACAACATGGACGATACCATGATTATACACAACCACCCGCCATATTGGGCAAACGTTTATTCCTCTATTTGATGTTGAATAATTATGTTTCAGTTCGAAATTACAGATATAAAGTGATAAACATTAGTGTAATTGTGTCTAAATATAGGATTTGTGGAAGATCTAACGCAGAGAAGTTCAGTTTTCCATCTTAAAAATCTAGACATACTTTTGATCATTATCAAAATATGAATCAAATACGAAGCCCATAGAAATTGCGTAACTACTTTGCACGATAATCACAATAAAATTTGCTGCGCAAGTAATTCAATAGCCCTATATCTCAGTGTAGAAGTTTATCATACACCTGTGTATGAAATTCACAATGGCCGATATGTAAGTAAACAAGATGACTGTAATGTGTTAGTTATATATTCTTCACTCCGTGTATACAATACATAAGAAATGGTTTGGCTGCAATAAAGTAGACTCACGTAACAGAATAGTTGTATAGTTGACAAAAACTGAATCTTGCACTGACGCAAATGTCCTATAGCGGCTGCAAGAGGCTTACGTTTTTGTTGTATAACTGTTACGTGTAGCCCTTATACAACCAGTTAAATGACTGTGCCCTATTAGGTGTGCCCATTCCGCTTGTATAGCTGTTCTAAGAGGGTTTTGTCAATGTTCTTACAGTATACAATGTTGTGTAAGGAACACTGTAGAATCATTCTTGCAACTCTAATAGGAGTGATAATTGTTAGTTGGGTAGTTAGTTCAAAATACAGAATTTTCTAGGTAGGCCTTAAAATTATCAACCATTTGTTTTGCATACAACGTTTATATTCCAAAATCATTTTCATTTTTTTCCTGACTTTATTTGAGTTTCGAGTTCAACATAAGTTGCGTGTTGTCATTACCATTTATTCTCATATGCAATTTGAAGTTCTTTTTTTCTACTTTTATCACGCTCTTTGTGTTTTCAGACCTGTATCTGCTCTATTAACTTTGACTAACCCTTCCTGTTCTTCCTTATGTTGTTCGTCTCAATGAACTTCTTCTTAGCCATAACATATTCTTTTTCCCCATCAAAAGTCACTTTCTGTAAAAATTTAATAACAATTAAAATAGGCTTGTGCTTCAAACTGATGAAAAGGTATAACTTTTGAAATAATTTAATTATGAGTAGCAACAAGTAAGTCAATGAAATAGAAATTATGAAGGAAATTATGAAGTCTATGATGTTGTAACAGTGGAAATTAACTATGGTGAAACCTGAATACAAAATAAATCAGTAAATAGTAATAAGAATTGTAATAAAGAAGTAGAGGTAGAACCTAGCAGATGTTCAAAATATTGTCCGTTATTTTGTAGCCAAAGCCTGACTCTTCTCTGTACATTGTTCACTGTTTAAATTATGCACCTTGTTCTTAGCCTTCCAGACTCTGTTATTATGTTCAATTTGAGGGCTGACCTGGTATGCAAAAAAAATCGTTATGACAATTAGTTGAATGCCTACCTAGGAAATTCTGTTTTTCTGGAATAATTGAGGCTTGGCATTCCCAGCTTATGACATATGACATTATTGGAGTCAGAATAAAAAACTCTATTCATCTATGGAAAGATGCTATATGGCGACCTTAGAAAAAATGAAGTTGATGCTGGAGGACAAGACATCAAACGTCATTTATTCCATCTTGTAGAGAAGAAAAAGTGGCACTGGTGGTGTATATCTGTTCCCGTTTCCGAGAGGTCCCAATGGTAATGGTCGAATTTGAAATGCTTCCGATCTGTCATCGCGTAAGTAATTTAGGATTATAAAGAACTGATTTTAAGAAGAAACTACAAAGTACTATTTCAACAAATATTGTGGAAACCTTGTTGACAGGTAGAACTTCTTGGGATGGCTCAAACTGCTATTTGAATCTCAAATTGTAACCCAATTACGCCATTGGTACTTCATCCTTTTTGAAAAATCTCACTTCTGGTCAGATCAGTTTTTTTCTTATTAAAAAGCACTTCTAATTTCTTAAGCAGTCTGTGTTATTGGCAACGCTTACTTATAACTAACTATACAGTAATTTGCATTTTCGTAATAGTCCACCAAAATAATCTTTCCATTTTTTTTCATGTAGCGTGACCTATGCCAAAACTAATTTTAACCACTCTCGGAGCATAAATTACATCTCTACATCCACCCTAAGTCGTTATTAGTAAATAACCATTCACTAACGTATAAGTTATTCTCTTACTGCTGTTGTAATTTACTGTGGAAGACGTATGGCCTTAAAACATGAACGCAGCTCATTTTTGTATTGGTCTTGGTTTTAGGTATATCTTGTTTCTTTTTCCAATTCTGTACCTCAGAGCCAGACTACAGGTTAAGTCCAAATAAGTAGTTTTCAGATAATTGCTATTGAAATATTTTTCTTGTATTGTAATATGGGAGTTAACACGATTTATAAGTAGTAGTTGTGAAGATGAAGGTAGACGCTGCAAATAGCAAATAATAGTTCAAATAAAACTTATTACAGGGAAAACGGAGTTAGTCTGGTGAATAAGATTTGGCTCTCACCATTGGATATTCAGAAAGGGAGATACAAAGTCGGTTAAATTGGGGAAACGTTGCGCATTGAGGTTACTAGAAAAAATGATACTTAGGCCCGTATCGTCAGTCGTCCCTACAATTGTAGGGCGCCTTTATGGCCTCCTTGATTGTCATAGTTTTCTACTTCTCCCTGTCAGCGCTCTATTTTGAGGTTATCTGACAAACATCTATTTGCATCAAATTGTGCTTGCTTTTGAGTTATATCATTAGTTTTATCAGCCTGAAATTTCCTACAATTTAAAAAGAAAACATATCTTCACAATAGGAGAGCGCTGACGCTGACACGGGACAAGTGTAATCTAGAAATTTTCGAAGGAGGGAAAGGAGTTTGACAATCAAGGAGGCCATAAACGCGCCCTACAATTCTAGGGACGACTGACGATACGGGCCTTAGATATTCCGAGTATTTCCGGAGATATACGAATTTTCCCGAAATCGTTTTTATTTTTTTCTGGCTTTATTTGAGATGGGATTCCAAAATAACGAGAACATTAACATTGCCACATTTCTCCTCTACAATGTATTTTAGTTGTCATTATGACGTTTCGACTCTTTAGATAAATCATCAACTTTATTGTTTTGTATACCCAGTATTCAATATGGTATTTTATTTTTATTTCCAAAGGTCGAATATGTCACACATTGACCTTCTCACACCTAACTTATTTCCAAAAACCAATATTCCCATAGTTGGCTTTGGAAATGTCAGGCTTATACGATTAAATCGCCAATGCTTCAGTTTTTGAGAAGCATGTTTGGAGGACATTCAGATAATTTGCTCATTTATCGATTGTAACAAGCGTTATTTTGGAATGACGGAGACTCTCTACATGACACCTCGTTCTTAGATTAATAATATTTGCATGCAAGATGTGTGCATCGGTTTAGATATGGCAGATACAAAATTTGTTTTGACGTTTACTTGATCCAATATGTTGCCATTAGTTTCATAAAATAATACTGTTTCATATGTTTTTTTAGATCACCCTCAAGTAATATACTAAGTGACATATAAATCCGAACACCCAGTTTAAATGGTTTTATTTTAATAAAAGTTGGTGAATGTATTTATCTTACTGTAAATAACAAGTGAACAAATTTTCAGCCTTATCAGTTGGACATTCCGGTTTTTATACTGCTTTTTTTTTAATTCACTATCGCACTAAAATGAATATTTCAGCCGCAGTAAAGAATCAACGTTGGCGGATTTTGGTTCTTGACATCCTTTACGATCGGTTACGATGCCTAGAGTACGGAGACCTGTACGATTTCGTCAACTTAGTGAGTTTGATAGGGGCCGTATAGTGGGACTTCGGGAAGCTGGACTTTCTTTTCGGGCAATTGCAGTTAGAGTACAAAGAAGTGTAGACACTGTGGTTAGGTGTTGTCAGGCATAGCTTCGAGAAGGCCGTACGCAAAGAGCAAGGGGCACTGGACGCCGCCGTAGAACAACAGACCGTGAAGATCGCCGCCTAAGATTACTGGCCTTAAGGGACCGTTTCTCCACTACCAGGTCCATTGCAAATGAATGGTTTTCAGAACACGGAAGACCTATTGGCATGCGAAGTGTTTACCGACGAATGAGAAGATTTGGCTTGTTTTCATACCGGCCACACTGGGTCCTCCCTTTAACTCGAGAACACCGACGTAATCGCCTTAAGTGGTGCAGACAACGGTCACTCTGGGATCAGGAATGGAACAGTATTGTCTTTAGTGACGCGTCTCGATTTTGTTTAGGCATGCACGATGGTCGTGCCAGGGTTAGAAGGCGACGTGGTGAAAGGAGGAATCCACAGTTTTTTGTTGAAAGACATGTTCATCACACTGTTGGAGTTATGGTTTGGGGTGCTATAGCTTATGGTTCCAGGTCACCTTTAATCTTCATCAGAGGTAACATGAACGCGCAGCGTTATATCCACGAAGTGCTAGAACCCCATCTTTTACCCTATCTTGACACCCTGGCAGATCAAACTTTCCAACAAGATAATGCTCAACCACATGTTGCAAGAGTCACAATGGACTTCTTTCAACATAATGATGTCACATTGTTACCATGCCCATCAAGATCTCCCGACTTATCCATAATTGAGCACGTGTGGGATATGATGGGTAGGAGATTGCGCAATTTGCAACGTCCTCCTCAGACTCTAGAAGCACTTCGAGAGGAGTTGGTGGTAGCCTGGAGATACCACAGGAGGACATTGACCACCTGATCAGAGGCATGCCTAGGCGCGTTGTAGAATGCGTAGCACATCAGGGTGCATCCACACATTATTAAAGGTCAAAGGGCTTTAAAGCAGTGCAATCATTTTGAAATTTTTATCATTTATTTATTATGCTTCATTAAGTACTTATACAAAATTTTATTAAAATAAAACCATTTAAACTGGGTGTTCGGATTTATATGTCACTTAGTATATAAAAAGTTTTAATATTGGGCTGCCCCTTATTTGATGAGTAAAGGAAGAAGATATAGGAAGATTCCTTATTTAGATATTTGAGGTTCTTTACTATCAATCCATAATATCACATCATTAAAGCCAGAAATAGGGGCCGTTTGCCTATGCCTAGATTATAAAAATTGAAGCAATTGGCTGATGATGAAACAAATCTGATAATTTCAAGGCCTACTTATAAAACGTTGTTCTTTTGTATGTTTAAGATTTGGCAATGTCAATGTAGACATATTACATATTTCCGGAATCAGAATTGAAAACGCGATTCATCTGTGCAAAAATCCAGTATGGCGTCTGTAAGAAAGAATAAAGTTGTTGATTGCGGACAAGAGGGTTCTATGTCACACTTTGTATCGGTTACCTCTCGGGATATTTGTAGGGTCGATAGATTTTTTGAAATGATTTGATTTTTGTATGTTGGAATCTAGA
The DNA here is from genome assembly GCA_963669975.1 of Acanthoscelides obtectus. Classification (NCBI taxonomy): domain Eukaryota; kingdom Metazoa; phylum Arthropoda; class Insecta; order Coleoptera; family Chrysomelidae; genus Acanthoscelides; species Acanthoscelides obtectus. The sequence goes on from CAVLJG010000001.1 coordinate 105,979,323, forward strand.
CAAGGAGACGATGGACGTTAAAATTAAAATCAGACAAAATCTGAATATTTCTATTGGAATATTTTTCAAATCGTTGATGCTCCTCAGATCTTATTCTATGGCAGTAAGAGGTAAACTCAGTCGGCAATAGGCAGAATAAATAGCACAAACATTTGTGTGTAATGCATTGTCACACAGTTATGCATATTTCTAGCTTTTGCAATATTAAACAAATTTACTAAATGAGCATTTGAGAAAGGAAGCGGTTCATGAAGTGATTTTTGGGGAACGCACCTCATACAAATGCTAGTGTTGAAATGTTGATATCATCCATATTAATTATGTGAGCTTTTTGCTTTCTCAATGTTACTTGCCAGGGCAAGGAGGGAATCACATTTATGGATGCTTGTTCCTTTCAGAGTTTGATGAATTTTTTTACTGAAAATGATTAAGCAAAAAACTTTATACCTACTTTCCGAAAATAATTGTAATATGAAAGCAGCGTGACCCCTCTTGAGTATCCGGTTGTTCCATAAAGTTTGCATATCTAGCATACTTTCGAGAGCAATTTTTACGATTTGCCCCCCTGGGAAAATTTGCAACTCCCCGCTCTTCCTGCGGACGCCCTGGTGCCCATGGAGATCTTGGTGCCTTTTGGGCGTATTCAACTGTTTTTTATATTCTAATTGAAATTCAATTTTTCCTTGTTCGAATTATATCAACCCTCAAATCATATTAGGGAATTAAAGCAACGCAAAACAAAGAACCGAAAATGCTAAAATTAGACAAGATGCATTTTTATCCATCATTTATCGTCATGAGCCAAGACATTTGGAATAAAACATCAAATATATTCAGATTCAAGTGTCATAAGTTGTCAACGTAACTATATACTATTCGTCATTATTCGTCAGAGCGGTCCGGTGGACCTTTGCTCTTAGTTAAAAGTCTCGTCGGTCTGTTAGTATGTCAGGTATGGCTACCCAGATACCAAACATGTTTAAGGAGAAAAGGGAAAGAAAGAAAGAAAGGGAGGAAGAAATAGAGCAAAGAAAAGAAGTAAATCATTTGAAATAGCTTAAGCATTATTGCTTTGACTACTCGAATTATTTTGTAACTCCAAAAAATAATTTTGATCGGTTTTGTATACTGAAATAATTTTGGCTGGTCTGAATTTACCCTTTTAATTTTGATCACAGTGCGAGGCGCGGCCTGGAATGTTTCCCAACTTGCTCGACTGTGTAGTCTACTGAATCACGCAACAGAGGGTTGCTGTGCGATTTCGCTTGATTATAACGCCGCTGCGCCTGTTGTTTTACGTAATCCCTTAGATATGGGATATCAAGGTCTCTGTGAATAGTCTCATTTGACACCTACCAAGGGGCTTTAGTAATTGTGCGTAGGGTTCTGTTTTGCAGGACTTGCAGTCTCTGCATGTGCGTCTTGGCAAGAAAACACCAAGCCGCGCATGCGTAGGTGATTGCGGATCTGACTACCATTTTATACAACCGAATCTTGTTGATCAAACTTAATTTTGAATTTCTGCACAACAGAGGATTAAAGCTCCGAAAGGTAATTTGGAATTTTGTTTTAAAAATATCAGTATGTTTCTGCCAGGTCAACCCCTTGTCAATGATGATTCCAAGATACCTGACAGATTGCTCCCATGGTATACGAGTTCCATTCACTGATATCTCTGAGGGGGCACCGCGACGTTTTTTAGTACAATAGATTGCCTGCGTATTAATTTTGATCAACCACTGATCCGCCCACTCCAATATTTCCTCCACCGCACTCTGCAGCCTGTCGTGAACCAGGTTACCAGAACAAGACTGGACTAGCAATGCAGTGTCGTCAGCATAGAGATAGACTTCACAGTTGCTGGGGCAAGGGACGTCATGTATATAAAGTGAATAAGGATTGGTCCTAAGACCGAACCCTGAGGAACACCGGCTCTTACGGGCCGTGTTGTTGACAACACATTGTTAATTTTGATCCGAATCTTCCTTCCTTCTAGAAAAGATTTCAACAGTTTTAGTAGCCAAAATTGAAAACCCTTTTGGATAAGCTTATACAAAAGGCCCATGTGCCACACCTTGTCAAATGCCTTTGATACATGTAAAAGCAAAATACCAGTACTTTTGTTCAGGGTGAACCCCCTGGTTACATGCTCCACCAGTCTAACTGCCTGAAGTTCCGTACTTTGCTTAGACCGAAAGCCGAATTGCACGTCAGGAATCACATGGTGATATGACGAGAAATTCTCAAGGTAACGATAAATCACATTTTCAGCGAGCTTAGAAGGAGCTGACAGCAGACTAATGCGACGGTAATTCTGGGGGAATATCGAATCTACCTTCTTTGGGATCATGATGACTTCAGCGACCTTCCACGCCTTAGGAAGGTAATGAGTTCTGAGCATTGCGTTAATTATTGCCACCAGATAAGTCAAAGCCTTGAGTGAAAGCAACTTCAGTGCTTTGTTGGTGATTTGATCCTCTCCAGGTGCTTTACGCACCTTTAGGTCCTTAATGTGGCCTTGGACCTCTGCTGGTGTGCTATGCTGAGATTCATCTGAAGAGTCTTCCGTAGAAGAATCTTCTGAAAAGGAGTCACCGATGCTAGCACCGATTTTGGTATAACCATTCGCTCTGAAGTATCTCCTGACAGATCTTACAATTTGTCGTTCCTCGTTAAGGTCATTGTCCAGATCATAATTGGGAGAGAACTGCCCGTCCATGACGTCAGCAAAAACCTCCACTTTATCCTCAGTCCTGAAAACTATGCCTCCAGGACCATGAATATGTGGTAGTTGTTCTAGCCTTCCGTTTCTGCCACTTTCCAGAGAAGAATACTTGATTCAAGCATTCCCGCCAGAAAGTCGCTCCACTGCTCATTGCGGAATTCATGGAGTGCATTTCTCACTTCATGGACGAGATTCGTCGCTCTACGAATGTCATCAGGATGACAAGACCTTTTTGCTTGGTTAATAGCAGCCCTCTTTTCAGAAATTTTCCGACGAATTTCAGCAGGGAGCTCCGATTGAGCAGCATCAACTCCGTTCTCATCATGTATGATAGGGACGCTGGGAAACTCTTTAGAAATGACTTGTATAGTTCCCAATCAACTCTTTCCTTGGAGGAGTTTCCTCCTCCACGGAATGCCCATTACCTACCTCCAGAACAACAGGTAGATGGTCACTAGAGATGTCATACAAGATCCTAGAAGCAATACTGAACCTACAGTTTTTAGATATTGCAAAGTCTATAACATCCGGTGCCTAAATGTGATGGAAAGGATGGTGTGTCGGCTCTTCGGTGCTGTGATTAAGATACCCGATTCGCATCACATGGTTGTAGAGCCGAACCCCACACGTAGAGTTAAGCCTTGAGTGCCATGATCGGTGTTTGCAGTTGTAGTCCCCTGTCGCAATAAGAGGGCCCGAACAGTACAGAAGGACTTCCAAGTCCTCTTCTCGCAGCCTGGCACCGCACCTGACATACACCGAGGTGATCTTCAACGGAATGCATCCCGCCATATTGACTACCACGGACGCCGCTTCAATGCTTTGCATCTCGGCGTTTGTGCTTCTGTGATAGTCAATACCACGTTTAACGAGCACTGCCAAGCCACCACCCCTACCATTCAATCTGTCAGCTCGTAAAACATCATAATTCGAGAAAGCTAAGCGATCTCCCGGATTAAGTAATGTTTCCTGCAGCAGAGCTATGTCTATGCTCTCATCCAATAAAGTTTGATGGAATTCCCGTTTTTTGGGAATATCCCTTAGGCCCAGACAATTCCAAAAAAGAATTTTGATAAATCTATTGTACTTAGCCATTCACTGGCTGCGGAAAGATCGCCTGCAATGCCTGAGTGGCGCTAATCAGGGGACTTATTATTTGTTGAAGGGACCTAAGCGCAGTTGCTAGGTCCACATTCTGCGTGTTCAAAGTGGGTTGAACCGAGGGGGCAGCCGAAGATGTTGAGACGGCTGCCTCCGCGTATGACTTGCTGCGTCTTTGCGCTATGACTTCCAGATTTCGCCTGGGGGTGAATCTGCAACTGGGACTGTTAGCGGGATGCGCCCCTCCACAGTTCGCACACTTTCGCTCCTCTTGTCCTGTGAAGGGGCATAAATGTGTCATGTGGTCAATGTAACTATATTATAATATATTCGAATTCCAAAATACCCGCTGGTTTCTGAAATTTGTTTGTTTTCAAGAATCTGTCAACCAGGCTGGATAGGGCAAGATGCTTGACAGCTTGGCTCTGGTAAATGGGTGGAGCGAGTGGGAGGTCTGGTCGAATAGACGATTTCATCGAATTTCCGTAATATGGTTAATTTTTTAAACAATCTCAAAAATTTCTTCACGTATCGGCAGGATATCATTGTTCACATATCATGAGCTATCAGAGACGTGGCAAAAAAGTTTGATAGAAAAGTTATAAGACAATATCTCCCAAAAAAAAACCTGGGCTCATAGCATTAACATACTTTTTCTTAATGTGGACACAAAATTTGAACTCGGTCGCATTGATATTTTTCACTAAAGTATGGGCATCAGATTAAAAATATTGGACAAAAAAAATTCGTAAATTTTTGAATAATATATAATATAAAACCTAATGATAACATTATTAAAGCATGTACCACTACAGATCATCACAAAAATCTAATCAGCGGCCCCAGAAAACAACAGAAAAGAAAACGTGACCAACCACCTTAACAGGAAGCGTTTAGTACCTTGATTGTTACATGTCTTTTCGAAAACATTTTTAGTACTATTATTCTCCTATGTTTATTCCAGACCTGAAATGAAACACACGACAGAATCGAAATTCTGTTTAGAATATTGTGGTATAGGCAGTAAGACCTCGATTTCTGGTCCAAAAACCTGGTCACCGAATTCTCATATGACTGACCAAACTGTCAGCTTTAATCTCCAATGCATTCGATGAACTGTTTTACCATCAAAAATCACACCGCTTTCATACCTGGCTCTAATTGAAAACAAATTAGCTTCATATTAGGCGTATATGTATACAGAAACAAAAAATATGATTGATGGACATAGGTAAATGGAAGCAGAGGGAGGATAATTTAGGTTGCGTTTTGGAAATGATTGTTGTCCAATATAGTGGATGAAATAAGTAAAACATGTTGACCTACTATATATTTACGTCATTCAGATAATGGGTATGAGGCAAGCAAAGTTGTTGGAACTGTGGCGAGGTGATTTAGGTAACTACTAGCCCCCCTCTCCCTGAGAGCTGCCATTGACAACAATATGTACAACATACATATACTAAGTGACATATAAATCCGAACACCCAGTTTAAATGGTTTTATTTTAATAAAATTTTGTATAAGTACTTAATGAAGCATAATATGTAAATGATAAAAATTTCAAAATGATTGCACTGCTTTAAAGCCCTTTGACCTTTAATAATGTGTGGATGCACCCTGAGTGCTACGCATTCTCCAACACGTCTAGGCATGCTTCTGATCAGGTGGTCAATATCCTCCTGTGGTATCTCATTCCAGGCAACCACCAACTCCTCTCGAAGTGCTTCTAGAGTCTGAGGAGGACGTTGAAAATTGAGCAATCTCCTACCCATCATATCCCACACGTGCTCCATTGGGGATAAGTCCGGAGATCTTGGTGGCCATGGTAACAATGTGACATCATTATGTGACTCTTGCAACATGTGGTCGGGCATTATCTTGTTGGAAAGTTGGATCTGCCAGGGTGTCAAGATAGGGTAAAAGATGGGGTTCTAGAACTTCGTGGATATAACGCTGCGCATTCTTGTTACCTCTGATGAAGATTAAAGATGACCTGGAACCATAAGCTATAGCACCCCAAACCATTACTCCAACAGTGTGATGAACATGTCTTTCAACAAAAAACTGTGGATTCCTCCTTTCACCACGTCGCCTTCTAACCCTGGCACGACCATCGTGCATGCCTAAACAAAATCGAGACTCGTCACTAAAGACAATACTGTTCCATTCCTGATCCCAGAGTGACCGTTGTCTGCACCACTCAAGGCGAATACGTCAGTGTTCTCGAGTTAAAGGGAGGACCCAGTGTGGCCGGTATGAAAACAAGCCAAAACTTCTCATTCGTCGGTAAACACTTCGCATGCCAATGAGTCTTCCGTGTTCTGCAAACCATTCATTTGCAATGGACCTGGTAGTGGAGAAACGGTCCCTTAAGGCCAATAATCTTAGGCGGCGATCTTCACTGTCTGCTGTTCTTCAGCGGCGTCCAGTGCCCCTTGCGTACGGCCTTCTCGAAGCCATGCCTGACAACACCTAACCACAGTGTCTACACTTCTTTGCACTCTAACTGCAATTGCCCGAAAAGAAAGTCCAGCTTCCCGAAGTCCCACTATACGGCCCCTATCAAACTCACTAAGTTGACGAAATCGTACAGGTCTCCGTGCTCTAGGCATCGTAACCGATCGTAAAGGATGTCAAGTACAAAAATCCGCCAACGTTGATTCTTTGCTGCGGCTGAAATATTCATTTTTAGAGCGTCAGTGAATTAAAAAAAAGCAGTATAAAAACCGGAATGTCCAACTGATAAGGCTGAACATTTTTTCACTTGTTATTTACAGTAAGATAAATACATTCACCAACTTTTATTAAAATAAAACCATTTAAACTAGGTGTTCGGATTTATATGTCACTTAGTATACATTTCGCTCTTTACAAATTTATTATTTCGTTTCTTAGGGGAATGATGACACTCTGTCGAGATGCTTATTATGCAATGTGTCCTTCTACTACATTTTATGGCAAAAAGAACTGCGACATTCCATTTCGTACCAATCATCCAGGCACCTATCCCGTATAACGCAACTTTTTGCACTTCCGGACTTTCCGCTGTTTCGCATAGTATCGATTAAAAGTCTTGGTCTTTTTAATTTCCCCATATGTTTGTTGTTCGAACATATACGAATAGTCTAGGTCCACTAAACAATAACATTTCGCCTCAATCTACGTAAGCAGTCAATAAAAGATTGTAGAATTGCGGAAGAACTAGGTAGGTCAAAGGTACGCAAAAAAGGGAAACCTGCAATAACAGATGTCCTGTTAAAATTTAAAAAAAAGCGCGTTAAAGCAGATTCGTAATTCTTGTGCAGAATAGATAATCCATTGGATACTCTCAGGCTAAATCCTTAATATAATTTTTCGCCCAGCGTGCACCGCCGTTTACAGAGTCAGCAAGGAATATTGGGCCACTTCAGAGCATTTCTTGTGTCACTGCAAAGGCCTGGCAAGGCTGAGGCTTTAGATGTTTGTAATCATAAATTCAACAGCGGAAAACTACATGTAGCCCTGTGTCAAGACTAGGGAATCTGACTGAAGGCTTAAGGCTCAACGTAGTACCTTATATATATATATATGTTACGATGGATAAAGCCGCAAGGTAGTACCTTAGATGGAACACGGTCTAGAAGAGAGGAGGTCTTAGTGCGTGGGAGCCTCACACTGCAGCAGTACATTGTTGAGTTGCTCAACCGGCCATGCGCCGTTGCGTGCGGTAGGTACATTTCCTTCTCTCTAATTAAAGTACCTTAGATAGTGTATATGCAGGTCCACATGGTTGCAGTGGCATTAAGGTGTGAATGCTAATCCTCTAACTGCAATCTGTTATTTGTTGATATCAATGACCCATTGTAAACTTACGGTCGGACCTCAATTACATGTGTTACACACATAGCTAAAAACCAGATTGAAATATTTGTTTCTCTTTCATTTAAACATTCGTGCAAAGCCCAGATAAGAACCAGCCTGGAACGCAGTTAAAGTATCTGAAAAGCTGCTGCTCTGGTATGTCTCACATGTCTATCTATCCGAAAACCTGACAGAAACTGAAATACGGACACATCAAAAACAACTGAAAATTATTCCTTATTTTAGAGTTAATACCATAATCGTTAAGAGGCCATGGAATCAGAACTTTGTTTACACTACCTTCACCATGGAAGACTTTCAGAGCCTTCACTTTTTAATGGCAAAATTGGACAGCTCCTGTATCATCCATTGTATTTGTGTGTTGAACATATGGATCATAATAAAGAATGTGCTAGGTTTCATTTGATTTAATTATTGTTGTTATCATGTACGCCTTAAATTGAACGGATTTTACTATTTCTAACTTTGCTTCTTTATATTAGTATTAGTCTCAGATGTTTTTAATAATATTCCTCTCATCGCTCCAGTTTAAATAAATGATGTTTGTGAAACTTGGAGTACTTCCAGATGAAACGTAGTGTCAGTGTCTCGGCTTTTTTGAAAATGTTCCTGATGTGATCTTGAAGTGACTTTCAAATGCCTTCTAGAGACAAACTAACTACAAATTTGAAATCAGCGACCCAAAAAAAGAAATCTACTGAAAATCATATAAATACCATAAATACTGAATTTTTGCCAGCTTTTCGATGTTCCAGTCCACTTTGTGACTGTTCATCCGATTAGGTGACACTTCCCTAATACACTGTTTGAAGCATCTTTCTTCTCTATGCTCCGATAACGTCTGTTCTACTGAGTTTTCCTTTATAATGCTACCTTATTCTAACCATGCTAAATGAACTTGTCAAACCTCGTTTCACATCTAGAATCAGCACACACGTTCGTCAAATATCCTTATGAAATTGGGGCACATTTTACACTCTATCCAGTTTTATCAGCTTCAGTTGTCCGTCATGTCCTTTTCAGTTAAAAATCCCTTCCTGACTCCCTCACTTTGACAGCTATTATACACTGCCTTCCTAGTTTCTTTCGTGTAGGATTCCTTGTCTACAATGACCGGACTATTGAGTTTTTGCCGGGATCGATGCCGGCATGCCTTACGCTTTGTTGGCTTTTAACGGATGATCATCGCTCTTCGATTTTCCCGGGCTATCTGGACTGTCAAGACAAATTGGCTTTCTTTGTGATCCACAGACACCGTGGCCGTATTCTCGCTTCTCTCTCAAAGGACTTTGATGGGGAAAAGTGGGCACTTCTTAAAAGACACTAATCCAATTCGATGTTTGACAATGGTAGAAACGGCGATGGAAACCAGTGCAATTGAAACAGTTATTTATCCGATTTATGCGAATATGAGAACGGCCGTCGAGAAAGTGATTAGTTTATATTTGCCAGGAGCGAAGTGCATAGAGGGGGAAACTAAATGTGAGCGTATGTCCAGTCTCTCAGCATCACGTTTGAACCACAAATTGAAAACCCGAGCAAGGTTATACGAGCCCCTTCCTACTTCAATTGGCCGCAAGATTTGTACCAAAATATGCTTTAATAAACTAAAAATGACGAAACTATTTACTTCTAAAACAATTTATTTTCTCAAAAACATTTTAGATACACTCTAGTCGTAAAAAATACATATTTGAAATCACCTAGACCTATAACTAATAGAACATCTGAACAAATAAACAATGGCTGAAATTCTTTGGGGCATAGTGTTAAAAAAGTTTTGGCAAAAATTTGGTGTAAAGCAATCCCGTATTTCTTGAAGCTTTTGTCTCAGTTCGGTGATTGTACGAGCAGGATGTTGTCGTAGAACCTTTTTCATCTCGTGCCACAAAGTTTCAATAGATGACAGATCTGGACTGCTAGAAACCCATTTCAAAACTGGTACATTATTTTCTTCCATCCATTTTATAGCCTTTTTTGAGGTACGGTACCATCTTGCTGAAACACAAAATCTTGGCCGGATGTCAAACATTCTTCCATGACTGGTAAAAGAGATTCTTCTAAAATTGCCAAATATTTGTTTGTATCCACATTTCCATTAATAAAATGAAGTTTTCCTACTCCTTTTGATGACATACTGTCCCAGACCATAATGTATGCTGGAAATTTCATCTTTCTCTTCAGACAGTCAACATGGGATGCTTCATTGTTTTGCGAATAACTCTACTGCGACTGTCACAAACACAAACTTCGAATCGGGCCTCATCACTCCATTGTATTGCACACCATTGTTGAGGTGTCCATTATCTATGTTCTTTAGCCCATCTAAGCCGATTTTTCTTTTGCAGTGGAGTTAATAGTGGCTTTTCTTTGGCCTATAAACAAGTTGTGCAACTTTACGGTTTTTACTTCACTTTTTTTATAAGAAAACTTACCTTGCTAGTGCTAAATCCCAGTTTGTGGGCCTCTCTATGAGTTGTGGACCTCGAAATGCTCCTTCCAACAGCGTCACTCCACAGAGCACTTAATTGTAAATAATTGGTACGCCTATTTTTCACGATTATTCTTCTTAATGCTCTTCGGTCGGCATTTGTGATATTACTTTTTTTTCACATATCGTGGCTTAATATTAACTGACCCAGTTACGTTATATCTTCTAACGATATTTCTCACACTGTACCGCGATAAGTCTAACAAAGTTGCAATTTCTGAGTTTGATTTCTCAGAATTAAAAAACTTAATTATCAGTAACCGAATTTTCTCAATAATAACCATTTCTCTACCCATTAGTGGACATATGACGCAAGTATTATAGATATGGTTTATAAGTTTAGTAGATTCGTTGGGAATACTGATGTATTTGAACAAATATTCAATATTGCCATGACAGTACCTGGCACCATACACCACTAAAGGTCACTTTGCAACATTTTAATGTAATATTTGTGAAAGATTCGAATGTAGTTACAAAAGCACACATTTTCTAATACAAAGTGGCCAATATGTATCTGACTGACTTGTATCTTGAATATTTGTGGAGCGAAATGAAATTCGTCTATTTTTTTCATCTTAATCTTTTACTGAAACTTAGAAATTATATATGTATCACTTGTTGGTAGGTTTCGGGAGGATTACTTTCAATCCCTTCCGTAATATTGTTCTTCAGCTGCTCTACAGTATTTGGTTTGTTGGCAGAAACTCCATTTTTTAAAAATCCCCACATAAAAACTGTGACTCGACGAGGATGCAGTGCTTGTCGATGGATGACACGAGGGTCCTCTAATGCCCAGATATGACAATTCTCTTTATTAACAAATCCATTCATATCGAAGTGAGCTTCATCGTTCTTTATCAGTTGTCGATAAAAATCGTTATTTTGGGTATTCAGCTGCAATTTTGCATGACTGTATTGTCGTCGACTTTCATGGTCACTAGGTTTTATTTCCTGGGTTAACTGAATTATGGCCGCAAATGGAAGTCTTTTTTTTAAATAGTGCATAAAGACGTGCGACGAATACCCAGTTCTTGATAACGATGTCTGGTAGACGTCTCAGGGCGCTCCACTACACTACACACACTACACATATATTGACCACCCTGTATATACCTTTCAGAAATATTACAGCAATATTTTGTAAGGATTTTGAAACATTTCGCTTATTACAATATAAGATTCCTGAAATCTTGCTGAAAAATGTGGTAGCTGATTGATCTCATCATTTTTAAGTAAATCTATAAACTTTCAATCACGTTTTGTATCTTTGATGACCTTCGTGGGTTGACAGCCAACTTGCTTGATTGGGAAAGTACCAAGCGCCAAACATTTGGAATATAACCACCGATAAGTTTAGTGGAAATTCATACAGAAATATACTAAGTGACATATAAATCCGAACACCCAGTTTAAATGGTTTTATTTTAATAAAAGTTGGTGAATGTATTTATCTTACTGTAAATAACAAGTGAAAAAATTTTCAGCCTTATCAGTTGGACATTCCGGTTTTTATACTGGTTTTTTTTAATTCACTAACGCTCTAAAAATGAATATTTCAGCCGCAGTAAAGAATCAACGTTGGCGGATTTTGGTTCTTGACATCCTTTCCGATCGGTTACGATGTCTAGAGTACGGAGACCTGTACGATTTCGTCAACTTAGTGAGTTTGATAGGGGCCGTATAGTGGGACTTCGGGAAGCTGGACTTTCTTTTCGGGCAATTGCAGTTAGAGTGCAAAGAAGCGTAGACACTGTGGTTAGGTTTTGTCAGGCATGGCTTCGAGAAGGCCGTACGCAAAGAGCAAGGGGCACTGGACGCCACCGTCGAACAACGGACCGTGAAGATCGCCGTCTAAGATTATTGGCCTTAAGGGACCGTTTCTCCACTACCAGGTCCATTGCAAACAAATGGTTTGCAGAACACGGAAGACCTATTTGCATGCGAAGTGTTTACCGACGAATGAGAAGTTTTGGCTTGTTTTCATACCGGCCTCACTGGGTCCTCCCTTTAACTCGAGAACACCGACGTAATCGCCTTGAGTGGTGCAGACAACGGTCACTCTGGGATCAGGAATGGATCAGTATTGTCTTTAGTAACGAGTCTCGATTTTGTTTAGGCATGCACGATGGTCGTGCCAGGGTTAGAAGGTGACATGGTGAAAGGAGGAATCCACAGTTTTTTGTTGAAAGACATGTTCATCACACTGTTGGAGTTATGGTTTGGGGTGCAATAGCTTATGGTTCCAGGTCACCTTTAATCTTCATCAGAGGTAACATGAACGCGCAGCGTTATATCCACGAAGTTCTAGAACCCCATCTTTGACCCTATCTTGACACCCTGGCAGATCCAACTTTCCAACAAGATAATGCCCGACCACATGTTGCAAGAGTCACAATAGACTTCTTTCAACATAATGATGTCACATTGTTACCATGGCCACCAAGATCTCCCGACTTATCCCCAATTGAGCACGTGTGGGATATGATGGGTAGAAGATTGCTCAATTTGCAACGTCCTCCTCAGACTCTAGAAGCACTTTGAGAGGAGTTGGTGGTTGCCTGGAATGAGATACCACAGGAGGACATTGACCACCTGATCAGAAGCATGCCTAGGTGCGTTGGAGAATGCGTAGCACATCAGGGTGCATCCACACATTATTAAAGGTCAAAGGGCTTTAAAGCAGTGCAATCATTTTGAAATTTTTATCATTTACTTATTATGCTTCATTAAGTACTTATACAAAATTTTATTAAAATAAAACCATTTAAACTGAGTGTTCGGATTTATATGTCACTTAGTATAGTTTATGTTGTGCTAATCAAATGTTCCAGTGGGTGCAGAGCCCAGGAACGTTGTTTATTGGAGATACCTCTTGTGGCTATGCCTGCCCGCATCATTTTGTGAAAACTAAATCGCTAGACAGCCGATATCAGCTTTGGCGCTTCGCAAGAAGAAAGCAGGAAATGCTTTTCGCATTTACAATATTTTCAAGTGATCTTTAAAGACACATCATCAAGATAAAGTGCAGAAACTAGAGAAATGGATGCTCTAGACCTCTAGAGGGTTGTTTTTTTCTTTTTCCAATATGATGCTTGGTTTTTTAACCACATAAGTTACAAGGCTGCACAATTTTAAACACAGCATATTTATTTTCGAAAAAATTGAAAAAAGGTCCTCTGCTCAAAGAGTACGTCCGTACGTATGTTTAAGTACTGATATTACTCGTACGTTTCAGCGTCTATGGCTGTCGGTTTCTATACCGGGTGTTTCAAATTCGACCCTTGAGGAAAATTTGTGTATTTAGGAAAGTAACAAAATGCCGCTTAGAAAGTTTAGAAATTCCGTACAGCGTACAGAGACAGAAAAAACTGAATTAGTTTTCCTTCTTAACTTTTGCACAATATCGTTGCCAGTTTTTCTCCTCTATAAGATAAATAGAGTTTTTAATTCTGGTTGCATTTTGTGTTCAGGTTTCACCATACCCTTCTATTTCCTTATAATTTTTGTTCCAACAATGGCCAACTAAGGAAATAGGTACGTCACTGAATTTTGCAAAGTCCATTTGATTGCACAAAATTACGAAGTAGCGTCGATATCAAAAAACAGAGTTGGTAATCGAAGTCGTATGAAGAAACCTCGAATTGAAATTTGACCAGACCATCTTTTGTAGAGGAGAATTATGCCCATGTGATTTATTTTGAAATCTCAAAAATGAATTTGGGATAAATGTGGTATGCACAACATCATACCTAAGAAATCCTATTTTTTTAAATAACCATGGTTTGGGAATGGCAACGAATGACATATCTACATTTTTTGAATTACAATTAAAAACTATTCATGAAAATATAATATGGCGTCTATAAGAAAAAATAAAGTTGATACTGGAGGACAAGGGCCCAAATGCCATTTTAAAATTTTATTATGCCATCTTTTAGAGGAGAGGAAGTGGCAATGTTAATGTGCAATTCATTTTCCTAAGACAAATAACGTCAGGAAAATTCATGTTTTTCTGTCTCTCCACAGAAGTACTTTGATTTTCGAAACAATCGAAACGGCAATTTGTTCATTGGGCAACTGTGCCTTCATTTAAGTGACTACGTATCTCTTACAGTTTCTGAGGTCTAAATGGTGAGGGTCGAATTAGGAACACCCTGTATAGGGGTAGTGAAAAGCCTTAAGGAAAAGTTCAGTGCTTTCCCTCTCTGTCCCCTTCTTGCTCATCGATGTCTAGCTTCGTACGTCTAACGGCAAGAGAGTTGAAATATAACTTTACCTGTCAGCAGCCGCACACATATTTTCGGATCGCATTTGAAAGTAAAATAGGAATATCCTAAACACGGTTTCGATACCCGGACGGAGAGTGAGGCAAATATGTAAATATCTCTCTTAAAACCCGCTGAAATATGTAGATGTACTTTTAAGTGTTACGTACGCTGTTAAGCGCCCCTGTTTTATACCATTGCCTATGCATATATTCGGAATTTTTCCTCTCGCCAAAATTCAAAGAATCACAACCATATCGGGTGATTATTTTTAACGTAATGGAGTACAGGGGATTTTGTAACTATACAGGGTGTTGCTTAATGATATGCGAATATTTAAGGGTGCGAATCTACAAGAAAAATTAATGTTTGCTTTATAAACTATGGTCCAAAAATGTTTCCTTACAAAGACTCGGGGTGTTGAAGTTTTAGGAAAATAATTAATATTTTCAGAACCGCTTCAGATATTTCACTTATAGGTGGGTACGATAGGTAGGATACGTGGTACGTAGTGAAAGTTCATAAAGTTGCATATTTGTCAATGCAAAATAATTTTAAGCTTTAACAGTGGCGTGCGTACGGTTATTGACTTGAGAAAAAATGGTACGCCAATGGTGCTTTGCCAAATAAAAATTATTTTTGAATTCCCCGTTCAATTTAAAACAAATGATCTATCTCAAATTGTTTTGATGTGCCATTTTTGAGTAGGAAAATAAAAACCGTTCTATTGTCCGAGAAAATTAATGTAATAATTGAAGAATGCAATGTAGCAATAAATATCTAGTTGCTCCGGAATATGCTACTGGCTTTTGACATCTGACAAGTCTCTGTTATTCAAATCTGTTCGCTGTGACATCTTTTCCATTATTTAGTTTTTACAGTCTTGTTAATAATGGCGAATTATTCAAACGCAGAAATGGCGGAAATGCATTACGCGTTGCCGACAGTAATGGTGAGCAAGCCAGATGGATTTATCGTTTACAGATACGGTACTCTGTTTGCAAAATAAACTTTCGATCAAAGAAATCATCATCATGAGCGGGAAGCTACTGGCCTGCGTTTGTCATCGCGCAAAATTTGATGCATCTATCTGTATACAGTACAGAATTTATCATCAAAATGCTAAATAGATACCGCCAGCAAAGACAAATCTTTCTGAAATTGATGACAGCTTGTGATGACAACTGTTTCGGCTTACTGTCAAATGACAATTAAAATCTTCCCTTGAGGAAGCGGTATTAGCTTTTTTCGCGGATCGAATCCCGGACGCCTTCATCTTATCATCGCAAGCGCACTAAAAAAAGACCGTTCGCGGTGACAAAATTTGTTACTCGGGACTAAAAATTCGTTGTTCGTGGTACAACAAAGTTCTGAACATGCTCGTAATGTTTTCGACAGATCCGGTGATAGACGGAGGGATTTAAAATTCAGAACAAATCCTAACCTATAATTCTGTGTCTTTGTGATATAAACAAACATTTATCTTAAATCTACTTTCAAGATGATGCGAATGATGCATTTAAGTTCAAGTGACGAAGATTTGGAAGAATTGAACAAATTGTCTGTAGTTCCAAAAAATGAGAACTTTTGTGAGGAAACTGTGCCCCAATTCAACGATCAACAGTTTTTGGGGCATTTTAGGATAAGCAGGGAAGTAGCAACACAATTATCAAACAGATATGAAGCTTCGCAATATTATCACTACCAAAAAGGTGACTCTGAAAAAATCAGCCCTTTTAAAACAGTTGTGGCCTTTTTATGGTATGCAAGCAATGAAGCTGCAAGCTTAAGGGATGTATCTGACCGGTTTGGGATTACGATTAGCTCTCTTCATAAAATTGTAACGAGATTCACCAATTTTTTATCCAATTTGTCTGCGGAATTTATAAAATGGCCAAATAACGAGGAGAAAATTGAAATTGAAAGCCACTTCAGGCAAGACGAATTTCCTGGTATTATTGGCGTCATTGACAGTGCACACATTGAAATTGACAAGACACAGGATGATTCAGATTCATAGCTTAACAGGAAGCACTTTTTTCGATCCAGGTAAAAAAGCAAAATTTTAAATTTCATTTAAATGTTATTCAAGTATGATAATATCCTAAATGTTTATATAATATAGTTTATTTTTTACAGGCACAAGTTGTTTGCGATCATAAAAGGAAAATAAGGGATATATTTGTCGGATACCCAGGATCCGTACATGACAGTCGAGTGTTTCGGACATCACCATTATTTGGAACACTTCAAGAAAAATGTGGAAACCACTTTATTATTGGAGACAGTGGTTACCATTGTTTACAATATTGCCTAACTCCATTTCAAGATAGAGGTAATTTGACTCGTCGCTAAAGAAATTACAATTATCTTCTTTCGAAAAATAGATATGTAATTGAGCACTGCTTCTGCATACTCAAACAAAAATTCAGACAGCTTTACCATTTGAAATTAAGAAACGTCCAATTATGTGTTCACTTTATAAGAGCCTGTGCTGTATTGCACAACCTTTCAATAGAAGACAATTTACATGATTTTGAAGTTCCACCAGCACCAGAAGCACAGAATGAAGTAATTGTTGGACAAGCAGGGCGAGATGCAGGAAATGAAAATCAGGATGAACAAACTGGGATAACAAAAAGAAATGAAGTAATGAATAGCTTAAATTTCGTTATTTAGTATGTAATGTGTATGTATTTTTAATAAAAGCTTTTTGAAATAAATTTAAAACAAAGTAGTGTTAATTAATTAACTAAATAATGAAAAAATAAATAAACAAAAAAAACAACGAAATTCTCTAACTAAAATAAAAATACTGCACAATTTAAAACTTAAATTATACTAATTTAAATTTGATCTAAATAAATATAGAAAAACATAACAAAATTCTCTTAAAATATGTAATTCAAAACTTAACATCTAAATTATTTGAACAAAAAAATTAAACCTTTAAAAGGATATCAAGGTGTGGATTAGATCTTCCTAAATGTTGTTTTATTAATTCATTTGTGTCCTGTAGAATGTCATTTTTTCTTTTTTTCTGTTAATTTTCTTTCCTCAATTTACAAAAGGTTGTTGTAAAATTCTTTTCTATCTTTCCGAATTTCAGATAAAATTGTAACTTTAAGCCTTTTATTTTTATTCATATTTGTAATCCTTTGAGGAGCTATTACATCAGTTGCCTTGCTGCTGGTGCTGAGTAGCTCCTTGGTTTTAGGAAATTCTACCAGATTTTCCTTTTCATGATTATGTCCTGTAACCAGCTGTGTTGTTGGATGAATAACTGTGTCGGATGACAATAATACAACAGGATGAATGTTTCGTGTTTTTACCCAAAATATCTTCCACTGCTTCTGCATACTCAAACTCTCTTCTTCCTCTTCCAGTTTTATTGTTGTTGTCCACATATTTGTTGAACATTCTCTCCAGATGTTTCCATCTGTTTTCACAATTTGATCCTGTTATATTTTGATTGGTTTTTTGTCTTTCTTCATACATTTTTTTTAAATTTTTAATTTTTAAAGACCCAACCAAGTCTCTATATTTTTTATATAGGTCCAAAAAAATAAAAGTCTTGGTGTAATTCCATTTAAAGGATTCCACTTCAGCCTGGTCTTGAGAACATGAAGGAAATAGCAGAAACTCTGACAGATCTAACAAAATAGTAATTTTTTAATTATTTATTTATTGATGGGTTAAAAAAACTTACCTCCTTTATCAGACATTTTAAAAAAAAAATGGGCGACATACTTGCTGGACTTGATAAAAAAATACTCAAATTCAAATAATAAAAGTCAAAACAAAAACTCTAACCTTACTTTTGTGCAGAAAGAATTTGGTAGGTTTTGCTGGTCGCGGACATTAAACATTCCGAACTAATTACATCACGCGCTTGCGCATTTCAAACATACCGGAGGTACTTTATTTGTGTTCGGAATACGCTCTGGATTAGCTCCGCGAAAAAAGCTATTGTCTCACTCTTTACAAGGAGATATCCATTGTTTCCAAAGAAGCCTCAAGCCTCATAAATCTGACTCCAAATACCCTGTTAGTAACGCCACTGGTGACTTGACAGCCCTTGAGGCATCGCGGTGATGCGGCAAAGGGGCGCTTGGACGAAAAAGCATCTGTCTCGCGCGAGTTGATCCATCAACGTTCTGCGTTATCATCACGAGACACCCACGCTGCATGGCCTGGCCCTGGCAGCTGTTGGAACACTGTTAACAATCCTTGTTCGTCGAAGATAGCTTAATTAGGTGAGTTCCACTTTGAAATCTGAATGTCTTCTTGATGCCTTCCACTTAACATTGCTTTCCTCTTCGGCTAATGGAAATATAAGCAGCGATTTTCTATTTTTATCGGCTAAATTACTTATTCGGGGAAAGTTATTTCGTATTACGAGCACGTGAGAGTTACGTTTCTCTACTTGATGAATGCATTAATTAAGTCCGATAGACAAGCTTTCAAGGTTCTACTCGTATGTATTCAAATGGAATGTGTCAGGCACCAAAAATTAACCAGCCTAACAATTTCAAAAACCTGACAAGTCACACACACACATTTCGAATTTTTCAGGAGACAATAAAAACACCTATAGTATTTGAGTTTTGAAATATTAGAATGTCGTTTAATATTTACAGTTTATTAATACTAGGAGGGCCGTTTTTAAAGTAAGAACCATTTTGTAAATTGTAGCACAAGCTAAAATATACATAGTTATAATAGAAGTTGAAACAAGCTAAGTACACCAAAAAGTAGAAAAGCAAAAAAATGTTTAATAAAGAAAAAAAACATGATTGCGTAATCAAGTCATTGAAGTAATGACGATTTCACTTTCTTTCTGAAAACTGGTATTGTTTATACAGTTTATACAATTTTGGTAAGTAATCATATATGAAAGAAGAAGAATGAAATAGAGGTATTTAATACTGAGGTAACCTGATAATTTCATTTCTAAGTGATCTAGAATGGTTGCATCTTTTTTTGCAGGTAAGGCGTAATGTAAGGACGAGTAGGTAATAATTTATGGAAGGAAAAATGATCAACTGTGTGGAATACAAAAATAAAACGAAGACACAACCATTTTGGATGGTTTGAAGTAGGTTTTTGGAATAGCTGTCCGAACATGTATAGTATACTACACAAAAGTAATTTAGAACTTACTCGTATATGACACAAGTCAGTGATTTTGATAGGAAAAAAGAAACCTCTCAAACAAATGATATCGTGCAAATCGGAAGAGATCGGCAACCCTATTTTGCAGTTAGCGAACTTAAAAATGGTATTTTGGTGCATATAGCGCATAAATATGTATGATGAAAATAGATAAAGGATTCTGGTTCTGGTACTGTTTTAGAAATGACCGGTACCCGATGTCAAGTAGTGCTAACAAAAGCCATAAAGGTCGCAGGTTTACGTGCATTACGCGATACCATTTGAGGGAGAAGCAATGTTTTTATTAACAACAGCTGTCAGAATACGTTTAAAATAGTTTTGGGTAGTTAAGGTTTTCAAAATGGGTAGAGGAAAGGTTATTAGTGAGAAAATTCGGTTACTGATAATTACATTTTTTAATTCTGGGAAATCAAACTCAGAAATTGCAACTTTGTTAGACTTATCGCGGTACAGTGTGAGAAATATTGTTAGAAGATATAACGTAACTGGTTTAGTTAATATTAAGCCACGATATGTGAAAAAAAGTAATATCACAAATGCTGACCGAAGAGCATTAAGAAGAATAATCGTGAAAAACAGGCGTGCCAATTATTTACAATTAAGTGCTCTGTGGAGTGACGCTGTTGGAAGGAGAATTTCGTGGTCCACAACTCATAGAAAGGCCCACAAACTGGGATTTAGCACTTGCAAGGTAAGTTTTCTTATAAAAAAGTGAAGTAAAAACCCTAAAGTTGCACAACTTGTTTATAGGCCAAAGAAAAGCCACTATTAACTCCACTGCAAAAGAAAAATCGGCTTAGATGGGCTAAAGAACATAGACAATGGACACATCAACAATGGTGTGCCATACAATGGAGTGATGAGGCCCGATTCGAAGTTTGTGTTGGTGACAGTCGCAGTAGAGTTATTCGCCCAAAAAAATGAAGCATTTCATGTTGACTGTCTGAAGAGAAAAGTGAAATTTCCAGCATACATTATGGTCTGGGGCAGTATGTCATCAAAAGGAGTAGGAAAACTTCATTTTATTGATGGAAATGTGGATACAAACAAATGTTTGGCAATTTTAGAAGGATCGCTTTTACTAGTGATAGAAGAATGTTTGACATCCGGCCAGGATTTTATGTTTCAGCAAGATGGTGCAGCGTGCCATACCTCAAAGAAGGCTATAAAATGGATGGAAAAAAATAATGTACCACTTTTGAAATGGGTTTCTAGCAGTCCAGATCTGGCACCTATTGAAGCTTTTTGGCACGAGATGAAAAAGGTTCTACGACAACATCCTGCTCGTACAATCACCGAAATGAGACAAAAGCTTCAAGAAATATGGGATTGTTTTACATCAAATTTTTGCCAAAACTTGGTTAACACTATGCCCCAAAGAATTTCAGCTGTTATCAAAATAAAGGTGATGTTACCCAATGGTAATCTTTCAATTGTTGCTTTGTTAAGTACGCGCATTTATTCGTTCGTTGTTTATTTGTTCAGATGTTCTATTAGTTATAGGTCTAAGTGATTTCAAATATGTATTTTTTACGACTAGAGTGTATCTAAAATGTTTTTGAGAAAATAAGTTGTTTTGGAAGTAAATAGTTTCGTCATGTTTAGTTTATAAAGGCATATTTTGGTACAAATCTTGAAGTGGGCCAACTGAAGTGGGAGGGGGCTCGTAGTTATATAGCGAGAGCCCCTTGTATATCTCCCTAACTGCTGTACTTATATCTTATCTTTGTAAACAACCCCATATTATAAATTCTTGCTTGTGCGGTTTAGGCATCAGTTGACATCAGATATTACTTCATGTTACATTTATTAGTCAATCGCGTGTAGGTTCACGTAGGCTTAGGTTTGGTAACAAAACCATTGTTGCCTGAAACAATACTTGCACTTTAAGTAAATAAAGTGTATCAAATCGCCTGTAAAACGTTTTTTAAAAATGCGAACTCGCGACGCGATACCTAAATTATATTCAGAATCCGCATCTGCCTTTAATAAAGCGTATCCAGAAAAAACAGCATTTCGGGACGATATGTAACTGACTGGTTTGTATCTTGAATATTTGTGAAATGAAATAAAATACTATTGACCACTCTGTATATGAAATATCCGTAAAAGTTCATGAGCATTATTTGTGGCGTATGATCCAACTACCATAAAATTGAAATTTGTGCAACGAGCCGTGTTTGAGGTTAAAACTATGCCGGGCTACGTTATAGTAGAGAATGTGGCATAAACCTTTATCCATAATATAGTAAACAGCTAGACCTCGGGCTGAAGCAAAAAAGTACGATACAAAAGTATCTCGAAAAAACAGTAACCGTTGGTCTAGTATGATCAATTATCTGTGTAAAACTAGCTTCGCCTAATGTGAAGACGAAGCTTTAAGGCTGCTACACACAGTGCCGCCGGCTAAGCCTCCGTACACCCGGCGGCATACAAAAGCACCGGCCTTGCCGCGCAAAGGAGCCGCCGGGGTGTGCCGGCGGGTTACGCGGCTTGCCGGCGTCACTTCGTTCCTGGCATTCGAGAGGTAGTGTTGTGCGGTTTGTGTGTTTAAACAAATTAAAATGTCGTTTAATTGGGACGACGAAGCTGTGCTGCTCTTAATTGAAAAATTTCATGAAAATGATATATTATGGAATCCCAGAAATGCAGACTATAAGAATAGGAACAATCGAATGGACGCATTGAACATAATTGCAAGTGTATTTGACATTGATAAAGGCGAAGTAGAGAGAAAGTTAAAAAATGTAACCTCGTATTATTTTCGGGAAAAAAAGAAGTTCGAACAGTTGCACAAATCTGGTGTAGGCATAGACGATGTACAGAAACCCAAAAAACATGCTATTGCGCAAACGCTGACACCCCACATCATCTTTTTTATACTCTTCTATCATTACAGTACCGTTTCGCCATTTTCTATTTTGTAAACTTGGGTGCAACCAAAACCTTCTCGTCCTTTTGTATTTTTTTCTTATTAAAATAAAAATTACAACTGCTGTGGCTGTGCTGATGATTTCCTTATTCATTTTAACCAACCAACCATAAAATATGCACTTCACTAGCGTTATATGTGACTGTCACAACCGGAATGATGCTTGGCGGCTTTGCGCGGCTTGTGCCGGCATAGCCGCTCGGCATAAACCCGGCGGCATTGCCGCCGGCTTGTGTGTAGTAGCTTTTAAACTGAATTTTATATAACCATGATATTAAATTACAGCCTGCAAGTGACTTCACTATTTCCAAGAGTACTAAGCTCATTTGACAAAGTTACACATTTTTGAATATTCTGTTAACATACCTCATCGAGTATGACATTATTGGGGCTAAATATACGTGTGGCAGCAAAAAGGGGCCCAGGAAAAAGACTATAAAAGTAGAATATTTCCTCATATTTCGCGTGATACTTACAGTCACGATCCCGCTATACAGAGACCTCGGGAGAGCAATTTTTACGAGGATTTTTAGAGTAGCCAGCTCGCCCTTGCAGCGCTCTTATTGCCTCTAAAGCAGGATGAACAGATTTTAGCAGGATTTCGTCCGAGATGCCAGTCAAAAGCTCTCAGCTGTATGTATAAAGGTATGTGTACACTAACGGTTTTCCTCTTAAATCGGTAAAGTGAGTACGGTTCTTTCCCTTCACCAAATCATATGCCACAGGCTGGAAAGAACCGAGCCAGTGTTGCCATTAACACTTCCATTGGTACCTGAATTGTATAGTACTTGCGGTATATTGTAATTCTCCATGTTTTCTGGCCGTTATATGAAACCACATATACAGGGTGACAGGTAAATAGATGTAAAACATTTTAGGAGGTGATAGTACAGCTCCTTTGCTATGAAAATTAGTATATAATACCATACCCTATATTCAAAGATTAAAAAGTTATGGAAGATTTAATTTTCTTTAAAAAACAATCCAGATTACAGAGTAAAATAGTTGAGATAAAAAAAAGTTGGTGATTAAACATTCTTTTTTTGGTGTTTCAGGTTATTATTTAAATAAGTAATTCTCATAAATTAAAAAACATATGAAAACACTACTGAAAACGTATTTAGTTTCATTTAAATGTTAAATGAAAATTTTTCACATCACATTAAGAAGTCTTTTTTGTTTCAAAAAATCATAATAAAGAAAATGTACAAATAACTGCAAAAACTTCCGCGTTTCATTAGGTTTCTAAAATGGTATAATAACATATCAGTAAGTAAACCATTTAACAAAACAATATTATTTTGCTAGAAAGGACCGCTAAGCGCATTTCATTGTACTGAGCAGGTAAACCGAGCCTTTCATGGTTCGACCCTTTTTGTTATTTTTTGTGCCCTGTGCCGTTATTCGGGTTCAAGTATTCGGAATCTGTCGTCGCTCCTCGGAAGCAAGCTTTGCGTGTGTTATGAATTGACACAGCTGACGGATCAAGGAAAGGGAACTAACGCTTAGGTTAGTTAGTAGAATATCAACCTTTAACGCTGTAGGACGTACTTTTACTTTTTGATCAGTTTTAATAATGGCGAGTTACCGTAACGAAGAATACGCTGATATTCCGTTTTATTATGGTTTGAGTGATGGAAATTCCGTTGAAGCCAGGCGAGAATACGAAAACCGTTTTCCGAATCGGAGAATACCGAGTCATCGAGTATTTGCTTCTATGTACCAACGCGTCAAGGAAAGTGGACAGGTTTATGAGAGACGTCGTGATGCTGGTAGACCTCGGTTGTTTGACGACGAAGATCGAGAGGCAATACTGGAATGCTACGGCAGAGACCCGACGACGTCTACACGAGTTATAGCAATACAGCTTGGTTTAACTCAGTGGAAAGTTTGGTTCGTTTTGCATTCGGCGAGACTTTACCCTTTCCATTACGCACCGGTTCAAGTATTAGAAGAAGGAGATCCCGCAAGAAGAATTGATTTTTGTCGATACATTTATTTAACTAAAATGTTGTGGACCGACGAGTCTAAGTTTGACAGAGAGGGGACAACAAATTATCACAACTTACATTATTGGGCCCCACGAGAGGCAAATCCCCACATGGCAAAGCCAAGAGCCCATCAAAGAAGATTTTGGGCAAACGTTTATTCCACTAGATACGCCTTGTCTTCATCTATTTGATCACGCTAACGCTATAGTTTCTTCCCTACCTTAGATATCGACCATATGGCAACGTTGCTGAATCAGACCAGTCAAACACGTCATAAGCGCCAGTCACGATCCTAAAACAACTTTGCTGGCGATGCTATCAGACGCAAGGTTCGACGTATGAAAGTCGCCATTGCCTCGTATCGTACCGACCAATCGAGTGTCTTGTCTATAAATATGTCTCCAAGTTATAAGGGAAAATGTACTGGAAAACCTGATGCGTGAAATATATCTCCACTCCCCCGATTTTCAGCCCCTACACATGTTTTTCTGAAAATGAAACGTCAAAAAACGACGTTTCAGCGATTTTAATTCTCTATTTATTTATTTTATTTATTTATTTCCAACAGGTGAATCCCAATTACAGGAAATTCTGAAAAAAATAACAATTAAAGAGACATGGTTCTTGGACTTAAATCTATAGTATCACACATTCTAAATAAGGTTGGATGATCTATAGCAGTTAATAATCGATGCACAACTGTCACTGTAAATATCACACGATTCAGTAACACTGTTCATGACACAGCACATGAGATTAATTGGCGATTTTGTCATAACATTTGTACGGCCAGCAGTGAATCCAAATTGAAAAACTCTAATAGGGCACTATGGTCACAACGTCTTTCTGGATAAGAACCTGTGCATTTAAGGTGAAAATACTTTAAAGCTTTACGTTGAATGGCCTCAAGGATCACGACAGAATTTTGGTATATAGGAGACCCGATCAGAGTCGCATACTCCAACTTGCTCCTGACAAAAGTAAAAAATAAAGTCATTAATGTATCAACATTGGAGAAACCCTTCCAGTTTCTGATACAGAAACCAAGTAGTCGAGTGGCAGCCGATGAGATATTGAGTATATGCTCAGTAAACGTTAGCTTGGTATCAAAAGTGACTCCAAGGTCTCTATAAGAGGTGCATCTGTCTATAACCTGACCATTGATGTTATAATTATCATAAATTAAATAGTTAACCTTTCTTGTCATAACTTTACATTTCGAAACATTTAGACTGAGACAGTTTCGTGAACACCATGACGAAATTAGAGCTAAGTCATCTTTCAACATGACGCAATCCTCGACTGACTTGACTGACGTGCAGATTTTAAGGTGATCAGCGAAAAATAAATGGAAACACTTCAGTTCACAAGACAAGTCATTAATAAATATCAAAAACAATAATGGACCTAGACTTGACCCTTGAGGTACCCCAGACGTGGCCCGATAGTAACTCGACCTATGACCACCATATTCGACAAATAACCTTCTATCCCTCAAATATGAATTCATGAGCGACAGCATTGCATCAGACATACCCACTGTTTTAAGCTTATCGAGAAGTGCATAATGATCAACTTGATCAAACGCCTTCTGAATATCTGTGTAGATGACATCACCTTGTCCCTAACCGTCGAGTACTTCAGAAATGTACTGAGTAATTAGAGCCAAGTTGGTGACCGTAGATCTGGCTCTCATAAACCCATGCTGCTTTTCCGTGTTTTTGCCATTAGCTTTGTCGCTACCGGACCGATTTTCAAAAATAACAAAGCTTTTTTGTCCTTGGCATAGTAGTGGCCTTGTGTGAAAGTTTCTACAAAATCCGAGCAGAACTTTCCAAGTTATAGCCGTTCCAAAGATTAGCGGACAGACCGACAGACAGACAGACCGAGGGAAATGAGTGGCATGGTTTTTCGTGATGTATATGTCATATCGCATCCAAAAAACAAAATACTTCATTTTCGAAATTATTTGCGATTGCAATACCTCCTTGCCAGTAGGCGTGCGAATTAAAAAGTGACTGTCTTCCAGGTGACAGTTCATTTCCTTTACTACTACTGTAAAGCATGCTGCAACAACATTCTGAATGGTCCTGCATCATACGGAGAATTATTTTAAAATTGCACATCGCAAACCCAGTAAAATCCAGAACCACTTGTAACGTGCCAAAATCACGTAACCTTTTTTTACTATTTTGACCATTAACCCTGAATCTGAATTTCTCTTTATTAATGGTAGAATGCCTATTCCTAGGCCAAACCCCTTTCAATGATTTTCTTTCGGGAAATTTCATAGTTTATTGATTGTATAATTCCACACGTATTAATCTTTCTCTCTCAGCGATTCAGATTGTGGTGAAATCGTTTGGACATTAATGTTATAGTATTTTATCAACGACTATCTCAGAAATTTCCTAATAAAATATCGTTGGTCCCTCGTGGAGGTGATTCCGCCCATTGGCAATCAGCGCCACTCTGTGGCTTCTGTACGTACTAACCTGTATTTGGTTTCCTATCAAGATACCTTCTTTACTTATCAAGATACCTTTTTCACCGGTTTTTCTCCGTTCTCTTTGATTTCCTATCGAACATACCCTCTGCAAGGACACTCATTTGAACCTTCTTTTAAAAGTTACGTGTTCTCCGTCAGCCACGTTTCTGTTGAGGTTTAGTTGCTTTTGGTTTGTGTGGCATCCTCTTCATTTCCTTATGGGATTTTAACCCCCAACGGTAAGTTCTTTTTTATACCATCGGACCACGTGTATTAATGCATGTCCTGAAGAAGTTTGTTCAATATCGGCTTCCTTTTAGTGGGAAGGTATTGCAGAGAGCCACCATTCACACTCCTCCAGCTTTGTTTTGTAGCTGCCTTGTAACTGTTTTGCTGCTGGAAGCCACCCCTCCCTTTAACAAGAAACACGGCACGTTACATAGCTAAGGTGGGCACACCCCCTCCCAAAGACAACCAGCTTCCCCAAAAGCGACAAGCGTGCAGGAGGTTATCTGTTTTTTTGAATGCACCAGACATGCCACCCTCGCCCATTGCACCAAAAACTCCAAGAACGCAAAAACTCCAGAACACCTTCTGATCGTTATGTAATCGGCGACTCTCAAGGGAAACAAGTTAGCATTGTAAAAAAGCAATATAAGACCCTATGCTCAAGTGGGCAGAAAACATACCATTTATTCAACAATATTGTAACTTTCAAACATCGGATCTATCCATTTACTGGACTTGGAATACCTAATTCACAAACTGCTAAATGCTTTGTTCCACGTCCAAAAAGCTGCGCAGATTCAGGACCTATTGATTTTTCTATGGATTTCTTATAATTAAACAGCAAGAGACAAAAGAAATGAGTTTGAGGGCATTCAATTTTTCTGTTACTCGATTTTTGTATGTATATACACGGTGGCCGATCTGTAACTGACTGGTTTATATCTTGAATATTTGTGAAATTGAATAAAACACGTCCATTTTTTATCTTAATCCTCTATTGAAACTAGAAATGATGTATGAAAGATAATATCAGACAAATGTCAGCCTCTAGAAGCCGTGCAAGCTTGGGCCCTCTTGATTACATGTTCCATCAGTTTTTGATAGGTTTCGGGAGGAATATTTTCAATCGCTTCCGTAATATTGTTCTACACGTGCTCCACAGTATTTGGTTTGTCGGCATAAACCCTACTTTCCATAAATCCCCATAAAAAAGTCAGGAGCCGTTAAATCCGGTGACCTTGCTGGCTAGTTGGCATCACCAAATCGAGAACGTCCCGGAACCATTGTTCGCAAAAGATTCATTGCTTCCCTTGCTGTGTGACAAGTTGCTCCTACCTGCTGGAACTACATGTTTTGCAGATAAAGTTTTTGGATTTGAGGAGCCAGAAAGTTTTGCATTATGTCACGGTAGCCCTCGCGGGTGACAGTAAGGGATTTAGACCTGCAGCGTCTTTAAAGAAGTAAGGTCCAATGACACCTCCATACCAAACGTACCAAACTGTGACTCAACGAGAATGTAGTGGTCGTTGATGGATGTCACGAGGGGGAGGGGGTTCTCTAATGCTCAGATATGACAATTGTGCTTATTAACAAATCGAGTCATATTGAAATGGGCTTCATCGCTCATTATCAGTTGTCGGTAAAAATCGTTATTTTGGGTATTAAGTTGCA
This sequence comes from Acanthoscelides obtectus, assembly GCA_963669975.1. Taxonomy (NCBI): domain Eukaryota; kingdom Metazoa; phylum Arthropoda; class Insecta; order Coleoptera; family Chrysomelidae; genus Acanthoscelides; species Acanthoscelides obtectus. The sequence continues at coordinate 106,008,038 of CAVLJG010000001.1, forward strand.
ATATTGCGTGACTGTATTGTCGGCGACTTTCAAGGTCACTAGGCTGTAGTTCTTGGGTCAACTGGCCGCAAATGTAAGTTTTTTTTTGAAATAGTGCATAATGACGTACGACTAATACACAGTTATTGGTGTCTGGTAGACGTCTCAGGGCGCTCCACTACACTTTCACTAACTCTCTCGATATTTTCCGGAGTACGAACAGTTTGAAGACCTTGGCAAGTCTTTAACTTCAAATATTTGATCAAATTTCCATACCAACTGACGAATGGTGTTGACACTGGGCACATTGTTTCAACCGAAATCTTGTCGTAGCTTCCGAATCGTTGCAACATTCGACTCATTATTTAAGTGAAACGTTTTAACAATACGGACGTGTTGTGGGATCGTGTAGCGCTCCATGATGAATTGCACACATGTGCTTCAAACAACTACTACAGCGCCACCTACTGAAGTGCGTGTATCAAAAATGGCGCGCAGTTTAAATCGGTCAGTTAAATATTGGTCATCCTGTATGCATGTATGTGGACAAGATTAAAGCATCCCACAAACCGGCGCGAAATAATCGCGGCGAAGTATTCGCAACGAAATCCAGAGCGAAATTCGCAATCTGTTTCGCCTGTTTATTCATACCAAAGCGTCTTATTCGCTCCGCGAACGTGAAGGTTTCGACAGGTTGCCTACATTTTATTTTTGCCTTTTGCAATGAGCTCGTCTTCAGAAGAAGAGGAGGCACTTCTATTTCTTGCTTTAGAAGAGGAACAAAATGCACGGTAAGTTATGTTTATTTAACGCCATTTGATAGTTGGGTATGTATTAAGTTTAACGAAGTACATAAAACAAATATTTTCAATTTTGTTTAGGAAACGAAGGAAGTGGGTACATGATATTAACTTGGAACGAAATAAATTTGGGGAATACCATACCTTGATGCCACAACTTCGGCTGGATGAACAGCGCTTTTACGTATATTTTAGAATGACTCCAGAGTGTTTCGATGAAATATTGAACTTGGTGAAAGATGAAATACGAAAATCTGACACAAATTATCGTGAAGCTATTTCGCCAGAAGAACGACTTGCTATTACACTCAGGTAAAAAAATTATATGTATTAAAATTAGTAGGCTTATCGAATACGAAAACTTCAGGGATCGTGAAATAAATATTTTATTGTAATAATTGGACTACATGTTGCCACTAGGATTAAATGTTGCTAAATAATTCGAGGCAGAATTTGCCTCCTCTGTTGGGTATATTATTGGAGTAAACCCAGCGCCGCTTGGGAAGGACGACATACTACTATCATACATACTTGCAGAATTCTGGGTAGACGCTGAAGACATTTCTTCAATATGTTCAAATTCTTCGTGCGCTATTAATTCGGCTATTTTTAGTTTTATTCCGCTTGACGCTTTAAGGGAAGTGTTTTCACAGTCTGTGCATGTGCCAAGAAAAGTGAATCAATGGCCTCGTTCTCTTTTTTAGGTTTTTTACCTGCAAAATAATTAATGAGCTGTTGTACAGACGAAGATGGTGGTTCATAGCGTTTTCTGCTCGTTTTATATTTTGGTGTAGTTGCAGTCTGCGGAAAGGTGTGCCCTGGAGTAGTCACTGCTGTAGTGTTCAATGAAGAAGGTGGTGCTGTCTGTGTTGCCGAGGCGTTCTGTGCATCTTCTGCATCTACATCAGCATTTTCATCTTTTCCATGGCCGCGGTCTCCAAATTTTCGGTTTCTACATTTCCAGCCCTTTCCTGATATATATTTGAGTAAAATTTGGCAGTCTCATAATGTATGACGTCAATATCTTTCACATTAGACGACGTTTTGGCAAATGCCAAAAAAGGACGGAAAAATTCCATGTAGTCAGCCCACTGACATTTTTTTATGTTGCCCACTGCTTGGCCGGTCTTTGGTTTGGTAGATTTTATATATTTTGCAAATGTGTCTCTGATATTCTTCCACCTTTTTTTTACTTCATCACCTAAAAACGATTTTTTTTATAGATTCCTTGCCACTGGTGACACCTTCTATACCATTGGGCATAGCTTTCGAGTTGGCTTTACAACAGTGAGTGCAATCGTAACCGAAGTCTGTGAAGCGATATGCAGACATATGGAGCATATATATTCACCAGAACCAACAGAGAATATATGGAAAAAATGGGCTGAAGAATTTGAAAATAGATGGGGATTTCCCAATTGCATTGGCAGCGTGGACGGTAAACATGTAACAATCAAGAGACCTAACAACAGTGGCTCCAATTACTGGTGCTATTTACATAAATATTCAATAGTACTTATGGCCATTGTTGGCCCGGACTATAAATTTATATGTGTTGATATTGGTGGTTTCGGAAAAAATAGTGATGGGGGTATTTTCGAAACCTCAAACATGGGAAAACGATTTGAACAAAATTTAATGAGTGTCCCTGCACCTAGATTTCTCCCTGGGCAAAATGAAATCTGCTCGTACGGCTTAATTGGTGATGAAGCATTTGCTTTAAAACCATACCTTATGATACCATTTCCTTATAAGCAGACTTTAACAGACGTCAGAAAAGAGAAATACAATTTAAGACTTTGTCGAGCTAGAAGGGTCGTGGAAAATGCGTTTGGTATTTTGTCTCAAAAATGGCGAATATTTTACAGGCCATTAGAAACTAAAGTAGATACTACTACTCTAATTGTACGTACGGCATGTATTTTACACAATTTTTTACGAAGTAAAAGTGGCGATGACAAATATTTTCAATTCTTAGATCCCCCAGAACCCGTGCTTGGAGCTTTTACTGATATAGCAAATGATCCTCGGCGGGCAGCAAGGCTAGCATTTTCTACTCGTGACAAATTCGTAAATTATTTTAATTCTGATATGCCTATGCCCAATATATAGAATGTTCGTTTTCACATTTGTGTAGACTGTAAATTATTTAACAAGTTAATAAAAAATATTAGGTACATACCATTTGTATTTAATTCTTTTCCTATTTCCATCCAAATCTTGTCTTTCTCACATTCCTGTATTCATCGTTCGACAAATCATACAAACAAGGATACTTTTTCACTATTTCTATCAATAATTCCGTTTTTGCCATTGCGAATTTTTGAAGAACGGCGTCAAAAACGCGGTCAAAGGCGAACTGAAATACGCCGCGATAAAAACGCTGGAACAATCGCATTCGCACAAGTCTGAGCCTGTCCGTAAACCGCCGCGTTTTAATCTGATCGCGAATTCATCGCCGCGAAATTTTCGCAGCCAAAGCGAATATTTCGCGCCGGTTTGTGGGATGCTTTCATCTATTTTAGTTGCTACAATTCAAACAGCTTGTTTCATTCTTACATTCGAGATGTTATTCGATTGGTTTTAGCAGCGTGAATAACACTGGGTATATCAAAATCACAATGGTGGATTTTAATTTAAGATTTCCACTTAGGAATTTCAGTTTCACGAACTACAGCTTGAACGCGTTGATGGATTTTGATAGATGAAGTGTCTCCAGATGTGTCTTGGTAATAAGAGTGATATTGGCTATAAAACAATTTCATAAAACCAAAATGATGGACTTCATACGCAATTTTCGATTATGAAATTTCTATTCCACTGGTTGAATCCTAAACGGCTTAATGGATTTTGGTATCTCAGGTTTCCTCAAACCCGTCTTGATATCACAATTAAAACTTCATTCTTTTCAGTCACTACAGTCATTTTTTTTAAATTTACTTTTTTCATGCTTAATTCACAGGGAAACGACTGGTACCAACGCGTTTTGGTGTGACACCTAACTAGCTTAAGATTATAGTGGTTTTTCTTCAAACTGCAGATACCATAATAAGGTGAAATCATTTCTCGAACAGTGCATTCACATCATTATAGGATAATTTACGAGTAACCGAGCTAAAAAAGAAACGACTAGGCATTGTTTTTACGCGACACTTTCATCATACGCGTTTACTACTATTTTTGTCCAATTATGAAGAGATTACTGGTTTCAGATGTTCTCACGCTTATTTCAAGTACGGTATCGTAGCGGACCTATTCTTAAGCAACAAAACAAGGAGTGATTTTTATCGGAAATGGCACCTTTAGGGAGTAAACAACCTGCATAATAGCTTTGGACATATGATTCATATAATGGTTATAGTATTTAATTGAAACTACACAAGAAAGTAATATGGCGTTACATAAAAGAGAGATCATCGGTCATAGCCGTCCAAAGTGTGAACTCATAAAACAGCTTAATATTTCAGTATTTCTTTAATTTTGCTATGTATCTAAATACTGTCATCAGATATAGGTTCCAGATGTCCTTCAACTTGTTTTAACTTCAATGCAAGTCAAAGTATCTACGCATCCACTAGGAAAAATATGATTCGTTGTTTTGCACAATCAACTATCGAATCACATGTTGCCAGACACAAAGTTTTATCATACATCAAGGAGTGATTTTTATCGGAAATGGCACCTTTACGGCGTAAACTACCTGCATAATAGCTTTGGACATATGATTCATATAATGGTTATAGTATTTAATTGAAACTACACAAGAAAGTAATATGGCGTTACATAAAAAAGAGATCATCGGTCATAGCCGTCCAAAGTGTGAACTCATAAAACAGCTTAATATTTCAGTATTTCTTTAATTTTGCTATGTATCTAAATACTGTCATCAGATATAGGTTCCAGATGTCCTTCAACTTGTTTTAACTTCAATGCAAGTCGAAGTATCTACGCATCCACTAGGAAAAATATGATTCGTTGTTTTGCACAATCAACTATCGAATCACATGTTGCCAGACACAAAGTTTTATCATACATATACGCTGTGGCCGATATGTAACTGACTGGCGTGTATTTTGAATATTTGTGAAATGAAACAAAATACGACAATTTTTTCCAACTTAGTCTTTTATTGAAACTTAGAAATTATGTATGAAAAATAATATCAGACAAATGTCTGCCTCTAGGAGCCGCGCCAACCTGAGCCCTCTGACTACATTTTCTATTACTTTTTGGTAGGTTTGTGGGCTTCATCCCTCATTATCATATCTCGAAAAAACCGAATTTTGTATGGCCGCAAATCAAAATCTTTTTTTAAAATAGTGCATAATGACGTGCGACGAATATCCAGTAATTGAGAACGATGTCTGGTAGACGTGTAAGGGCGCTCCACTACACTTTCACGAACTCTATAGATATTTTCCAAGTCTTTAACTTCACCTGTTTGCTTGAATTTCCGAACCAATTGACGAATGGTGTTAACACTGGGCACATTATTTTGACCGAAATCTTTTCGTAGCGTCCAAATCGTTGCAACAATCGACTTATTATTCAAGTAAAACGTTTTAAGATTCGGACGCGTTGTGGGATCGTGTAGCGTTACATAAAATGCGTGTATCAAAAATAGCGCGCAATTTAAGTCAGTCAGTTATACATTGGCCACCCTGTATATAACAATTATTTTATACAAGTTCCAAAGATGTCTCATTTACTTCATTTACAGTTGTTTTAGGTTTTTTGAGTCAATTTGAACCGAAAAGGTACCTGTGAACTTTCCCCTAAAATTGATAGTTTCCTATACATAAGCGATCCAATAATTGAAAAGATGCAATATACTCGTAGTATCAGTTTGGACTCCGCTAACGCAGATTATACTTTAAGCACGCACTTGATCAACAATTAAAAAACAGTCACAATACCTCTAAATTTTTTTGGGATTTTGTTGTGGATGTTTGAAAAAACATTGGTGACATCAAAGTTTTCGTTTCTTCATTTCGTTCTCCTTGTCGAAAATGGCACATTTTGTACTATCTGTAATAATAAATATTGAAAACTAACAACTTTAATGAACATTTCATGAAAACATTCTTTCAGAATTACCAAAAAAACCTAGAAAGGCTTTGTCAGTAGCTAAGAAAGCGAATTTTGGCATCTGTTAAATAAATTTGAAATCCATTGACCTGGCAACTTGCAGAATACCAGCAGACTCGGAGATACTGATACTGCACGCGCAACGTCTGACTTTAGAAAACCATCAAAATATTTCTTTGTCTTTATTCACGTAAATACTCTATCTGCGGACTTACAGTTGGTCCACTCTAGCGCTTTTATACAAATCCTACGGCGAGCTATTCAACGATATCCTGCTCGTCGCAGGTACCACCAACGTATACCAGATACCATACTTTTTTACGGCACTTGTTTTTTTGCCAATTTGAAATTACTGAAATCCCGTATTCGAATACGAATCCTGAACACTGCATTTTAAATTGTATTCGAATACCCAAGATTCGAATACAAAGCATAATAAGTATTCGATACCGTCATTTTAATTACCTGGACTCATTGAAATATAAACGTTCCAACTAAAAAAATATACGCGCACGTTAAACGTGAATTTTATATATGTTCCCAAGTTATAAAAATATAAACAAATTAAAAATACTAATAAAAATAACTATATAAAAATAATATATTAAATAAAGGTTGAAATAACATTCTGATAAAGGAGCCACAGTGAGGTTAGACAAATTGATTGTGTTTCAAAAAACATTCTTTAATTAATATTAGATTTTTACCTTTTTTATACGTTATATGCAATTTATCTAATATGAAACACAAATTATGACATATTAAAATTATGAAATAAAATGGCAATACTGCTAAAACACAAGTGCATCACCATCCACACAAACAAAATGAGCCGTATTCATAAAACAAAGGATATCGTCGCAGGTACCACCAACTTATACAAGATACCATACTTTTTTGACGGCACTTCTTTTTTTGCCAATTTGAAATTACTGAAATCCCGTATTCGAATACGAATCCTGAACACTGCATTTTAAATCGTATTCGAATACCCAAGATTCGAATACAAAGCAAAATAAGTATTCGATACCGTCATTTTAATTACCTGGACTCATTGAAATATAAACGTTCCAACAAAAAAAATATACGTGCACGTTAAACGTGAATTTTGTATATGTTCCCAAGTTATAAAAATATAAACAAATTAAAAATACATAGCTACATTAAATAAAGCTTGAAATAACATTCTGATAAAGGGGCCACAGTGAGGTTAGAAAAATTGATTGTGTTTCAAAAAACATTCTTTAATTAATATTAGATTTTTACCTTTTTTATATATGCAATTTATCTAATATGAAACACAAATTATGAAATAAAATGGCAGTACTGCTAAAACACAAGTGCATCACCATCCCCACAAACCAAATGAGCCGTATTCATAAAACAAAGGATATCGTTGTACTTGCAAATTTTGAAGGAAATCCTCCAGATTGGAATTTATAATAACTTGAAGTAAATGCTTTTGTTTTTTGAGTATAAGCATATCTTTCAAAGCAGTGACATAAGTAAAAGGATATTCATAATCTTCACCTTATACTTGGCATAGGTAGCATATCCATCAAAAATTCTGAGTGTGGTTAGTAGCAGACTCAACTCCGTAACGAAAGGTGGTCAAACGATGATGGCGGAAATTGTGGATGTTAGGGATGTCAAAACGTACAAACTTCGTTTACCTTCACTTGGTCGTGACTTCAAAAAATTATATCTGTTCGACGAAGCAAATGTACAATGGCTTGCGGACAGATTTTTTGTTGAGAATGAGGAAACTCGGGGAGGAGCACTTTCACGTATTCATAAAATGAAGATATGCCTACGCTATCTCGGTGACCCTGGGTATCAACAAGGTATTGATCAGGAACTTGGAGATGAGTATATCAACCGAAAAGGGAAACCTACTTTAAATGTGCAAGCCACTTGTGAAGCCAGAGAGATGATCTCAAGTGTGGATGTCAGTTAGCCTGGATCACTGCATGATTCCAGAATATGGAGAAATTCACAGACTAGATCACCACTAATAAATAAAGCAAATGTTGTACTACTTGGCGATGACGGTTATGGTATTGAGCCATGCCTTATGACTCACTTCAGAAATCCTACTCCAGGTGCAGAAATAAATTATAAGCTTTTAAAACAAGAAAGAGTTATAATTAAACACTGTTTCGGCCAACTGAAACGCCGGTTTCCTATCATACAGTATGTTTGCCGCGTAAAGTTGGAAAATGTGCCGAAAATAATTATTGCTTGTACTGTACTTCATAATGTTGCAAAGAGCTTGGGCGATCCTGACTTTGAGTTCGTTGAACAAGACCCAGATGAAGATGGAGGGAATCATGAGAATGACGAACTTCCTCTCCGCCAACTAGGTCAACAAATAAGAAGAAACTTGAGTATTATAATAAATAGTTTTACCGATTAAAGTGTATTTATAAGTTATAATAAGTTTTATTTTCGTGAACGTCATAAGTTACAGGTGGCTTCTGACGCTGCATCAGTTCTAATTTTGCTTCACAATACTCTTGTTGTGAAATATTTGTTTGGCACATCTGTAATAGCACTAGACGTTGCAGTTCTTTTGTAGTTAACCCTTTGGTTTCTTCAGTTTCGTATTTCTTTGTTGTTAATTTTTTTTTTGGTGACAATGTCTTCTGAATTGCATGCGCTGTAATACTAACTGTCTGCTCACCGCGCTCGGTATATAGTTCACTTCCTTTTTCTTGAACACTACCAACCTGAATGGCAACTCTAATTTTCCCAATTGAAGGATCACAGTCACCTTCCATAGCTTTCAGCAACTTTCTTTCCCAATGTAACAATTTAATTGCTTTTTTACCAGTTTTTTTAGATCTGCTTTTTTCTTCAATATTGATTTCATATTGTTGATTTTTTTTAATAAGCCCTTAGTATCTAATGGTTTACCGAATGTTGATTCGTATTTTTTCAACATCTTCTTCAAGGCATCGTGCTTTCTCATTTTTATATTTGGAACTTGTGACTTTTGCAAAATAATGGGAGCAATGGCAATTTCATCTGCGATGAACTGCAGGTCGTTGCCATTATTTTCTATAGTTTCCTTATCACTTCAGGATGACATGCTTATTAATTTGTTAAAAAACTGTATCCAGTAAAAAAACGGAACGGTCTGTGTAAGCTGTGGAGTACAACTGTCAGTGATGCTGAGTGAACGAACTCCCACGTCAACTACAAGCTGAAACAAGTCAGGACATGTCGCTCAAGATACAAATACCACACAACCTTTTACTTCCTTTTCGAGGATATCCTCGCGAGTATAAGGTAATCGTTATGAATATGAAAACAAGGATATGCTTATACTTCTACCTTTTTCTCCGAAGCAAGACCTTATACTTGTACCTTATGCTTTCGAGAATGTGCTTCTCTTTTATGAATATGGCTCAATAACTTTGCGTAGCTATTTTTGTTTGTGTCATCAACAACCACCGCTTTTGTTGCGTAAAGCGTAATCCAATATTCATAAGAACAGCCAAACAGTATTCGAAAACAGAATTACAATACAGGATTCGAATACTGGAATTTGAAAAGTCGGTATTCGAATATTGAGATTCAGAACCCAGAAAGCCGGGTACTGACCATGAAAGTATCCAGTCGAATATTGTATGCACAAATAATGCTGTATGAAGTTTGGCGTCCTTCCATGATTTCAACATTATCCAATTTTAGGAAATTTGTTAACCCTGTACAAAAATCAAATTCATATGACTTGAATTAGTTTGGAGGCCTGAAAGGTGAAAGAGACGTTCTTAGAAAAATCGTAAATCTGTTTTTTTTGTAGCTGATAGTGCTAAGAAAATGTTCACTCGAATGATGAGTCACTGGTAGACTAACGCTGGCCCTTCGATATATTCCTATCCCTTCAATGTTCATCCCCTCTAAATACCTTCCTTAATTGTTGTGCATTCTTGCATCAGGGCTGCTTCTGCTATACAGCAACATTCCATAGAAAGAATGTTAGGGATGCTGTTTACAAATTGTTTCTTCAATTTAACCGAATAATACTTCGGTACAGAGGAATTCATTTAGATCAACTTGTATCCGAATAATACTTTTTTAGATCAATTAAAAATTTGCTGGGTGTTTCAGATTCGACCCCAGCCATTGAGATTTCGGAAACGGTAAGTAATGCGGAGTTATTTAAATAGAGGTAAAGCTGCGTATTTAGGTAACTAACAAAAAGGCGCTAAGGCAGCTTCGAAATTTAAAATACCTCGGGAAAGAGACACAGGAAAAACCAATTTTCCCAAAATCGATTTAATTTTCTCCTGACTTTATTTGTATGGAGATTTTAAAATAAATTTCTTGTTACCACTGCCACCTTTTTCCTGGCATATTTAAAATTTCAATATGACGTTTAGTCTCGTGTCCCCCATCATCGAAATTATTTTTTCCTATGCGCTGATAAATAGACTTTTTAATTCTGATTTCAAAAGTTATCAGATAGTCACTTGTTTTGCATACCAGACCAGACCTCAAATTGAACATAGTAACAGACTTTGGAAGACTGAGAAGAAGGGAAATAAAGCAAATCAATCAATGTACAGGGAAGAGTCAGGCTTTCCTGACAAAATAACGGACCTTTTGAACATTTGATTTATCCCTGCTTTTTTATGATTATTACTGCTGTTACCATCAATAAAATTCTCACTTTATGTTCAGGACTTACAACACATTTCTATTTCGTTATCATTTGCATCCAACAACAAATTCATGACCAACTAAGGAAATACATCACTGAACTTAGGACTGCAAAGTACAAATGTACAAAAGTCCAATAAAGTAAAAATCTCGATCTAAAAATCTGACTACGCTTTTTTGGAGAGGAGAATAAGTAACATTGACAACATGCAATTTATTTTGAAATGCCACTTCAAATAAAGTCTGGAAAAAATAAAAATGATTTTTGGATGATTTTGGTATGTAAAACAAATTACTGTCTGATAATTTCAAAGCCTACTTGGGGAATTCTGCTTTTTTGAAATAACTAAGGTTTTGTACATTTTTGGAATCAGAATTAAAAACATTCATCTTCAAAACTTTCTAAGCTTTTTTTTAATTACCTGAATACGCAACTCCGTATCTCCTACAATTTGCGATAATTCAATGGTAAGGATCGAATTTGAAATACCCCGTTTATGTGACTTTGGATCCATGAGTGTAGCAAATACTAATACTACGGAATTTTACCACTCGTAGAACCAGTTTATTATAATTCTCCATTGCTCAGCGGATGCGGTTTAGGGTATTTATTTACCTATATGGCGCCTATACGGTGTGGACGCAGGAAATCGGGATAGCAATGTTCCTTACCTTGTGACCAGTATGACGGGCAAGCTTGCTTTGATGCTTCACCGTATTAGAGAAATCCCGATGCACATCACTGTTGACCCCTAAATACTTGAAGATTGGGAAAGAAATATTCTTGATGACGGAAATGATAATGAATTGCAAATTTTCGAGCGATCGGAAGCCGGTGATGAAGAAGAGGAAATTTCAGACTCTATCTATCTAATTATCAAATTCTTTGTTAAACCTCCTCATATTTGAATTTCAATCGTACTAAATCCATGAAACAGTATCTCCAAATAAAAATATGGTAAAAACGCATTTTCTCATTTTTTCTACCTATACTTTATTTAGTATATATTAGAATATAATTAGATAATGAGAAATATTAAATATTATATAGATTTTTTAGGCCAAAACCAATATAATTAAACTAACAAAATGCCGTTAAGGCAGCTTCGAAATTTGAAGTACCTCGGGAAAGATACACAGGAAAAACGAATTTTCCCAAAATAGATTTAATTTTCTCCTGTCTTTATTTGTATGGAGATTTTAAAATAAATTTCTTGCTACCACTGCCACCTTTTTCCTGACATATTTAAAATTTCAATATGACGTTTAGTCTCGTGTCCCCCATCATCGAAATTATTTTTTCCTATGCGCGGATAAATAGACTTTTTAATTCTGATTTCAAAAGTTATCAGATAGTCATTTGTTTTGTATACCAGACCAGACCTCAAATTGAACATAGTAACAGACTTTGGAAGACTGAGAAAAAGGGAAATAAAGCAAATCAATCAATATACAGGGAAGAGTGAGGCTTTCCTGACAAAATAATGGACCTTTTGAACATTTGATTTATCCCTGCTTTTTTATGAGTATTATTTATTACCATCATTAAAATTTTCACTTTGTGTTCAGGTCTTACAACACATTCCTACTTCGTTATCATTTTCATCCAACAACAAATTCATGACCAACTAAGGAAGTACATCACTGAACTTAGGACTCAAAAGTACATTTAAATGTACAAAAGTCCAATAAAGTAGAAATCTCGATCTAAAAATCTGACTACGCTTTTTTGGAGAGGAGAATAAGTAACAATGACAACATGCAATTTATATTGAAATGCCACTTCAAAAAAAGTCTGGAAAATATAAAAATGATTTTTGGATGAATTTGGTATGTAAAACAAATGACTATCTGATAATTTCAAAGAATACTTGTAGTCCAGTTAAATAGCCGAAACTGAGACAAAAGTGATAACATAGCCACAAAGTTATTTCCGCTGGCGTAATGGTGTAATAAAGGATTGCGAATATTGTTGTGTGAATTTGGTTTTCCGGAAACCAGCCGTTTTTTGTAAAACAGCGAAAAACCCGAAAAACCTCTTTTTCGCTGAAACGGCTGAGGATATCTAGGATTTTTTTACACGAAAATTTTTCTAATTTTTGGGCCATCAATAAAGGTCTCTACAAATTTTTCGCTAAATTGCTTAGTTTTCGCGCTACAGCTTGCTGATGGCTTGTGGGCGAGGGGGTTTGCGGGGAAAGGGACGCGCGTACACCTGTCGCCAGACGCCGCACCGTTGAAGCGGAACGATCCTCTTTTATTTCGACGTCCTCAGTGTCTCTCTCTCAGTGATAGGCCAGTCGATTTCGAATAATAATCTCGTTTGTAGTTGTGGCGTTCACCGACTTATGCATATTAATGAATTTTTGAAATTTCTGCGTTTAGAGTACAAGATGCAGTAATTTTTCTTCAGCCGCTTACCGATTGACTGGATAAGTGAGGTATAATATTTTCATTTAGAATTGGAACAACAATAAAAAACCTACAGCTGCAAAAAAGGTGTGAACGTGTATATAAATGAGTGGCAATGATAAGAATACATTACAGGATGTAGAAGCCCAATGAGTCATCAAAAGACTCGCTTTCGAGGCTCCACGTTATTTTCATAGTTATCCTCGCAAATCAGTTTGATCACCGGTAGTTGTTAATCTACGATCATGATAAGAGATTTAGCAGTTTTTGAGCCGCATCTATACGTTGGTCTGACCTACGCCAACGCAAATATGTAAAGAATAGACAATGGCCGATGGTGATGAGTATTTGACGATATCTTCTCTGCACACTCGCTGTGGAAAAACATTACTCCATTATATTTTAATCGAGATAAGAAATTATGTACAAACCATTAATTGGAAGTTGCATCAATTTTTTATATTTTCTATTTTGATAGAGTATAATAAATTATTTCGAGTAAGTAGGGGGGGAATAGAGGCATGTCGACCATGGTCAGTAAATTTGTATCGATGAATTCTATAAGTTTCAAGCCCTCTTTTGGCGGCTCGACGTAAGGGAAGATTGGAATTTGTTCTTGCTTTGCAAGGATATTTGCGGAAGGCATCTCAGTAAGTTTTTCGACACTTCCACATTGTGTGATTTCGTGCTCCGGAGTGTAAACCTGTATTCCGCCTAAACAATGGAAAGTCTCCCGTCCGTCCAGGGTCCTGACGTTGTGGTCAGTATTATCAAATACAAATTGTACGAAAGGTTTTTCGATGATCAATCTGGGTGGATTCACTATTGTTGAAGCCTCATACAATTCAATATTGTAGTAAGAAGTGCAAACGCCTAATGCATGCAGAAGATTTATGATGTACTTGGAACCTGTTTTTCTCAGAATCAATGTCCCAATCGACAAGTGGAGGGTGGACAAAAACGTACGTGGCTGAATGAATGAAAGTATGCATTGAGATATCATGTCTCGCTTCACAGACTTTGCTTTTTTATCTTCCTCTTCGTCAGCGATAAGGAGAAAGTGCTCAATAAAGAACGAAAAGTGGGGTGGATAATCGGAGGAAAGATCGCTTACAAATTGATTGGACGGTGGGTACTTATCGCTTACAAATTGCTTGCTACGAATCTCTCTGTGCATTATATTTGAGGCCTGAAGCAAAATAACTTGTATCTGCCCTTCTGTGAAAGTTGATGGGTCTGCTGACACATTAAAAACATGATGACTTTTGAAGCATACACGTATATCTTTTCCCCCCATTATACTGCACTCAACTTCCTCACCGTAACGTTTTTTAATGTGATCTGCTACAGTCCTTCTATCTATAGAGTCATCATCCACAAGTTCTACTAACTTCGACAAATAATGAATAACATTTTTGTCTTCTTCAAGAACTTGCCACACAGGTTCTAACAATGAATCGATTCTAGACCAGTTTAGATCATCGATATTTTTTTTTAAACCATACGCATTGAAATGAGACATGCATGTCCGGTGGTATCTGCCTTGTACGCGAATGTTCTCTAATCTTTCAACAACGCTAATTCCCAAAGAGTCATTTCTTTCCTTTCCCATTGCAATCAAGTTATCACGCGTCTCTTTTTGTGTGACTGTACAGATTTTTGTTTTCGCATCTTTTATTATACTCAAACCACAAATGAAGCAATTATCAGCGTAATGGAAATCAGGAACCTCATCCCTTGCAGCTACGACATTGTTATTTGGTGCATTCAACGCAAAATGCTGAGTATACGTTCCACTGACCGAGTATGAAAGTCTACACTTCTCATGGCAGTCCAGTTTTTCCTTTTTTTCCCAATCCAACCATTTTTTGTCTTCCACGCGTTTGCTCTGTGTGATCAGTGTACTAATTCCCTTTTTCCCCACGATCCTGCAATTGCCGCGCGCCATCGGATAACTGCAAATGGCGCAGTTACTATTTTGCTGCATTTTATTCCTATTGAATAACAGAAACAATTTCAGTGAGAATCGGTATCCAGTAAGTGTAATGCAATTTTCGATCCAGTAAGTCTAATTTGTCTGATTTTTGTTATTAATATCAGAACATAGTGCTAATGGAATTCCAAGACATGCTGAATTTTGGACAACATATACTGAATTTGGACTGCACTACTTATTATTAAAAAATACTATACTAACATTGGAAAATGAAAACAAATTTCGTTAAAAAATCCATGGCGGATAACTTTTCGAATTTTAGGTTGGCTTTGTCCTTAATTCCTTGTCTCCAATGAAATTACGGAATAAAATATTTAATTTCAATTCTAAAATGTACACATACTTACCTCACTTATCCAGTCAATCGACAAGCAATTGAAGAGAAATTACTCCACATACTTAAACGCATAAACTTCGAAAATTAGTTCTTTCGTAAAAGTCGGTGAACGCCAAACTGACAAGCGAGCTCAGGGTTCGAAATTCAACTCTACTATTACTGAATAACCGCTACCATATAGTAAGTGATCGTCTGCGTCGTCAACGCGTAGGCGGTGTGGCGGCAGCTTGGTGGTATGCAGGTACGCCGCCTCTGTCCCCGCAAACCCCCTCGCCCAGAAGCCATCAGCAAGCTGTAGCGCGAAAACTAAGCAATTTAGCGAAAAATTTGTAGAGACCTTTATTGATGGCCCAAAAATTAGAAAAATTTACGTGTAAAAAAATCCCAGATATCCTCAGCCGTTTCAGCGAAAAAGAGGTTTTTCGGGTTTTTCGCTGATTTACAAAAAACGGCTGGTTTCCGGAAAACCAAATTCATACAACAATATTCGCAATCCTTTATTACACCATTACGCCAGCGGAAATAACTTTGTGGCCATGTTATCACTTTTGTCTCAGTTTCGGCTATTTAACTGGCCTATTGGGGAATTCTGCTTTTTTTAAATAACTAAGGTTTGCTAATGTATGGCGTATTGTACATTTTTGGAATCAGAATTAAAAACATTCATCTTCAAAACTTTCTAAGCTTTTTTTTTAATTACCTGAATACGCAACTCCGGATCTCTTACAATTTGCGACAATGCAATGGTAAGGATCGAATTTGAAATACCCCGTTTATGTGACTTTGGATCCATTAGTGTAGCAAATATTAATACTACGGAATTTTGCCACCCGCAGAACCAGCTTATTCTAATTTCCTATTGCTCAGCGGATGCGCTTTAGGGTATCTATCGACCTACATGGCGCCCATGTGGCGCTTGCGAGGCGCTACAGGGTCATCATTCCTGGCAGCATTATTAGTTTCACCTCGGAATAAGTTAATATGCTGTAAACTCCTACGACCCTTACTTTGTCGTTCTTAAAGTGATCTCAAACGTCTCAAAAAACCTCGTGTCCAAGTCTCAAGGTATCAAAGGCTACGAAAATCGTTGTTTGGCTAAGATCTCGCTTTCTATGGGTTTAACGTTATTTGCATTCATGCATTTATGACTATTCTAGAGAATGAAATTCTTTACAACTTTTGTCGTTAAGTCCACAAAGCTCAAAAGACCTGTACAGCAGCTTAACAAGATATTGTCGGTGTATATGATGAGATCCAAACTTGATTAGCGAATGATTTAAAACCCAAGGAGTGGGGTTGGATACAGCGAATTAAATTCCTGGAACCGATTACGACAAAATTACTACCAATTCCAGATGACTACTGAATACAATATTTTGCAACTGAAAGCATGTTAATGGTTAACGCGGTGGATGCAAAAAAATCGGGATTGCAGTGTTCTTTAGCTTGTGACCAGTGTAACGGGCAAGCTTGCTTTGATGCTTCACCGTATCAGACAGATCTCCATGCAGATCATTTTTGACCCATAAATACTTGAAGATCTGGAAACAAATATCATTGATGACGAAAATGATGATAACGAATTGCAAATTTTCGAGCGATCGAAAGAGTGATGAAGAGGAAGAAATTTTAGACTCATCTTATTATAAAAGTCTTTGTTAAACCTCCCCATATTTGAGTTTCAATCGTAATAAACCCATGAAACAGTATTTCCAAATAAAAATATGGCGAAAATGTATTTGCTCATTTTATCTAGCTATACTGTAATTAGTATATATTATAGGTCGTCTACACGGGCCATAGAAAATGCAGATTTTTGAAAACATTGCCGGGTTATGTAGCCGGGCAGCATGGCCCAGCAACTGAATTTTTACATATTGCCAGGCCACATTCTGGACGAGTATGTCCGGACATCGTTCTGCAACATATGGCCATAGCAAATTTGCATTTACACTAGACAACATTCACACAAATAGTTGCTTTATCACCATGGATGATCTAGTGCTTATTGCGGCTGCTATTATTGTGTTAAAAAGAAACCGAACACTAAAAAAAGAAAAAAGTTGTGGGTTAGGCCTTATAAGTAAAAGGCTTACTTTACAAAATCTAAGTGAAGAGTTATCTCTCGACAATTATTTATTCAAAAACTTTACGAGAATGGATAAAACGGATTTTGAATTTTTACTAAATCGAATTGGACCGAATATTCGAAAGCAGGATACCAACATGCGAACAGCGATATCAACTACGACAAGACTAGCTATAACACTAAGATACTTGGCAACTGGTGAGAGCTTCAAAAGTTTGATGTATTTATTTAGGGTGTCTGATTCAGCTATTTCACTGATAAATAATCGCAGAAGTATGCAGAGCACTGGTGATAGGATTAAAAGAATTTATTCAGGTGAGTTAATATTTTTATTTATATTACTTCATCAGAAACAAAAGATATGCTAACTTAATAAAAGACACTAGCTAGATAAATTCGCTAGTGTTTTTCATTTAGTTTCGTCTTGTGAGAGTTTCTGCAGATTGAAACAGGGGAGGATCTTCGCTGCAGTAAGGTTCCACCAGTGTACGATAGTTGGAAGCAATCGAAATATGTTTATACAAAACATTGTTAACATCCCACAATTCTGGACTTAAATGTATAGCGTTAATTAAATGTAAAGTCTTTTCGTTAGTCCAATTAGTCATTTTAAATTAAGAAAATTCACCACAAAACAACACTCGAATGACGCGCGGCTAAAGAAGTGAAGCGAGACAAATACAAAGATGGCTGGGCCATGTTGCTGAAAATTCGCAAAGCGGTCGATCTCTCGGCCACTTGCCGGCCAGTGTTGCCGCACTAAAGAAATGCCAGGATATATTGCTCGGCCATATTGCAATATTTTGGTTATATTGCCGAATGTGGCTGGCAAGTTGCGAGCCATCATCCGGCCATATGATGCCGCCTACAAAATGCCGAAAATTATGGCCCGTGTAGACGACCTATTAGAATATAATTAGAGGCGGCAGCGGTGGCCGCAGTAGTAGACTCTTCGGTCTCCTGATCAGTCGCCGTGAGCTGTGCGGGTTGGAATCCCGTCCCAGGAGAAACTTTTCTCTTGGCTATGGATGTTGTGATTGTCCGTAGGTGGTAGACGATCTCTGACTGTCGAACGCGGAGGTACCACCCGGCGGATCTCGTAGGCGGAGCCAGAATGTGTGCATGTTGCATGCACACGTGTTCCCTCGCCACAGTCGGTGTGGCGTTCCCCCTTTCCCCTGTATCCCCCTATAGCCCCACGGTACCCAACGGGTATTTAGGCCTTAGGCCTTCGTGGTAGTTGGAGTATAAAAAAAAGATAATGAGAAATATCAAATATAATATATATTTCTTAGGCTAAAACCAATCTAATCTTGGATTACCTAATCGGGTAATAGACATTAATTGGCAATGTAATGCAAATTAAAATGATACTTGTTCCACCAGTCAAAAATAATTCAGGATTAACTGAATAAGTTTGAAACATGTGGCAACAGCGTAAAGAGAAGGTAATCTTTGCGTTCCACGCATCACAGAACCGTCAATGTGTTCCGTGGTTATCATTATTATAACCTCACGTTCAGGATATGAGTCATATGACT
This sequence comes from Acanthoscelides obtectus, assembly GCA_963669975.1. Taxonomy (NCBI): domain Eukaryota; kingdom Metazoa; phylum Arthropoda; class Insecta; order Coleoptera; family Chrysomelidae; genus Acanthoscelides; species Acanthoscelides obtectus. Next base: position 106,026,948 of record CAVLJG010000001.1, read on the forward strand.
TTTGAAGTTTGTTGTTATTGGTGCGCTTCATCTGTTGTGTAAAATCTGAAAATTGCAGGTCATCCAAATATAAAAGGAAACGAAAGATGCGAAATATGAAGATAAGAGACGCTTGGTAGAGGTAGTCAAAAAGTTCTTCCACATGTCTATGATAGAATCCTGCATATATTGTGTCGCAGTATTGGGTAGTCTGAATTGCTCTTGCTGATTGTCTACATCTAAAGAGATCTTCGTCCCATCGCGGGCGCCCAATGGCAAAATCTTCATCCTCACCCTCGTCTTGATAACGCCATTTTTTTATACTCCAACCACCACGAAGGCCTAAATACCCATGGGATACCGTGGGGCTATAGGCGGATACAGGGGAAAGGCGGAACGCCACACGGACTCTGGCGAGGGAACACGTGTGCATGCAACTTGCACACATTCTGACCCCGCCTACGACATCCGCCGGGTGGTACCTCCGCGTTCAACAGTCAGAGACCGTCTACCACCTACGGACAATCACAACATCCATAGCCAAGAGAAAAATTTCTCCTGGGACGGGATTAGAACCCGCACAGCGCACGGCGACTGATCAGGAGACCGAAGAGTCTACTTCTGCGGCCACCGCTGCTGTCTATATTATATAATCGCTTCAATGCCATTTTGTTCAAAGATTGTAGATTGAAATCAATAACAATTTTTCCAAAACACACTAACGAATATAAAACTCTTACTACTTTTCTATTATTCTAGGATACAAATTTTTGAGCACATTTTTAGGTTGAATTTTCCTAATGCAATGTCAACCGTCATCATTTTATCTGGACTTAAATATATAATCAGCCAAAAGTGACTTTTTAGCGTGAAGTTGGTAGCAACTCAGTCTAAGTAGAAAGAATCAGTCAAAGATTTGTTTGTCTCCTAATTCTTCTGGTCTGTAATCAGTCCAAGTCCAATTGACATCAGACGGTTTCAAGACTTGTTGCTTCTTACATAACACTGATCAACAGCCAAAAAATATCCTAAATAAAGTCAACAAAATATTACTATTTTTAATGTGCTAAAACCGGAATGAAACTTATTTTTTCAATATTAGTTCAAGTTTTAGAGATACGGTAATTATATGTGTTCCTGCTGTGACAGTGTTAATATACTGTAATTCACAAGAATGCACGTGCTACATTTTCATATTCGGCAAGGAAAGATGATGTAATCGGCATGATTGTGTTACGTTATACATACGTGTACATTATATTGTTTTATATTAGCCATTTTTTCCTCAGTTGGCTGACAGCGTTCATGCAAGATGTCTCGAAAGTGTGTAAACAATCCAGATCAGTTTTGTTACGTGTGTGGTGATGTGACTTTTGCGTCTCAGAGACGGTCTATTACTCCACTAATAACAAAGGCATATCAGCTTTATTTCGGTTGTAAACTAGGTGATCAAGACAAACAGTGGGCATCCCACATCTGCTGTAATACATGTGCTTCAAGTCTGAGGAGATGGTTAAATGGCAAAAAACGGTCTATGCGCTTTGCTGTCGCAATGGTTTGGAGAAAGCCTACAAATCATATTAATGATTGTTACTTTTGCATGGTACCTTGTGTTGGACAAGCCACAGGTATGTCCAAGAAAAAAAAATCGGTTATTAACTACCCAAACATACCATCTGCGATGAGACCTGTGCCTGACAGTGACGAAAATCCTATTCCAAAACCCTCAGAATCCTACACTTGCGAATCAGATCATGGCGATCGAGTGATTCGTCAGGAAGAAGATATGCCATCAACGTCAAGAGATCCTGATTTTATACCGAGCACGTCATGCCACCAACCACACAAAATAACACAGTCAGAATTAAATGATCTTGTAAGAGATTTAGAACTTCCAAAGGCAGAGTTACTTGGATCAAGACCGCAGCAGTGGAACTTGTTAGAAGACGATGTTTCGGTATGTGTTTTTCGTAAACGCCACAAAGACTTAGAACCATTTTTCAATATGGAGAATAACTTGGTTTTCTGCAGTAACATTAACGGCTTACTGGCGTCTTTAAATATAAACTATAACCCAGAAGAATGGAGATTGTTTATAGACAGTTCAACATTGAGTTTAAAGGCATGTTATTGCATATTGGAAATATTTTACCATCTCTTCCTGTAGGGTATGCAGTTCACATGAAATAATCATATGACAATATGAAGTACCTATTGACATGCATAAAATACGATGAGCACCAATGGCATATTTGTGGCGGTTTGAAAGTTGTTTCACTTTTACTTGGGCTGCAGCTAGGCTACACAAAGTTTTGCTGTTTTTTGTGTGAATGGGACAGTCGGGCAAAGGCACTTCATTACACCAGACAAAACTGGCCTGTTCGTCAATTCCTAGAGCCAGGTCAAAAAAATGTACAGCATATGCCATTAGTAGATTCGAAAAAAAATTTATTACCACCACTGCATATCAAGTTGGGCCTAATGAAAAACTTTGCCAAGGCATTAGATAGAGATGGGTCAGCTTTTCAATACTTGCGTAAGAAATTTCCAAGACTGAGTGAGGCAAAGGTTAAAGAAGGTATTTTTGTTGGGCCACAGATTCGAAATATTTTGAAAGATACACAGTTTGAAAACACTTTAACAGGTATTGAAAAAACTGCTTGGAATGATTTCCGTCTGGTGGTCACTAATTTCTTGGGAAATAGAAAAGCTGACAACTATAAAACCCTTGTCAAAAATATGCTGTCATCGTATCAAAAGATGGGCTGTAATATGTCTCTTAAGATACATTTCCTACACTCACACCTGGACTTTTTTCCTGATAATTGCGGAGCCGTAAGTGATAAGCACGGCGAACGTTTTCATCATATTTCAACAATGGAAAAAGGTACCAGGGAAAGTGGAATCCTTCCATGCTTGCAGACTACTGTTGGACTCTTGGTAGAGATGCTCCAGAAACGATCCATAAAAGAACAGCGCATATAGTGATTCTTATAAGTATATGAATCTTGTTACTTTTTTTAATATATCCTTAAAAATAAAAAGTTTTTTTTCTAAACCGCAACTAATTTTTTTATTTCATTGTCATTTTTGGATTCAGCGCCCCAAAATTAACAAAGAAGTGCACTTTTCCCACAAGATACAATTAAAAAACTAAAATTTGTTGTCCAGTGTAATTTGTAAAGAGCGGCACAAGCTCAATGAAGGGAGATATTTTCACCGGTAGGTCTTACTATTATATCGATACAACACTGTCACTTTGCTAGGTATTGGTTACTAAATGATACAATGTAAACATATACAGGCTGTAGGCTTGACTCCGTCTAACATATTCGAATTAGTTGGTACGGATTGAAATGTTTTTCTATATCGCATTGCCACGCATAGTATCGCTGTAAACAAGCACAGAGCAGCATTTACGCTCTGTGTTGTAGTTGTAGAGAAGTATTTCCATTTTCGGTAGGTCCACCATACTTGCAATGGCAATATCATCCAGCTCCCTGAAATATATTTCAAGAGGTGTGTTGGGCATACATCACACAGGTTCAATTTACGATCTGATTAAATGCTAAGAATCCCGCATACATCAAAGCCTTCAGGATTGCAAAAAGCGACCCTTTCAGCCATCTACACGTGATTGAAGTTTCAAAAATGGGGTGCAGAAATTGGAGCGCTTTTTACTAAGGCGAAGCTTATATGTTAATGGCATGGGCCAGGAGGGTGCATTAAGAAATATCGCATTTGAATAACACTTCTAGAATTAAATTCCATGTTGCTTTAACTAAAGTACGTGATGTAAGATTATTTAATTTGTCGAAATGCGAAGTGAGGTCCAAAAAGGTTTTAGAATGCCAGAAAAAGTTCAGAGGCTGAAGGCATAGTTAATACAGGGTGCTAATTCACATGGCATATAGTTTTTGTAAAAATATACTAAGTGACATATAAATCGAAACACGCAGTTTAAATGGTTTTATTTTAATAAACGTTGGTGAATGTATTTATCTTACTGTAAATAAGAAGTGAAAAATTTTTCAGCCTCATCAGTTGGACATTCCGGTTTTAAACTGCTTTTTTTTAATTCACTAACGCTCTAAAAATGATTTCAGCCGCAGTAAAGAATCAACGTTGGCGGATTTTGGTTCTTGACATCCTTTACGATCGGTTACGATGCCTAGAGTACGGAGACCTGTACGATTTCGTCAACTTAGTGAGTTTGATAGGGGCCGTATAGTGGGACTTCGGGGAGCTGGACTTTCTTTTCGGGCAATTGCAGTTAGAGTGCAAAGAAGTGTAGACACTGTGGTTAGGTGTTGTCAGGCATGGCTTCGAGAAGGCCGTACGCAAAGAGCAAGGCGCACTGGACGCCGCCGTAGAACAACAGACCGTGAAGATCGCCGCCTAAGATTATTGGCCTTAAGGGACCGTTTCTCCACTACCAGGTCCATTGCAAATGAATGGTTTGCAGAACACGGAAGACCTATTGGCATGCGAAGTGTTTACCGACGAATGAGAAGTTTTGGCTTGCGATATCAAATCTGACTCTGTCTCCAGCAAAAGGTTAGGCAGAGGTTGTAAGTAGTACAACGGTAATTTTTCTTCAAAATTCTCCAGTACAATTGGAATTTACATGATAGCGTCCGCGTAAGAGAGTGAATGGGCACCTAGATCCCAATTTTGTTTGTACTTTCAGGAGCATGCACAGGTGCGCACTCTGAATCCCCAAGGTCAACATATAGCAGGAAGCCAGATGTAAAAATTGGAAAATGCTTATACGAGTATAACAAATAATAGTTTAAAAAAAATAAAAAAACACGCTTTTATAGCTAACCACACTAAAAAGTAGAAAATCTTCTTTAATTACAAAGAGTCAACAGTTCAATTTAGAAAAAAAGCGTGCGGTGCTTGATATATACTAAGTGACATATAAATCCGAACACCCAGTTTAAATGATTTTATTTTAATAAAAGTTGGTGAATGTATTTATCTTACTGTAAATAACAAGTGAAAAAATTTTCAGCCTTATCAGTTGGACATTCCGGTTTTTATACTGCTTTTTTTTAATTCACTATCGCTCTAAAAATGAATATTTCAGCCGCAGTAAAGAATCAACGTTGGCGGATTTTGGTTCTTGACATCCTTTACGATCGGTTACGATGCCTAGAGTACGGAGACCTGATCGATTTCGTCAACTTAGTGAGTTTGATAGGGGCCGTATAGTGGGACTTCGAGAGCTGGACTTTCTTTTCGGGCAATTGCAGTTAGAGTGCAAAGAAGTGTAGACACTGTGGTTAGGTGTTGTCAGGCATGGCTTCAAGAAGGCCGTACGCAAAGAGCAAGGGGCACTGGGCACCGCCGTAGAACAACAGACCGTGAAGATCGCCGCCTAAGATTATTGGCCTTAAGGGACCGTTTCTCCACTACCAGGTCCATTGCAAATGAATGGTTTGCAGAACACGGAAGACCTATTGGCATGCGAAGTGTTTACCGACGAATGAGAAGTTTTGGCTTGTTTTCATACCGGCCACACTGGGTCCTCCCTTTAACTCGAGAACACCAACGTAATCGCCTTGAGTGGTGCAGACAACGGAATGGAACAGTATTGTCTTTAGTGACGAGTCTCGATTTTGTTTAGGCATGCACGTGCCAGGGTTAGAAGGCGACGTGGTGAAAGGAGGAATCCACAGTTTTTTGTTGAAAGACATGTTCATCACACTGTTGGAGTTATGGTTTGGGGTGCTATAGCTTATGGCTCCAGGTCACCTTTAATCTTCATCAGAGGTAACATGAACGCGCAGAGTTATATCCATGAAGTTCTAGAACCCCATCTTTTACCCTATCTTGACACCCTGGCAGATCCAACTTTCCAACAAGATAATGCCCGACCACATGTTGCAAGAGTCACAATAGACTTCTTTCAACATAATGATGTCACATTGTTACCATGGCCACCAAGATCTCCCGACTTATCCCCAATTGAGCACATGTGGGATATGATGGTAGGAGATTGCTCAATTTGCAACCTCCTTTTCAGACTCTCGAAGCACTTCGAGAGGAGTTGGTGGTTGCCTGGAATGAGATACCACAGGAGGACATTGACCACCTGATCAGAAGCATGCCTAGGTGCGTTGGAGAATGCGTAGTACATCAGGGTGCATCTACACATTATTAAAGGTCAAAGGGCTTTAAGGCAGTGCAATCATTTTGAAATTTTTATCATTTACTTATTATGCTTCATTAAGTACTTATATAAAATTTTATTAAAATAAAACCATTTAAACTGGGTGTTCGGATTTATATGTCACTTAATTACATGTTGCAATCATTCTATTGGCACCTATCTATTAGAGGTGAGTTATGGACATGTAGTAAACTGCAGCCCACGCTTTTTACTCTGATTTGAATTATTCTGTTAAAAACATAAATTTTATTATAATTTTATTTTGAGGTCATTAATTATGATCTACTACCGTAATATAAGCCTTTTGTAATTAAAAGTGATCTACTTTTTAGTGTGGTATTGAAATATCTTACGAATCATTTCGTGTTCTAATCTTTTCATTTAAAGCTTCACTGTTGCATGGGGTACTTTCTGTTAACTTAGACCAATCAATTTCTTCAATCTGAATACCATCTAAAGATCTTACACGACTAGGTGCTACATAAGCTTGTCCGGCAGCAAACAGTCGCGAGCCTTGATAAATGACTGCATGCTCGACTGTAAAACCGTGCACCTTGAAAACGTGTCTGTCCAAAACTACACGCATGCGAATATCGCGCGCTGGCTCTATCCCTCTTACTCCCCTACAGAGGATGTATAAAAGAATTTATCAATCCTGGTGATCCTAATAAGGATAATGGAAAACTATTATCAAGTTGTTGTATTGCTATCGGTCCTCGATAGGTGTACGAAATTTCACATTAATCAAGCTTCTGGAACTTGGTGAAAATTATGCTCAAAGATTTCGTCTCATACATACAGACCAAGCTTATAAAAGTGTTAATAACGATGACGAGCCACAATAGAATTGGTTTTCTCCATTCTAATTTAACATATAAATGATGCATATGTTTATATCACTTTGGGTGGAATTGCTATACAGGGTAGCGCATCGAAAACGAAACAGACGCATTTACTGGCAGCTCAGTTTTTTTTAAAACGCAGACCCGTCGATTTTGTTTTTGAGGGGGACACAAGTTTGGCAAAAAATCACGTTAGCACGTCCAGCCCTCTGAGCGGGGGTGACACCACCCCCCAAAATCTTAAATGGAAAGGGGGGTCGAGTGATACCTTATTTTAAAGGTCTTTCAATTCCCTTTATAATGATATAAAACTAATCTACTTCAGTTCAGCAGTTTTGAAGATTTATTAATTTAAAGCTTAAATGAAACTAATACTCCATCATTAGTGGAGATCAATACATTTGGCAGCAAAGTAATTTAAAAATGAAGAATGAACTGACCCGTTAGGCAAGTAAATGTTGAAAATGGCCACCATGACTCTCCATGTACTCGTAATAATAAAGATTTTGCTCAAAACGTTGTCGCTCATTTTGCAATATTTGAGGAGTAATTGGAAGGCACTCATTCACAATTCCTTGTCGCAGGTCTTCTAATGATGCTGGCTGAGTAGCATAGATTTTGCTTTTTAAGTGACCCCACATAAAGGAATCCAAAGGTGATAAATCTGGCGATATTGGGGGCCATTCAATGGCACCTCTTCTACCAATCCATCGATCTGGAAACGTCTGATCTAAATATTGTCGAACACGTTATGCATAATGTGGTGGGGCACATCAACCTATTCGCAATGTAGCACCGAACATTCTGATTTTCAATTATTGCTGTTGATGCAGGATCTATGGCGTCTTCCAATAATTCCAAATACATTTCACCGGTCAAATTTGCAGGTAACAAAAAAGGACCAACTAAATGATCGCCAAAAATACCAGCCCAAACATTTAATTTTTGTGGCAGCTGTGTATGAACCTCATGATAAATTCTGGGGTTAGATTCGGACCAATATCGGCAATTATGACGATTTACTACGCCATTTAAGAAAAAGGAACATTCGAAAAGCAAGTGTTGAATAGAAAATGTTCATCGTTTATAATTCGTTCACTCATATCTTCACAAAATTCTAATCGCCGATCTAAATCGTCTTCATTAAGTTCTTGTACCAAGTGAATTTTATACGGATGAAAACTATGGGCCTTTAGAATCCGTTGAACAGTACGTCGACTAACACCACACACAGTCTCCAATTTGCGGGGACTTAAGGTAGGATGTACATAAACTTGCCCTAAAACCCCCATTTCTATTGCTTCGTTCCTTATGGGATACTCAATGTTGCGTTTTTTGTTGACCCAGTTTCCCGAAATTTAGCTAGTTCTAGAACATATTTTCGATGCACGTTACTGTTCTCATGTCGCTCATTAAATGTTTCTGCTGTTCTATTAGCGCACTGATTATTTCCGAAAAACATTTCGATAATTTGAACTCTTTCTGCTGTGGAATATACCATGGTTAATTTATATAATAAAGCGTTACAAGTTATTTTAGCAACAAAGTTTGGTCAAATCAATCGCAAACTATGTACTAAATTTCTATTTAAAATAAGTACGAGATATTTCCTCATCTTTCTTCAAGAAATAACTTTTTTGCCACAAAAAAACGCTCCAATAGCTATTTTCAACAAAAAAATGATAAACAGCCCATGGGCGCAGTGAAGAAAAGCATTTACTTATCAAGTAAATTCTTTTAGTCAAATTTCTTCGGAAAGTAGTGCAAACTAATCTGATATACCTATTAAAGTCTACTTTTAGCTTTAAATCAATAAATCTTCAAAACTACTGAACTGAAGCTCATCTATTTTACATCATTATAAAGAGAATTGAAAGACCTTCAAAATAAGGTATCACTCGACCCCCCTTTCCATTTAAGATTTTAGGGTTGGTGTCACCCCCGCCCAGGGGGCCACACGTGTTAACGTGATTTTTTACTAAACTTGTGTCCCCCTCGGAAACAAAATCGACGGGTCTGAGCGTTTAAAAAAAAAAACTGAGCCGCCAGTAAATGCGTCTGTTTCGTTTTCGATGCGCCACCCTGCATATTATAATACATACATTGTTCTTTCCAGCTGCTTGACGACTTGTTGCCAAAAGCAAACGGTGCACTTGAATTTTGTCTTTATTTTTTTTTTCGAAGCTTATGTCCAGTCTTTTTGTAAGTATCCGGTCTGTCTATCCACAGTTCGTATTTTTCTACTACAGTTCCGGATATAGCTTGCTTCAATTCTTTCTGTTTTCTTAATGACTTTCTATTTTAGTGTAGTAGTAGAAGTGGTGGTGAGGCGTAGCGTGGGAACTAGGTCACCTCTGACCCTTTTTGCCGACCCTGTAGAACCAACACTGTGCTACTCCACAAGCTATCTACTGATAACTAAGTATTGAATAGACCAGCTCCAGCAATGCAATTCTGATCTTACCCCGACCTGGTTTGTTTTAGTGTAGTTTTCTTCTAAATGAATTTTAAAAACTTTGACTAAAGCGGTCGTCCTCAATAATCCTTTCTTTTCAGTTACCTGTATCTTCACTCACTTCAATTCTGGCTTTTCATAATATACTTCAACTGCTTTTCAACTTGTCTCTATAAATATCAATAAAATATAAAACTTCATATTTATTCTTTGATGACGCTGAGTTGCCCATTTTTTGCAGAATCACAATAATCAATTCATCTGAACGTCTCTTTGACATCTTCAGAACAGTCGTTATACTCCAATCTTAGCTTTACGTTCGTGACTCACTGAGTATAAAAAATTGAACATTCCTAAAAAATATTGTAACACAGAACGTAAATCATTCTGTAAAATAGAGTTCTGACGCCTATGAAATTGCCATCGGCAGTAGAACGCAATTATTTTCGCAATTGTCGAGTGATTAACGCGGATTACCGTTATACCTTCTGATGCAGAAATAAAAGAGAAAAAAGTGACTCATTTGTATGTACTACGTTTGTTTTTCTAGGAAAACGTCTTTTTGCTTTCCAACGTGCGTGACAAATTCGCTTTTGAAACGTAGGAGAAACGCATGTGCTCGAAAAACTGCTTTCTCGACGGACTTAATTATTGGTGACAAGATGGAATTCTACGATCATTAAGAGCTGAATGGGACATTTTTAAATACACTAGACACGTGTTTTATTGCAGGAATAAATTTCTGTGCAGCAGTCGAAATGATGCAAAAGTAAATTCGTGGATATAACGCTGCGCGTTCATGTTACCTCTGATGAAGATTAAAGGTGACCTGGAACCATAAGCTATAGCACCCCAAACCATAACTCCAACAGTGTGATGAACATGTCTTTCAACAAAAAACTGTGGATTCCTCCTTTCACCACGTCGCCTTCTAACCCTGGCACGACCATCGTGCATGCCTAAACAAAATCGAGACTCGTCACTAAAGACAATACTGTTCCATTCCTGATCCCAGAGTGACCGTTGTCTGCACGACTCAAGGCGATTACGTCGGTGTTCTCGAGTTAAAGGGAGGACCCAGTGTGGCCGGTATGAAAACAAGCCAAAACTCCTCATTCGTCGGTAAACACTTCGCATGCCAATAGGTCTTCTGTGTTCTGCAAACCATTCATTTGCAATGGACCTGGTAGTGGAGAAACGGTCCCTTAAGGCCAATAATCTTAGGCGGCGATCTTCACAGTCTGTTGCTCTACGGCGGCGTCCAGTGCCCCTTGCTCTTTGCGTACGGCCTTCTCGAAGCCATGCCTGACAACACCTAACCACAGTGTCTACACTTCTTTGCACTCTAACTGCAATTGCCCGAAAAGAAAGTCCAGCTTCCCGAAGTCCCACTATACGGCCCCTATCAAACTCACTAAGTTGACGAAATCGTACTGGTCTCCGTACTCTAGGCATCGTAACCGATCGTAAAGGATGCCAAGAACCAAGAACCAAGAAAATGTTTTCACTTGTTATTTACAGTAAGGTAAATACACTCACCAACTTTTATTAAAATAAAACCATTTAAACTGTGGATTTATATGTCACTTAGTATAGTTTGTTGTTGGAAATACATTAAATTCGTGGTGAAATTGGTTCTCTATACGAATGAAGTAGAACTGTGTAGCTTTATTATTAAGAATATTATCTTACGATTCAAACTTAGAATTCCTAAAATATCCAACATCGTATATTGTCAGCACCATACTGACTTAGTCTTGAATCCTTACGGGTAATGCTCGCCACCCTTTATCATAAAGAAGTGATGTCTCACAACCCGTAACATGCGTGTAGAAGACTTTCCTAACATTTTTTTTTGCCAAAAATCGTTATCTAAAATAAATTTCATAACCATTGTCAGAATCTTTGAACAATCGTCGATCACTGCGAAACTTTCTGTGATTTGGGGGTAACCTTTGATTACCGAGTTTTGACAGTCATATCTACAATATTATCCGTCATGCAAACAGAATGTTAGGCTTTATTGTCAGGAATTGCAAACATATATTTCTCCCATCTCCCATCTTGATGGCATTTGTAGAGTGACGAACCTTGTTAATGTAGTAAGAAATGCTCTTCTGGGAGATTGCACAGTCGCTTAGACACGGAAAGTGGAAACAACTCCAGCACATCTACTGTCCTGGGAGCACAGCCTTTAAGGCAGAGGAAACGGTCGAGGTTGTCACTGATGCCATGGAAAGTCAGTTCTCCCGCAACTGTGATCTTGATAATGACTTTGACGAGAAGCAACAAATCGTAAGATTCGTCAAGAGATATATCAGGGCCAACAGTTTCAGTGGTAGTGGCGCCTCCATAAATTATTTTCCTTCGGAGGATTCTTATACGTTCGACAGTCAGAGACCGTCTACTGCCCACGGACAATCACAACATCCATAGCCAAGAGAAAAATTTCTTTTGCGGCCACCGCTGATCTTTCTAAGCTCGCTGACACGAAGATTCTACGCTATCTTGAGAATAAAAAGGGTCTTCACCTCAACGAAGGTATTGGAACCCTACTTCTGGATGTCTCTCAGGTATTTGACAAGGAGTGGCACAAGGGTCTCCTCTAGAAGTTGATTCAAAATTGATTTCCATTCTGGCTCCTAAAACTTTTAAAGTCCTTCCATGGAGGTAGAAAATTTCGGATCAAAATTGATATCATTCTGTCGACAATACGGCCCATAAGAGCCCAGGGTGCGGTTCTTGGACCAATCCTTTAAACACCTTTTATTCATGACGTCCCTTGCCCCAGAAACTGTGAAGTCTATCTCTATGCTAATGACACTGCTCTGGTGGCTCAGTCGTGATCTGGGAATCCGGTTCATGACGGGATGCAAACTGCGGTGGATGAAAATGATTAACTTGGACTCGCTGATCCAGAACAGGTTTTTGGCGTCACTAGAAACAAATTCCTTTGATTTTGGTCAAGAGAACTCAAAGAGGACACATTTGTTGTCAATACTGCCGACGTTAACATGGGTGCGTGTCTAGGATTAAAATTTGCTTGTTGTCTTTCAAGAAGACTGACGTTGTTCTTAAATGGAAACACTCATCGCAATATTTTTGTTCATTAAGAGGATTCGATATGCGACCCAGAAAACGATAAGAAACACTCATACAAATTGTGAAAGAATTATGATTTAAAAAAACTGCAACGAGGTGCGTTACAAACCACAGTGTTCCCAGTTCAGTTTTCCAATATCCATCCGACCGAATTTTACTGTCAATCTAATAAAGTACACACTGAAGCAGCTGAAAATGTCTATCCTCGAAGAGTTAGGCACGAAAATGCTGAGGACTGTCCCAATATGCAGAGGATCTTTACACCGAAAATATGTACAAATAAAACTTGTAAAAAAGTTTCCTGTCATTAGTTGAGATGGATATTAAGATATACTAAGTGACATATAAATCCGAACTCCCAGTTTAAATGGTTTTATCTTAATAAAATTTTGTATAAGTACTTAATGAAGCATAATAAGTAAATGATAAAAATTTCAAAATAATTGCACTGCTTTAAAGTCCTTTGACCTTTAATAGTGTGTGGCTGCACCCTGATGTGCTACGCATTCTCCAACGCGCCTAGGCATGCTTCTGATCAGGTGGTCAATGTCCTCCTGTGGTATCTCATTCCAGGCAACCACCAACTCCTCTCGAAGTGCTTCTAGAGTCTGAGGAGGACGTTGCAAATTGAGCAATCTCCTACCCATCATATCCCACACGTGCTCAATTGGGGATAAGTCGGGAGATCTTGGTGGCCTTGGTAACAATGTGACATCATTATGTTGAAAGAAGTCTATTGTGACTCTTGCAACATGTGGGCGGGGGTTGGATCTGCCAGGGTGTCAAGATAGGGTAAAAGATGGGGTTCTAGAACTTCGTGGATATAACGCTGCGCGTTCATGTTATCTCTGATGAAGATTAAAGGTGACCTGGAACCATAAGCTATAGCACCCCAAACCATAACTCCAACAGTGTGATGAACATGTCTTTCAACAAAACACTGTGGATTCCTCCTTTCACCACGTCGCCTTCTAACCCTGGCACGACCATCGTGCATGCCTAAACAAAATCGAGAGTCGTCACTAAAGACAATACTGATCCATTCCTGATCCCAGAGTGACTGTTGTCTGCACCACTCAAGGCGATTACGTCGGTGTTCTCGAGTTAAAGGGAGGACCCAGTGTGGCCGGTATGAAAACAAGCCAAAACTTCTCATTCGTCGGTAAACACGCATGCCAATAGGTCTTCCGTGTTCTGCAAACCATTCATTTGCAATGGACCTGGTAGTGGAGAAACGGTCCCTTAAGGCCAATAATCTGAGGCGGCGATCTTCACGGTCTGTTGTCCTACGGCGGCGTCCAGTGCCCCTTGCTCTTTGCGTACGGCTTTCTCGAAGCCATGCCTGGCAACACCTAACCACAGTGTCTACACTTCTTTGCACTCTAACTGCAATTGCCCGAAAAGAAAGTCCAGCTTCCCGAAGTCCCACTATACGACCCCTATTAAACTCACTAAGTTGACGAAATCGTACAGGTCTCCGTACTCTAGGCATCGTAACCGATCGTAAGGGATGTCAAGAACCAAAATCCGCCAACGTTGATTCTTTACTGCGGCTGAAATATTCATTTTTAGAGCGTTAGTGAATTAAAAAAAAGCAGTATAAAAACCGGAATGTCCAACTGATAAGGCTGAAAATTTTTTCACTTGTTATTTACAGTAAGATAAATACATTCACCAACTTTTATTAAAATAAAACCATTTAAACTGGGTGTTCGGATTTATATGTCACTTAGTATATATCACTGTATTATCCTCCTATTTATTCCCTCAGATTTGTCAAATCTCCAGGAACTTTTGAACGGCAGTGTACATTTCAATTGAACTGCCAAACATATTTTTTCCCACAACTGACAAATTTACTAAGGGTCAGGCAGGAACACATTCTAAGGACATACTATGGAAAATGCTACGACGTCACTACGTTAAAATTTTAGCACGAAATTTTATGTTTTAACATTTTAAGGGATTTCCAGGCACCTTATTACTGGGATATAGTAGCTTTGAACTGCGAAGAGAGGACTGACGACTGGTATGAGAAACAAGCACTTAGCAGATTTGAAAGGCAAATAAACGAGCTCATATTTAATGACGTTTTATCTACGTAAACATAATATGCTAATATTTTAGATGTTTTTCTTATCTCATAGTGTATGTTTTATACTTTTTTATTTTGTCTTGATTATTATCAATAAATATGACGATTTACGTTTTTACGGTAGGCAAAGAGTCTAAGGCAACCGGTCTCTTGGTTAGAAAGGAAGAACAGCTCTAGCTGTTTTCTCGCTAGGTTAATTAAAGACATTTTATTATTACTATTATTATAAACACCTGTGTTCTGATTACGCAATGCTTTTCATCTCGTCGGAGTAGTGGAATTCCGATTTAATGCCTCTTCCGTTACCCGTAGCGACTAATAAAATATAATAAAGGTAATTTGTTCCTAACTAATCTTGATGGATGTTGTAAATCTTGAACAAAGACAGCAATCGGTAGCTAAGTAGCTATGCCCCAGGAGATTATGTACTAATGATGCCAGAACCCACCATGGCTGATTGCGTTTTGCTTTAAATGGTACCGAGTTATTGTATGTGATTCATTTCTAATTAAGAGTTATGGTGATTGTGCATAATTTAATCATATTGGAAGGGTCTCACCAAGTAGAAGCATCTGCATCACTTCTAATTGGCTGATTACTGGAGCTCTATTAGGTGCGGTCACAGAGATTTCCCAGTGAAGCTGGGAATCGATGAATAAAAAGTACAATTTGCAGATTATGATTGAAATACTGTACATACTAAACTGTCAATCATTCACTAAACATGCTGCTTTCGTGAGCGCAGAACGCAGACAACCAATCATGGACAGCTGTTTCGTGCTTCTTGGCAACTTATCAGTAGGCACAGCTGTCAATTTTCTAAGAAATGATTCGGCAGTTTCATAATGTCAATATGCTAACATCTGTAAGTGGTCAATACTATCAAAAAACCCATGAAATGTATAACCTTCGTAGAGAAACTTAATTCATAGAATAGGGAAGCGTCACATGAACATAAACAAAAAGAATGCCCGTAGAACTTCAATGTTTGCTCAATTATATTCAGAGAAATACGTTTTTCTTTTTGAACATTTATTCAAATAAAGCTTTGAATAACTAATTTGTTTTTTAATTTTACGAAAACATTGCATTCTATTAAAAAACAAACAAGTAACTATTTGTAGCAAATTGAAGGTACAATTGGAAATATTGCGCTTACCAGGTCAGTGGCGTACTATTGTTATTTTAAAAAATAATGCCAGTAATCACCTGTATCTCCGCCACTGGTGCGTGTTAATTTCAAGTAAAGACTTTTGAATGTGGACAATATTTAGGTAAATCCACATTCCAAATTTTAGTTTATTTCAGTTGACGGTTTTGCTGATATTAAAAAAATAGTTTTTTATTTTTAAACTTCAACACCCCGTATCTTCTTAATGAAGCCCTTGAGAAAAAAATGTTACATAGTAGACCCTCCACAAAATGCGGTCCTGTGTATAATGCCTCATTTTTGGTTACGACTTGTGAATCACCTTGTACGTAGGTATGAGTATCATAAATCCAGATATAATGCAATGCATTTAACTGCAATACAGATTCAAAACATCAAGTAACTTACAGCCAAAAAAGGTATTTTTCTTGGATCTCTACTTGACATGACTTTGACGTTCATGACTGTCCAATCAAGTAGTATGTCGAAAATGTTTTGATCTTATTGTACAGATTCTAAATTTGTCCCTTTTTACAAGCGACGTCATTGAATGGATGAACATGTTTTTGATGTCTCGAACCATGGGATCTTCCGGGAAAGCCTCTAGTGAAAGATCTCGTAGGGCTTCTGTTAAATTCTCGATGCTCCTTCTAGTCGTGATTCCTCTAAATTTTCATACAGTGCTTATTCAGATTTTTGGTAAGACAATTTTAATTCCATTATTGATCAAGTTAGTATTTTTTAATACACCATTGATACTTTTGATAATGAAACTAATGAAACTATATCACTTTCTCGTTCGCATGCAACTTATATGATTCACATTTTCAGTTCTCCTTCGGTACTCGAGGAGCTAATCATTTTAAGTGAAGTATGAATTTCGATTAACCATCACAACCAGTATCAGTTTAATTTCATCCTTGGTAGTTACTCATTTGGCTGATAGAGTAACTCAACTACACAAACCAGTGTTTTATTTCCCTTTTTAGGTGTTCTTTTATTTTTTTATCTCAGAGAGCTTAACAAGCATATATTCTCTCTCGATAATCAGTTGTTTCATTTCGTCAGCACGAGGTAAGGATGTCCACATTGACGTATCTACAAAAAAGTTAAGTGCAAATATTTCTTTGTTACGAAATCTGAAAAACTGCGTTCCGGAATGTGCACTGAGAAGCAGTTTATTTTGCGGCATTCCATTCTCACCTAGCTTATGCTGTATTAGTGTGGGGACAAGCTACGTCAACAAGCCGACTACTTGGACTCCAGAGAATTTCTGGTACTTGTTACGGAGACGACTGCAGGGAAGATTTCAACCTTCCCTTGCACATACTTCGTGGAGAGTTTGCTGTGTGTTAAACTCAACCTGTCAGGAGTTTGAAATGCATCAGCAAATGAGGACATGCTCAATCTGGGGTGCCTTAGGCTGAGAAGGTGTCAAGATGGCCTGAGTTATTGCGGCATCAAATTTTATAATAGCTTACCATCAGCGCTAAAAGCACTTCCATATGAGGGTTTCAAGAATCTTATTAAAAAAAACTAGTTAAAATTTCAATATGTGTTTGTGATGATACGTACAGTCTATACTTATATAAACTTATATACATATATATAAATATATACAGGGTGACTTTGAAGTTGAGTCATTCATTTTCAGATAATGATTGTAGAAGGAAGATAAACCAAAATATGTGTGTAAAAATAAAAAAAAATTAAAAAAAAAATTTACCTTGTTTTATAAAGTATCCTCCCGACAAGTATTTCAGTGCGGACCTGTATTTGATCGTGAGGTCTTGGAGCACCGGCATGCCGTCCATATGATAGGTCTTAAGTCAAATGATTCAAGAACCCGTTGTACTACATTAACAAAGGCACGAGGGGTTGGTTGCACTCGATTGGGAAACCGATCCGCATAAACATGTGCCATTTTTTATTTCGTTTGAGCCACGCAACAGATACCACTATCCACTACCGACTGTTACACTGACTGTATACAACTGAATGAAATAATTGTAAAAACATCGTTCCAAATTCTTTCGCTTTTTTGTTTCCGATGCGATGAACCGATAAGGCGAATTATATCCGTTGTCGCCAAACACGAGCACATAATATTATTATTGAGACAGGGCGGTACTCAAACTTCCAAAGGGCTATAACTTTGTTACTTTAATTTTACCAGAAAAATGGTAAAGGAAAAAAACATTTCTTTTGATCAGATCTACTCACTGTTAAAATAAATGACTCAACTATATTCCTGATCTGTGTAAGTCATACGACAGAAACACCAGTAAATTGAATTTGATTCAATTCGACACAACCCCAACCGACTGTCAGACTTTTCTTGAAGGTCTCCAGTCTGACACTCTTGAGAATGAAATATCTTGAACAGTGTTTACAAGTGATAAGATCACAGCTTTTGAAGATCCTTCTGACCAGCTTTTAAAGATCAAATCTATTTCCTACTTGTTAACTTTACAGTGACAAAAATACTTGCTATAAAACCATTGTATATTTTAGCTGTCTGCTCCTTTATGTATAAAAATTGTTCAATGGGAAAATATTATTATATAAGATTGTTATCAGACATCCACATATATACATACAGGGTGGCGCATCGAAAACGAAACAGACGTATTTACTGGCCGCTCAGTTTTTTTTAAAAAACGCTCAGACCCGTCGATTTTGTTTCAAAGGAGGACACAAGTTCGGAAAAAAATCACGTTAGCACGTGCAGCCCCCTAAGCGGGGGTGACACCACCCTCAAAATCTTAAATGGAAAGGGGGTTCGTTTATTTTAAAGGCATTTCAATTCCCTTTATAATGATATAAAATTAATGTACTTCAGTTCAGTAGTTTTGAGGATTTATTGATTTAAAGCTTGAATAAAACTAATACATCATCATCAGTGGAGATCAATACATTTGGTAGCAAAGTAATTTTAAAAAATGAAGAATGAAGTGACCCGTTAAGCGAGTATGACTCTCCACGCAATAATAAAGATTTGAGGAGTAATTTGAAGGCACTCATTCACAATTCTTTGTCGCAGGTTGGCTGAGTAGCATAGTTGCTTTTTAAATGACCCCACATAAAGAAATCCAAAGGTGATAAATCTGGCGATCTTGGGGGCCATTCAATGACACCTCTTCTACCAATCCTTTGATCTGGAAACGTCTGATCTAAGTATTGTTAATGCAGGATCTATGGCGTCTTCCAGTAATTCCAAATACATTTCACTGATCAAATTTCCGGGTAAGAAAACAGGACCAACTAAATGATCGCCAAAAATACCAGCCCAAACGTTTAATTTTTGTGGCTGCTGTGTATGAACCTCATGATAAATTCTGAGATTACGCCGTTTAAGAAAAAGGAACATTCGTCGGAAAATCAAATGTTGAATAGAAAATGTTAATCGTTTATAATTCGTTCACTCATATCCTCACAAAATTGTAATCGTCTATCAAAATCGTCTTCATTAAGTTCTTGTACCAGGTGAATTTTATACGGATGAAAACTATGGGCTTTTAGAATCCGTTGGACAGTACGTCGACTAACACCACACATAGTCTACAATTTGCGGATCTACATAAACTTGCGCTAAAACCCCCACTTCTATTGCTTCGTTCCTTATGGGATTTACAATGTTGCGTTTTTTATTGGCGACTGACACAGTTTCCCGAAATTTAGCTACAAGTACTAGGACATACTTTCGATGCACGTTACTGTTCTCATGTCGCTCATTAAATATTTCTGCTGTTCTATTAGCGCACTGATTATTTTCGAAAAATATTTTGATAATTTCAACTCTTTCTGCTGAGGAATGTAACACGGTTAATTTATGTAATAAAGCGTTATTTTAGCAACAAGGTTTGGTCAAATCAATCGCAAACTATGTACTAAATTCCTTTTTAAAATAAGTAGGAGATGTTTATTCTTCAAGAAATAACTTTTTTGTCACAAAAAAACGCTCCAATAGCTATTTTCAACAACAAAATGATAAACAAACCATAAGCGTAGTGAAGAAAAGCATTTACTCATTAAGTAAATTCTTTTAGTCAAATTTCGTCTGCAAGTAGTACAAACCAATCTGATGTACCTATTAAGGTCTACTTTAAACTTTAAATCAATTAATCTTCAAAACTACTGAACTGAAGCTCATCTATTTTACATCATTATAAAGGGAATTGAAAGACCTTCAAAAGAAGGTATCACTCGACCCCCCTTTCTATTTAAGATTTTAGGGTTCGTGTCACCCCCGCCCAGGGGGCTATACGTGTTAACGTGATTTTTTGCCAAACTTATGTCCCCCTCGAAAACGAAATCGACGGGTCTGAGCGTTTTCCCAGAAAAAAACTGAGCTGCCAGTAAATGCGTCTGTTTCGTTTTCGATGCGCCACCCGGTATATTAGTCATCCTTACTCAACCAGAAACAATACTGTTAGAAAGATAATAATACCTAATAGTTTCACAAACATAAACTTAAGATCAATTGACTATATTGGTCCCAAAATCTACAACAGTCTGCCCCTAAAAATGCAAATGTTTTGATCATTTCTTTGTTTTTTTTAGGAACTTAAATTTTGAATTGGTTAATTTTTGTCCTTGTCTAAGTGGGTACAAAGTGATATGGCATAATATAGACGTAATGTTCGAATAATTATTTGATCTGAAATTATTTTGTTATCTAGGCACCACATAAGAAAAACCGTATATTTATATGTTTTATTTTAGTGAATATGTAAAACCATTGTATTTATTGCCATGATTTTGTAATATATTGTCTTGTATTTGGAATTCACATTCTGTTGCACCCCAAACATGAGTAAATAAATAAATAAATAAATAAATAAATAAATAAATAAATAAATAAATAAATAAATAAATAAGTAAATAAATAAATAAATAAATAATATCTAAAGTTTTAAATCAACCAACCAAAATGAGCCTTAGTGAGCGCCGTTCTCAAGGAGCCTTATTAGCACAAGGTAGGTAACTTACCTTGCATCCTCACCAAATACTTATTAATACCGGTATGAACTTTGAGTTATTGTCGGAATGTACTCTTGAATTCCATTGTACCTATCTTGTTGATAATATCGACTGACATCGTAATTAGTAAATTTCGTCGTGGCCATCTTAGCTAACTACTGTTTTTAACTAGTTAGCTAATTATGTTTCAGAAATAATGCAATAACGGCCAACCTGCTAAAGCATCGCTTAGGCTTCGTCTCTAGGACAATGAACGACAGCTGCTGTTCACTCTCGCAGTGGTACATTCAGGTAATAGATGGCGCTTTGCGCAGTCTTGTTCCGATAGACGTCAATTATTTAATACTTTTTAGTACGGCTGTTTCCAATACATAGACTGCAAATCAATAACACAGTAGTGGTAACATACTCCCGTAAAGAAACTCAACGTACGCTCATTTATTTCATGTCACTAGTTGTAATATAAAATTAAGCAGAGAAAGTAAAGGTTCGCATGTCACACATCTGTGAACAACACGACTCGAATTTCTTATAAGGTGATATAATTGATAATTAACAAGAGGTATGTACATTGCTATAAAAGAGAGAAAGGACAATTACTCCAGATTGTACTGTTTCGTAAGGGGGCAGCCATTAATTACGTGAGTCGTCCAGGGGGGGGGGGGGCTTGAGGTGAGCGTATCGACTCTAATCCCACCGAGGAGTAAGTTGGACAGTTGGACAGCCAAAATGCTGTTGGATAGCCAAAATACAGACACGGGTAGCTACGCAGACGGTGACGGACAGCCAGACGCGGATCCTGCATCACATTTTGGGGGAACGGAGGTTGGCAAGCTATGTGGCTGGCCTACTTGCACGGGATATTGTCAGGTCGTTTGCACTTATTATTTATTTATTTATTTACTGGTATATACACTATCCGACCGGTTTATTACACCATTTAATGGATAGGGACACAGGAATCAATTTTAAGACAAAATTGTTCTAGAATAACTTAAAATTGCCAAATGACTTAACCTACTGTTATGTAAAGTCTTCTTAAGCTACGCAAATTACAAAAGAACAAATCTACAGCGTCTCCTGCACGTTCATAATTGTTACATACTACATATATATCGGAGAGGAAAGCAACGCATTGGTTCTAGCTACGTTTAAGTAAAATTATTCGGAATTGGATCGCGTCTCAGCATTAGGTACATGAATAAAAATCTTACCCAGTAAATATTCACAATCTATGGTATTATTAAGCATTTTACATAAAAAAGCAGCGTAGTTTCCGCGCTTCTCTAAGTTACATAGCTTGTATCTGCTAAGTAATACATCATGCCTGAAGCCAACTTCTGGATACGTAACATCTTCCTTGTGCCACAAATATTTCACAAACCACCTCTGAATACGTTCAATTTTATTCGAGTGAACTTCATGAACCATATTATAGAGCAGTATTCAATTTTGTATCGAACAAATGAATTATATAACGAGATCATGGTATATACACATTATTGAAATCCCTACAATTCCTGATAATGAAGCAGAAAATTTTATAGGCCTTGCTAACCACAGCATCAATATGCGAAACAAATGTAAATTTGGTATCAAAGAATATACCTAAGTCATGAAACTCTTCACGCATGTGAATTTGATTGGAACAAGTTTCCGCGTAATAGACATAGTGTAGCATTGATCAGCATTAAGGTAGAGCTTGTTACGGTGACACCACTTATTTAGGTTGCTCAAGTCATTTTGCAATATATTACAGTCGCCCTTGGTTTCAATTTTACAAAAAATCCTCAAGTCATCTGCATATAGGACCTCCCCAATGATGTCAGCAATGAAAATTTGGAATAGCAAAGTGCCAAGAGCAGACCCTTGAGGTACGCCGGAAGAAGGTATAATCTGAGTGAGAATTGATGGGTCCACCCTCGCGTACCTAATTTCTTTAACAAAATACCGTGACCTAGCTTATCAAAAGCCTTTGAAAAGTCAACGTTAACAACATCTACTTGCCCCTCTTCCTCAAAAACTTCAGAGCAAAACTGTTTAAAACACGGTAGACTAGTTAAAGTAGATCTGCCTTGGAAAAAACCATGTTGATTTGGAGAAATTTCGTGGTTAACATGGGAGAAAATTATATCATGCAATATACATTCGAAAACCTTACCAACGTTGCTTACAATCACAATAGCTTTTTTCGCGGAGCGAATCCCGGATGC
Source organism: Acanthoscelides obtectus (assembly GCA_963669975.1). Classification (NCBI taxonomy): domain Eukaryota; kingdom Metazoa; phylum Arthropoda; class Insecta; order Coleoptera; family Chrysomelidae; genus Acanthoscelides; species Acanthoscelides obtectus. The sequence continues at coordinate 106,049,945 of CAVLJG010000001.1, forward strand.
CTTCATCGTATCATCATGACAAAATTTGTTACTCGGGATTAAAAATTCGTTGTTCGTGGTACAATTGTGTTAAGTTCTGAAAGTGCTCGTAATGTGTTCGACAGATCCGGTGATAGACGGAGGGATTTAAAATTCAGAACAAATCCTAACCTATAATTCTGTGTCTTTGTGATATAAACAAACATTTATCTTAAATGTACTTTCAAGATGATGCCAATGATGCATTTAAGTTCAAGTGACGGAGATTTGGTAGAATTGAACGAATTGTTTGAAGTTCAGCGGCTAATTGAAGATTCTCGCTGCACATATGCGACTATAGAGGCAACTCTTGGGGTAGAATCCGCAACAGAGCACACCATTTTGCATGATCATCTTCATTCAAAAAAGGTTGTTGCAGAGGTACAATCCTGCATCACCACAATGCATCTAGACACACTGCCCAACTAACTGTACACTTTTTACGCCAGCGCCACATCAAAATGCTAGAAAATCCGCCATATTTGCCAGATTTAGCAATGTGTGACTTCTGACTCTTCAAGAATTTGAAAACATAATCTGCGTTGTCGAAAATTTTCGTCCGAAGAGGAAATCGATCAAGCAATTAATCAGTTTGTTCAGCCATTCCAAAAACTGACTGGTTAGAAGCATTTCATTTGTGGAAGGTCAGGTTACAGAAGTACATTGATGCTGCAGGAGAATACTTTAAACATAAATAAACTAGTCTTAGAAAAATAGTTTTCAAAATATATAGCGTGGTCGTGATATGAGACAGAATCCAAACACCTCTGATGTACTCGTGGGTGCCATTCCTTTATTGATTATATTAATAGCGGAGAAGGCCTGTAATATTCGATAGACCGTACCGTCCCAAGATAAATTAATCCTCTTGTATATGCACTTCCAGGAATAATACATAATTCCAAATATGTTAAAACATGGATCACAACATGAAATCGGTCAATACGGAATTTCATGTACAGCAGCGTGTATGTGTGCGCTGCGATAACAATGGCTGCGGTTGCGATTTGATCGAGATTTAATCAGTTCGCAGTACAAGCAATCACGGGGATGCTGTTGTTGTTATGATATCAGTTTTGCTCTTCGCCCGGAACAATTCTACATTGAATAGCAGATGTCGAAGTTATGTTCGACGATCTAAACTCCTGTCCGACCTACCATACCTTTACTTTCTGTTTCTACTCGCTTAGTGGACGCATTGTAATCGTGGAGATATTTGAGTTTTAAATATTGCGCTTCGGATATTTCATGACAATTAACACGTCACTTGCAATGGTGTCTTTCCAGAACCTTCGAAATTAACAACTCATTCCTGTTCCTAAGGTAAATAACAAAATTATACAGGGTGTTCCTTAATGATATGCGAATATTTAAGGGTGTGAATCTACATAGAAAATTAATGTTAGTTTGCATTATAAACTATGGTCCAAAAATGTTCACTTACAAAAACTCGGGATGTTGAAGTTTTAGGACAAAAATGGAAATTAATTAATATTTTCAGAACCGCTTCAGATATTTCACTGGTATTTAGTACGTAGTGAAAGTTAATAAAGCTGCATATTTTTCAATGCAAAAATAATTGTTAGCTTTAACACTGGCGTGCGTACGGGTATTGACTTCGATATTTTTTAAGAAAAAAATGATACGCCAATGGTTTTTTGCCAAATAAAATATATTTTTGAATTCCCCGTTCAACTTAAAACAAATCAGACATCTTAAATTGATTTCCTTCGATGCGCCGTTTTTGAGTAAAAAATAAAAACTGTTCTATTGTCCGAGAAAATTAATGTAATAACTGAAGAATGCAATTTAGCGATAAATATCTAGTTGCTCTGGAATATGTCACTCGCTTTTGACATCTGACAAGTCTCTGTTATTCAAATCTGTTCGCTGTGATATCTTTTTCATTATTTAGTTTTTACAATCTTGTTAATAATGGTGAATTATTCAAATGCAGACATGGCGGAAATGCATTACGTACATGGCCTTGCCGACGGTAATGGTGAGTAAGCCAGACGGACTTGTCACCAGAGATCTCCTGATCGTGCTTTGTCAGATAGCCGAAGCTTTTCTAATATGCATCGTAGTCTTATTGAAACTGGTTCTGTCCGAAAAGGAACATCTGAAGGTAGACCTCTAAGTGGGAGAACACCTGAAATTGAGGAAGCAGTGCTGCACGAAGTCGAAGAACATCCTGAAATGAGTACGAAAGATCGCTAGACAATTAAATATTTGCCATCAAATTGTTTGGAGTATTTTAGTGGATTATTTGTTATATTCTTACCACATTTTAAGAGTACAGGCATTACTTCCCATTGATTTTCCAAGGAGTGTGGTCTTTTATCAATGGTATCTTCAAAACATTACACAAGATCCGCAATTTGAATCAATGATTCTGTTCGCGGACGAAGCTAATTTTTCTCGAAATGGCATTCAGAATTTCTACAATAATCATTTGTAGGCAGAAGAAACTCCCTATGCCGTAACCGAAACCCAATTCTCGGTTAACGTATGGGCAGGAGTTATTGGCAACCACTTTATTGGCCCATTCTTCTTGCCGGGACGACTTGACGGACAGACTTACCTCAATTTTCTTCAACAATAGTTGCCTTTGCTGGTTGATGATGTTCCGTTAGTAATAAGAAACAAAATTTTGTACATGCATGATGGTGCACCACCGCATTTCAGTATAGCGGTTTGTAATTATTTACAAACTGTTTATCCAAATCGTTGGTTGGCACCAAGAATGGCCACTAAGGTCCCCAGACCTCAACAGTTTATATTTCTTTTTGTGGGGCTATCCTAAGACACCAGTGTACACAAGACCCATTAACATTGTAGAGGAATTAAGAGAAAGAATAGTTGCAGCTTGTGATAGAATAGAAAACACTCCAGGGATATTTCAACGAGTGCGCCATTCCATGAGAAGGAGGGCGGAAGCATGCATACTAAGTGAAGGGGGCCATTTTCAACAATTTTTGTAATTATTTCCTTGGTTTTAATGTTATGTTTTTGTTGTCAGTTGTTGTAATTCATTACCCCTAATATGTTTAATTTTTCCGATTAAATTAATAATAATTTTGCAAGTTAGAAAATAGAACGGTTTTTATTTTTTTACTCAAAAATGGAGCATTGAAGGAAAACAATTCACGAGAGATCATTTACTTCAAATCGAACGGGGAATCCAAAAGTAATTTTTATTTGGCAAAAAACTATTGGCGTACCATTTTTTTCTTAAAAAATATCGAAATCTATACCCGTAAGCACGCCACTGTTTAAGCAAAAAATTATTTTTGCATTGAAACAAATATTGCGAGTCTGTTGTTGTTGGTATTTATGATGATTTCCTAAGGGCTGTCGACTATTATAACTATGTCTTAGCCGTTTTTCTAGATTTTTGGAAAGCTTTTGGAACAGTAGATGGGGATATTTTATTAAGTAAATTAGAGCAAACAGGAATCAAACATAGTGTTTTAAAGTGGTTTAAGTCATATTTGGATAATAGAGTTCAACGTGTATCTTATAAGAATTGTCTGTCCGAGCCTGTTGGTGCACCACAAGGGACGGTTTTGGGGCCATTGCTATATTTGATTTATATCAATCATATGGTTAGAGTAACAACAGAGTGTAAAATTATTCTTTTTGCTGACGACACAACGCTTTATATTATACAAGAAATGCAGAAAGATTTAAAAGATGATTTAAAACTAGTTTTTAATTGGCTGTGTGTTAACAAACTATGTTTGAATACCGATAAATCGAGATTTTACATATTTAGTAAGAAATCAAAACTTAGGGAAGCGGAAATCCAAAATGTGCTTATTGCTGTGCATGCGAAAATATTGTTTATAATGAGGAAGTTAAGTACTCAGGCATTATGTTGGATTGTAATTTAAACTTTCAAGCTCATGCTGATTATGTAACGCGAAAATTTTCAAATAAGTCGGTTTTATAGGTAAAATTTAACCATGCATGCAAAATTACAACTTTATAATTTTATTGCTCTCCCACATTTACAGTTTTGTTCCACTTATTGTTTAATCTGTCACATAATAACGTAAATCGAATGAAGAAAATACAAAGCAAAGCTATGAGACAGATTTAAAAATGTAACTGGCCGATTGAATGTATGTTGAGTATCCCGAATATGTTGTCTGTGAAACAAGGGTTATGTACTTATGTATTTGTTTATTTTTAAAGCCATTGTTTGTTACCTAACTATTTACGTGATAGATTGAAGGTCTTTAGCGATATACATGGTTCTCATACGAGAAATCGAACAGATTTTATTTTGTTAGAACGGTGCAATTCTACCCAAATGCTAAACTCGGTTTCATATAAAGGATTATCTGAATTTAACAAGTTACCTGTGATAACAAAGAACTGTGATAACCTGAACCGGTTCAAACCGCACCTAAGAAAATTTGTTTTAGATGAGTGTTAGTAATTAGTTGTATTTTGTTTATTTTAATTTCGCACATTTTAGCTTGATCTTACCTACTTTATTTGTGCCTCTTTATTATACCTGTTTTGTTTCTTTTACATTTTACTACATTAAGTTTTATCTCCATCTAGCTTTTAATGTAATTTTTTTCTGTATCGCTTGTATTTGTATTCGTATTCGTTGTATTATTTTTAAATTAGGTTTTGTAGGTTTATTTTTTATTATTTTTGGTTTTTGAACTGCAAGTATTACACTTTTCGTTTAATTGTTGTATACGAAAACACAGTGTTATTTTTCTATTCCTACTATTGTAATAAGGCAAACTTGTAATTTTATGTAGCTCTCATGCTAAATAAATGCTTTATTCATTGGGATTGTTGCCGCAGGTTATGGGATTCCATTTTCCACTGTAGAGAAATTCTGAGAATGCCGAAATCTAATGAATAATTACAAGGGAAGTTGAGGATGATCTTTCTTTAAAAGGGTGTCATGTATTTATAAGGATAAATAATTTTATTCAAAACGACAATGGAGCCTGTTTTATTACTTCTAAGGGAATAACTACAATATTACTTGGCAACATGACTGTGACGATGGAAGTTGTATCTGAACATTCAAGTCCAGCATGAGGTTGGACACCTTGGAGAACATACGAATCAATGCTAAAACTGAGTAAGTATCCACCTCTGTAGGTGTATGTATAAAAAGATAAACTACCTCATATGAATCCGTGTAAGGTTCAGCTGTGTTCTTTCACTCCTCTCATAATCTTCCTGGTCCCCAATTAAGTAGTATTTCACCTTTTCTATTTTTCTAGAACGAGCTTAAAGAAACTTTGTTGATCCAATTCTTGACCTAGCTATGGTTAGAAGAACTGATAAAAGCCTCTACAAGTAGACTGTTCCACAACCTGGATATCCTAGGGGTAAACTATAACACTATACACACTGTAACCATTAATAAACATGCCGTCGCCGTTTCTATCAAATGTTACAAAATAATGTACTCAGACGTGTGGAATAATACATACACGAAATCTCTTTCATCAACCAAAAATCTACAAACTGAGGAAGCATTACCATAATTCAGATGTTAAATTTAGTTCCGTTCCTCGGTCTAGCATTCGGCTAGCCGCAAAACAGCAGAAAATGGCAAAATTAATCCGGCATTTAGTGTAACAATAGCGCTGCTGATGATTCCGCACTCAACCCACAAAGCATAGCTGAATGTTCAGCGACAAATTAAGCGATTTCTCACGAAATGTAATGCCGTACCTGAAAGCTGTGCCAGTGACGTCCAAACAGGGAACAGAAGGACTATCACCACATCGAGTCCAAAATTTAGTAGATGTATAGCCTCATAAGAAGAGTAGAGATGCTAAAGTTGATGGAAGGCAACACTAAATGACAAAACGAGCGAGATATGTAATTAACAAGGCAATGACCTCTCAGTGAAGCTTTGCAGATGCCTGGCTGATTTCTCCGTCTGCCAGATATCCGTTGTAACTGACAGGTTCTCCTCTTCGTCCCACAATGCCAACACGGGTGTTCCCCAGGGATCGCCTTTGGTTCCAACAACATCCTATCTGATCCACGTCTAAGCAGATGACAGCACTCTACATGCAGGCATTCAGTGTGGCAAGCCGATCTTTGTTGCTTGCTCTCTGAATAGAGATCTGGAGGCTATGACTGCCTTGAGATGCAACAACCTGCTACAGTTTAAGTTCAGGTCTTCAAGGTTTTGATTTGGCATCTCTTCAATCACAAGAGCTCCTTTTCTCCACACAACCTCCTTAAATAAGCCTCAAGTACTGCTTACGTGTTTTGAGTGCTGCTATCGCAACTACATTGACCAAACTCGATGCTGTTCAAAACAGGGCTGTCCAGAGCGGTTGGCGACCTGGCTGTTTTTTACAGTTATATCAACCTCCTCAGAGATCTAGGATTCTGCTGCCTCCCAAACTTGGTCAAACGCCGCACATGCAGAACTGCCAGTCAGCTTGTCCCAGTACTGACAAGGAAGGACCGGAAGTTTGTCGTCGAAAAAAATCCGGTCGGTAGTTTTTCACATCATAACTCAAGCCTTAACAGTACTCCATCCAATGCGCCTTGGCTTGACAGATGAAGAGCGTCATAGTGGTGTATCTGCTTTATTTCAATGACTTCTAGGTTTGCTTGATATTAAAGCTGTTTCGCGTTGCTCACTTGTAGAAAGTCTTATCGTACATGGTACTGTCAGTTTTATGGTTTTAAGCTGATAATGATTTCGTCATCTTACCAGAAATCGAATATGTGATAAGGACATCTTTATATTCGACTGCCAATTGCGCTGCAGCCTTTGAGACGCGAGGGTCTAATCGAAAACTTCCACTTTTAGTGAGCGTTAATGATGAGTATGACCATTTCATTTCAAAAGATCACGAGCAGCCTCTAAAAAATAGAAAACAGAGTATGCATAAAGGGAAGACTACAGCTTTTAATAGGTGAAAACTAGTATCAGTCAGCGTTGGGCAACTGTCTTGCAAGTTAAATTATTGCTTCCCAAAATATTGTTTAAAAAAAGACTTTATTTCTTACACAGTACAAGATAGACATCTAGTGGAACCATGTCACGTAGCGTACGTAAGACATGAAGGCTAGACCAAAACTGACAAGATTCCTTCACACATGAATCGAGCACAGCACAGTTTAACATGATCAGGATGTTACATGAGCACATACAGCTGGGTGCGTGATAATATTTCAGCGCCGAGGAACTGCTCGCAAGAACCTACGTATCTAGTTTGAAAAATATTATAATGGTGATTTCATTTATTTTAACTGCTTATAGGACTCGTCAAAAAAAGTTTATATACCAAAAATTGCATATATATATATATATTATATATACAGGGTGTCCGCAAAGTTGGGGTTTTCCTTTTCAGAAATAACTACCCTTGAAATAACAAAGGTAATGTGTAGTGAAATGAGGGCGACCAAGTAAAAAAAAATAAAGGAAAAAGTACTCACTCTCCAGTTGACGAGAAGGGCTAAGTACGTCTCTGCCCGAAATCATACCGCTCCAACAGAAAATGAAATCAGCTGATGCGCTACCGAGCAGACGCCGGCGGTGGTGCAGACCACGAACAGAAGTAACAAATATGACGGCGTTGCCGCGTTTTCAGTTTTTAGGTAAACGTACTTTATAGGTATTGTTCGAAGTTATCGCCGTTTGATTCAAAAACACAGGTGCGTGCACGACGTAGCCAAGCATCGGTGCAGGCTTTGAGAATAGAGTCCCTCCCCCGAATGAAAGCACCAGCTTGTTCAATTCTGAGACGAAGTTCGTCAACCGTATGCACTTCAGTTTTGTACACTAAGCGTTTCATTTCTCCCCAAAGAAAAAAATCACATGGTGTTAAGTCTGGAGATCGCGGAGGCCACGCTACGGGTCCATTACGTCCAATCCACCTATTCCATCCACCTAACCACATTGATTGTCTTACACTCAGGCAAAATGTTGCGTAAAAAGTCTACGTATTACATCCCGTCCAATCGATTTGGGAGAATAAATGGTCCAATGAGCATACCGTTCACCATACCAGCCCAAACATTCACCGAAAATGTTTGTTGAAAATGTGCCCGACGGACAGCGTGCGGATTTTCTACTGACCAAACATGAGTGTTGCGAAAGTTATTCACCCCATTACGCGTTAACGTAGATTCGTCTGTCACCAATATGCACTTCAAAAAGTCCGGATTATTGTCATGTTGATGCAACAACCACTCACAAAACCGCACTCTTGCTGGAAAATCGTCAGGTTGAAGGGCTTGTACACGTTAGACGTGAAACGGATACAGCCCCTCTTCACGCAGCGTTTGCCACACTTTAGTTTTTGATACTTGCATTTCTCTAGCCACGTCTCTAGTGCTTGTTGAGAGATTCTCGTCTATGCGATTACCTCTACACGCGTGACCGTAACCGTCGGTTGAAGGTTGCATGCTGACCTGACACACTGACCCCGACCCAGTTCTGTCGTCGGGTTGAGCCAGTGACCTTGTACCACTCGGTGATGTCGCGGGTCACGGCTACAGGACGGTATTCAGATATTTTTGATGTTGCAGAGCTCTTTATCTCGGTTCCCTTAAGACATTGGTGTATATGGTACTAAGAAAAATTGCTTATGTTTTCAAGATCTACACGTCGTGTAAAGGAAAACCCCAACTTTGCGGACACCCTGTATATATATATACAGGGTGACTTTGAAGTTGAGTCATTAATTTTCAGATAATGATTGTAGAAGGAAGATAAACCAAAATATGTGTGTTAAAATAAAAAAATAAATAAAAAAAAATGTTACCTTGTTTAATAAAGTATCGTCCCGACAATTATTTCAGTGCGGACCTGTATTTGATCGTGCGGTCTTGAAGCAGCATGCCCTGACCTGTGAGGTCTTAAGTCACCTGATTCACGAGCCCTTTGTACTACATTAACAAAGGCACGAGGGGTTGGTTGCACTCGATTGGGAAACCGATTCGCATAAATCCGTGATGCATCCGGGAGCATTTTGTAAAGACTGCCCCCCCGTAAATAAGAATCATGTCCACAAGTTCAGCATTTTCGTAAACATGTGCCATTTTTGATTTCGTTTGAGCCACGCAACAAACACTACTATTCACTAACGCGTTATCGACTGACGAAAAACATCGTGATAAACGTTTCAAATTCTTTCTCTTTTTTGTTTCCGATGCGATGAACCGGTCAGGCGGATTATATCCGTTGTCGCCAAACACGAACATACATATAATATTATTATTGAGACAGGGCGGTACTCAAACTTCCAAAGGGCTATAACTTTGTTACTTTAATTTTACCAGAAAAATGGTAAAGGAAAAAAACATTTCTTTTGATCAGATCTACTCACTGTTAAAATAAATGACTCAACTTCGAAGTCACCCTGTATATATATATAAGTTGTATAATAAAAGATTAAATAGTAAGAATGTTATTACAGGTCCTTCAAAAACGCAAGGAACTCATCTATGCCGTAGAAGGTGTAAGACAAGAGCATCCTCTTAAGGTGCTTTTTGAAGAGCATAACGTTATTTATTTATTTAAGAAATTCTGGTAAATTATTGTATATTTATTCGTGTACCAGCACATCTAGGAGACTTTTCGTGAGTAGTTAAGTTATGCTTACCTAAGCAAAATTGGTTCTTATTCCTCGTGTTATAATCATGAAAATGTGAGTTTTTTTTTTGGAAGGAGCATTTGTTTTTATGAGTATAGGATAGTAGTTTTAGCAAATAAACTGAGTTGACGGTCGAGTTGATATATCTTAAAATAGTCCGTACAGGTCGCCCTGAGCGGCAAATTGAATATGTTTCTAATGACTCTGTTTTGTGTGATGAAAACTCTATCGATAGTTGAGGCCTGTCCCCAGACGACAATACTATGTGACAGGACCGAGTATATAAATGCATAGTAGACACTAATTAAGGTTTCACGACTTACACAATTTTTTACCACCACTAAGCCCAAAAAATTTGTAGACAGAGAGAGCTCGATGCTGTGGCCATTAAGGGAGAAGTTAACATCACAGGATTGTTTCTTAACAGATCTTATATACATAGCTACAGTTTTATCGTGATTAATCATTAGATTGTTTATGTTACACCAGTTAGCAAACTCCTGGAGCACTGGATTCACCTTCAGTTGCATTTCTGTTTCAGATTCAGCAGAAACTACTGCAGTAGGATCATCCGCATATAAAAATACTTCGCCTTCAGTGATGTGGTCTGGTAAATCGTTTATGAACAGCAGAAAGACCCCTGTGGGGTACCGATATCTTGATTATTATAACACTGATTCACCAATTTTAACAGCAAACCTATGACCTGATAAGTAAGAAACAATAAAAGAATTTATATTACCCCTCAGTACCATATGTTCCATTTTAGTCTTAACAAAGGATTTGTCAACTGTATCAAACGCACGTGTCAAGTCAAATGATATAGTGAGCACAAGTTGTCCAGTTTATCGGATATGTATTGAATTAGATCAATGCAGCCCGACTCTGTAGACATACATTTGCGAAATCTATGCTGTCTGTTACTTAGAATGTTATACTTGATGATAAATTTATATATTCGGACATACACGATTTTTTCAATAATTTTAGAGAAGATACTCAGTAATGACACTGGTCTATAATTATCAATGTCTTGTTCGTATGCGGAAAGGTTTCCTTTACAAAATCATCCTGCCCCACAAATGTTTGTAAATTTAGTTATTAGACTTCGTGACACAGGATATTTAAAAGAACAACGATTAGGTCGAGCTGGAAGACGTGCTGAACCTAAAATGTTACGAATTGAGGAAGACATTTTAGAAATGGTCGAAGACGACTCAACAATGTCCATAGCCATAGCAGGTCAAGTTGAAGTTTCTCATAGCAAAATGTGTAAGACAATACGACAAGAACTGTATTATGCTTATCATTATCAACGGGTACAAGCGTTACAACCTGAAGATCACCCTAGAAGAGCTGCATTTTGCCAGTGGCTTTTAGAACAGTTAAGCAGAATTGAAGATTTTACGAAATTAATTTTGTGAGCAGACGAGGCCACAATTGCACGAAATGAAGTGCACAATTTTCACAACAATCATGTTTGGGCAGTAGAAAATCCGCATGCTGTAAAAATAATTCATTATTAACTTAGATTTTCATTAAATGTTTGGCCTGGTGTGGTAAATGGCATGCTTATTGGACCCCACTTTTTTCAACCTCGACTGACCGGTGAAATTTAATTAGATTTTCTTCAACACAATCTGCCACAATTCCTCTAAATGTGAGACAGAATATCTGGTGGGGCTTCACCGCACTTTAGAGGACAAGTTCATAAACATCTCAATAATGAGTTTCCGAATAGATGGATAGGGGTATTATTAGCATATCAACTCCTCGCGACGCGTTCTATAAGCTATTAAAATGAGTGACTGAACTTTGAAAACACCATGTATATCATCTACAGGGCGTGGATGGATATAACTTGCATAATCCAACGGAAAATAGCAATCCACCAAGGAGGAATGTAGTCTTGAAAAAATCTATGAAGCAGTTTAAAATAAAAGTCATGGAGCCCCACCTTTTTCGTATTGACTACTGTCTCAGTCACATAAATAGGTCACGCACTCGGTCACGCATCACTAAAACGGTTGTCCCAAACTAGCACTAGGTGCTCTATTTGCTTAAAATGTAAATGTGTTAAATTACACTTGCCGTACTCAAAAAGTGGGGGCTGGGGACATACGGGATATGTAAAGAGACTACAGGAAATTGGGAGCGGTGAATTGTTTTGTGGCGCGGAGGGAGGGCGGGGGTATCGACGCAATAGATAATGCTTGTAATTTTTTATTCAACGATCCGCTCTCGAATATGGTCGTAAGGGTGGTCCTTCTCAGAAGAACTGATACAGAAGCTCAATTTTCAATCGCAGACCCCCCCCAGACGGGCATCCCCTGAACAATTTCAGGAGGCCCTGGAAAATAGCTGCTTCTCGAAGTGGACAGTAGATGGAATAAGTTTGAGAAGCTCTGAATTACATAATTTAACTAAACCTAAACAACAAAAAAATATTTAAAAAATATCATGTCGCCTTAATCGAACCAAGTAAACCGGTTACGCCTCGGCATAAGTTCGACAAGCCAATATCTTTGTAGGTAATGGGATCACCATGACAATCTTGATTAGTCAATTTCTCTCGAACCAAAGCGCACTGGACGAAATGTTGCTAAAAGCATGAGCTGGGAAGTCAAGACCTATCCACAAGATTTTTTTGAAAATGTTTTGCGTATAATGCGTCGTTCGTAATTTGTATGTGATATGGCTTAATTACACACAACCCGAGCGAGGTGGTGATTTTCCGTAAAAAGGAGAAATCGTAATATATAATTTTAAACACAACCTGATAGATATACTTCATGGCCAGCATATTCAGTAACAATTATCTCACATACCAAATACTACTGATTTTACACACATGCAGACTATTACACACAATCGCCACATAATCATCCACATGCGATCTTGCTACTCTGCTATTCAACCAATATTCTTTATGTTACATCTTCTCAGAGAAATACTCTAGATATTATTTCAGCATTCTGCAACCAACAAAGCATGTTGGAAACTGACTTATAGCTGGTCATTAAGCGCGTCGTTGAGTTATTGCTCCACAGATGACGCTTTTGGTGACGCTCACAGTGAGCAAAAGTGTAATGAGCTATTTGAACACTAGTCAGCAAGTTGATATTTTGTCATCACACAGATTTTTTACCTAGTAACTCTGCATTGCTGAATCATTATAAAAAGTAAGACCATCATTTTCTGCTGGAATCATTTCTGAATCGAATCTTCCTTCCAGACACCGCTGGGTAAGTGCCCCAATGCCATCGAGCCGCTGTCCTGGTATTCCCCGGTTCTCTAATTGCGGCGCTTATGAAAATTTAAATCATTTATGCAGAAGTGTGCTCTGGGCTCCGGGTGCCGACTCCGGATGCATTTAGGATAATCTTCGGCGGTCAACGGTCGCCAGCCATCCGGCAGTTCCGCACCGTTTAACACTGATTATGCCGATGTACTGGCAAGCGTTACAATTCGCTTAAGGGAGGTTGTAAGTTTTCGCGGAGCAATTTATACACCTATGGTGATCTAACATTTGATTTTCATGTCGACAAGACCAAATTTACCCTCATCAAAGACATATACTCACTTGCAAAGGGCAAAGTAATAATATACACGCCAAGTTTTCTACATTTGGTGTAGGAAATAAATCACCAATACAGAGTGATCCACAAGTCGTGATCAAAAATCACACATCATACACAGGGCCGCATTTCAAGGGGGGTCTTTCATGTAACATTTTTTCCTCAAGGGCTTCATTAAAAAGAAACGGGAAAAAAAACATTTTTCTTTATATCATCAAAACCCTCAACTGGAATGAACAAAATTTGATATGTGGATTTACCCAGGTATTGCCCACAATTAAGAGTCTTCACTAATAACTAACGTGCATCAGTGGCGGTGATACAGAGGATTAGTGACATTATTTTTCCGAATAAAAGTAGTACGCCACTACAAATAATTAAACTTTTTTTCCTAGTGTGCAATGTTTTCGTAAAAATAAAAAAAAACAAATTAGATAATCAAAGCTTCTTTTCAAGAAATATTCAAAAAGACCACCATTCTAATGCATACAAGTGCGGCATCTTTTTAATAAAGAAAAACGTACTTGCGCTAAATTAGTTGTGGCCTGAATTTGATGAAACGCATTGTCTATTATTTGTTGTAACTGATCAACGGTATTAACTTGTTCAGCATACACTAGTTGTTTTAAAGCGCCCCTCAAAAAGAAATTCAGGGGGTCCAAAGAAGGAGACCTCGCAGGCCAGTGTACAGGTCCGTATTTGCCAATCCATCGTTGTCTAAAATGGTAATTTAACCATGCGGTTACGTCCCGACGAGCATGTGGTGGGGCACCGTCGTGCTGATACCACATTCGTATTCTCGTTGCTAACAGAACAACATTTAACACGTTTTACAACGCTTAAAAATGGAAAAAAACTTTTGACTTGACTTTTACAAAAAAAATTGTAGTAGTAACGATAACATAACTTTGATAAACTATCTCCCAAGAAACGTCGAGTTGGTATAAAAGCCTCCTATTTTATTTTGAAACTAATTGTATCTCGGCTCTTTATCAATGATCTAATTTGTTTTTTTTTATTTTTACGAAAACAGTGCAGCCTAGGAAAAAACATAGGAGTAATTATATGTAGCAAATTTATTTTTATTTATTTATATATGGAAAGATATTGCCATTAATCCCCTATATCTCCGCCACTGGTGCACGTTAATTTTAAGTAAAGACTTTTGAATGTTGATAATCCAAATACCAAATTCTAGTCCATTCCAGTTGACGGTTTTCAAGATATTAAAAAAATTGTTGCCCTCGAGGAAAAGTATTACATAGAAGACCCACTTAAAATGCGGTCCTATGAATGATGTTTTATCTTTGGTCACGACTTGTAAATCACCCTGTATACTTGGTCAAAAAACCTTTAACATCCTTCCAAAAGAGATACAAGGAACAGCAAATCAAAATCACTTTCAGTATAGTTTGGAAGGTTTTTTAATACATAAAAGTTTGTATAATATCTGTGAGTTGATCAGTGTGTTAATGTTGTTTATTATCTTGTATTATTTATCGTTTGGTTATGTCCCTGCATATAGACGCTCTTTTGACGACTTCTATACAAACCTTGTTTGTCTGAAGAAAAATATTACTATTATTTCTCCCTTTCGCATCCCCTTTCATTAGGAAGATATCACTTTTCCTACGAGAGTAAACTATACTCCTCGGGCAGGTAAGTTTTGTTTTCAAGTTACTGTTTTTCGCATAATGAGTGCTGTTTTAAGTATTACCGTTTTCTGTAAGCTTTTCGGGTTGTGCTCTCCAGGCACTTCTTTTATCTTTTGTGATATGCTTTTTGATATGTACCAGTTACACCTATTATGATCGGTATTATTTTTGCCTTCATATCTCACATTCGTCGTATCTCAATCTCCAGGTCTTCGTAATGACATTATAGTCAGATGGTACATGTCTACAATAATGCAGGTTTTATTGATCTTGTCCTTTATGATAATATCTGGCTTGTTTGCGGGAATATGCCTGTCGGTCTGGATCTGCATGTCATAAAGGACTGTTACGTTTGATGTTTCCATCACAGGCTCTGGATTGTGGAGATACCACTTGTCACATAATATGACTCCAAAATATCTACATATGTTATAATGTAGGTGATTAACAGCACTGTTATGCCTATCGAGGTATTCGTTATTTGCCAATATGGAACAACCTGACGTTATAGATTGTATCGTTTCATTTTCTGTTTTACATAATCTACATTTTGGGTCATCCGTTGTGTGAAGTATTTTGGTTTTATAATAATTTGTTGTTATTGCTTGATCCCGACATGCCATTATCAGAGCTTCTGTTTCGTCTTTGATATCTCCACTTTGAATCCAACACCATGTGCTACGTGCGTCGATATATTCTTTTTGCACTTCTTTTGGATACTGCCCGAGCAGATTCTTGCTACTCCATTTCTCTTCTAACTATCTATGGATTCTCACGTTTGCTCTAACCTTTATTTCTTTTACTCTGTTACTGTCTTGGTTGTTTTCGTTGGTGTTATCTATTCTCTCGTCTTCTTGCTGTTGGTTTAAGCTGCTTTCAATTTTTTTTTATTTCACAGTGATAAACGATCTTCATCAGTTTTTCATTTCTTTTCAGTTTTATGTTATTCGCAAGCCTCTGTAGTGTTATTTCAAATAAGGCTTCAAACTGCGTAAATCCTCTTCCACCGTCTTTTCTGGGTACATAGATTCGGTCAACATCTGCTCGTGGGTGTAATAGCCCGTGCGTGGTTAATAGTTTTTTAATTTTTATATCTAGTTTTCTTATATCTTCTTTTGTCCATTTGACTATACCTCTACTGTACATTATTATTATTATTATTATTATTATTATTATAATCTCCTATGTTTGTATGGCCAATCAAACCACATGTAAGTAAAATTGTTATTTATTCTAAACGTTTTGGTCCCAACGGTGACCTTGAGTACAAAATTCACACCTTTTTGACAGTCTTTTGTATTTATCTGTCTTCCAGGTCGTTTGTTTTTACTGCCTGTGCCAAAACTGGCGAGGTAGTATTGTAATTGCGAAAAATTTCGAAATTGACGCATTATGTTTTTTGGATCTTATATGACATGTATATGTACATCACGAGAAACCATCTCACTCATTTCCATCGGTTTGCCTGTCTGTCTGTCGGTCTATCCCGTGATTATACAACCGCATATATCTTGTGAAGTACCATTCGGAAAACAAGAAAGTTATTAAAGATTCTATTTTTTGCAGGTTTTAAGTTTGCCGGTATCTTTACGACATAAATGTCTTAATAGCTGTGAATGTAGTGTGTTCAGTTACTGAACAACGAAAAATAATATAAACATGAATAAAAAATCAACAATAATAATTAAAACATGAATTTTATTCAAAAATCAAACATTTTTTGTTAAACTTTGAATGTTTGATATTCAATGAGCTGGTGATGTTTCAAGGACAAGCTGTCATCTCATACTTAGACAATATTTTGTTTTCAGCATTTAATAGGTATTGGTTGCTGAAATTAGTTTTATTGGAGGTTGAAGCTCATTCGCTGTATTTGACGAACTGTTGCCCTATAGGTGGAGAATAACGGACTGTTAGTTGGTCAACTTTGGTGAAATCCACCCTAATTCGCCTAATTTTCAATACTCCGCATGGAAATACACGTAGAAACAAATATAAATCTAAGAAAATTTTAATTGTACCTTGTGTTTACATTTTTAAGTGTCTTATACGTTTGGAAAACATGTACCAGTTCGAGAGTCTAGGGCAGTACCACACAACATACAAACATTTTAAATATGAAATGAAATCGTTCTTATCAGGTGAAGGGTTTCATACGATTGGTGAATTTTTAGAACACAAGTACAAATAATATAATTAAATATCAGTTATCTAATATTAGTTCATATCTTAGCATGTTAAAGGTACTTTCTATCTGTAAGGTTACTGGGATCTTTTATTTGTTTATTTATTTGCTTATTTATATTTTTCTTTGTAATGACCTGCCATATACAGGGTGGCGCATTGAAAACGAAACAGACGCATTTACTGGTAGCTCAGTTTTTTTTTGGAAAAACGCTCAGATCCGTCGATTTTGTTTTCGAGGGGGACACAAGTTTGGAAAAAATCACGTCAACATGTGCAACCAACCTTAAAATCTTAAATGGAAAGGGGGGTCGAGTGATATCTTATTTTGAAGGTCTTTCAATTCCCTTTAGAACGATGTAAAATACATGAGCTTCGGTTCAGTAGTTTTGAAGATTTATTGATTTAAGGCTTAAAGTAGACTTTAATAGGTACATCAGATTAGTTTGTACTACTTCCAGAAGAAATTTTACTAAAAGAATATATTCAATAAGTAAATGATTTTCTTCACTACGCCCATAGTTTTTTTATCATTTTGTTGTTGAAAATAGCTATTGGAGCGTTTTTTTTTGTGCCAAAAAAGTTATTTCTTGATGAAAGGTTAGGAAATATATCGTACTTATTTTAAATAGGAATTTAGTACATATTTAGTTTGCGATTGATTTGAAGAAACTTTGTTGCTCAAAATAACTTGTAACGCTTTATTACATAAATTAACCATGGTATATTCCACAGCAGAAAGAGTTGAAATTATTGAAATATTTTTCGGAAATAATCTGCGCGCTAATAGAACAGCAGAAATATTTAATGAGCCTCATGAGAACAGTAACGTGCATCGAAAGTATGTTCTAGATCTTGTAGCTGAATCTCGGGAAACTGGGCCAGTCGCCAATAAAAAACGCAACATTGAAAATCCCATAAGGAACGAAGCAATAGAAGTGGGGGGTTCAGGGCAAGTTTATGTAGATCCTACGTTAAGTACTCGCAAATTGGAGACTGTGTGTGGTGGTAGTCGATGTACTGTCCAACGGATTCTAAAGGCCCATAGTTTTCATCCGTATAGAATTCACCTGGTACAAGAACTTAATGAAGATGAGTTTGATCGGCGATTACAATTTTGTGAAGATATGAGTGAATGAATTATAAACGATGAACATTTTCTATTCAACACTTGCTTTTCCGACGAATGTTCCTTTTTCTTAAATGGCGTAGTAAATCGTCATAACTGCCGATATTGGTCCGATTCTAATCCCAGAATTTATCATGAGGTTTATACACAGCAGCCACAAAAATTAAATGTTTGGGCTGGTATTTTTGGCGATCATTTAGTTGGTCCTTTTCTCTTACCTGGATATTTGACCGGTGGTATGTATTTGGAATTAGTGGAAGACGCCATAGATCCTGCATTAACAGCCATAATTGAAAATCTGAATGATCGGCGGTACATTGCGAACATGTTGATGTTCCAACAGGATGGTGCCCCACCACATTACGCATTACGTGTTCGACAATATTTAGATCAGACGTTTCCAGATCGATAGATTGGTAGAAGAGGTGCCCTTGAATGGCCCCCAAGATCGCCTTCGGATTTCTTTATGTGGGGTCATTTAAAAAGCAAAATCTATGCTACTCAGCCAACATCATTAGAAGACCTGCGACAAAGAATTGTGAATGGGTGTCTTCAAATTACTCCTCAAATATTGCAAAATGTGCGGCAACGTTTTGAGCAAAATCTTTATTATTGCATGGAGAGTCATGGTGGTCATTTTCAACATTAAGTTGCCTAGCGTAAAGTTCATTCTTCATTTTTAAATGACTTTGCTGCCAAATGTATTGATCTCCACTAATGATGATGTATTAGTTTTGTTTAAGCTTTAAATCAATAAATCTTCAAAACTACTGAACTGAAGTACATTAATTTTATACCATCTAAAGGGAATTGAAAGACCTTTAAAATAAGGTATCACTCGACCCCCCTTTCCATTTTGGGGGTGGTGTCAACCCCGCTTAGGGGGCTGCACGTGCTAACGTAATTTTTTGCCAAACTTGTGTCCTTCTCGAAAACAAAATCGACGGGTCTGAGCGTTTTTCAAAAAAAAAAACTGAGCTGCCAGTAAATGCGTCTGTTTCGTTTTCGATGCGCCACCCTGTATACTTATGTATCAACATGGCCAATAAATACTACTACTACTACTAGATACTACTACTGCTGCCTTTTGCAACAACTTAACTCATCCGTTTCCTTTGAAACGTCCAACGAAGGCGTAGAATGTATACAGTTAATCTGCTTGACGCCATTTTGTTCTCCACCCTTACACTAGGTGGCAATCGAATTTCGGTGAATCGACTCGATGGAATGTTCACACGCTTTCACGTAACTGAGAAAACTGGCGATGTAGAGAAAATGCGCAATATCATCCCAAACATCTGTATAGACCTTCTTGGTGGAAATTACTTCCGCATTCTGTAACGGATACTTCGTTTGGCGAAGGCAACAAAAGCGGACACCCGAAAAGTGCTTTCATTTTATCAAACGGTACATTCCGCCACAGAAAGAGATATTATTTGGAGCTGTACAACTTCTATCGATCTATCGGGAAGGGCTACATCCGGTTTTCAAGGCTATGCAACATTCGA
The DNA here is from genome assembly GCA_963669975.1 of Acanthoscelides obtectus. Taxonomy (NCBI): domain Eukaryota; kingdom Metazoa; phylum Arthropoda; class Insecta; order Coleoptera; family Chrysomelidae; genus Acanthoscelides; species Acanthoscelides obtectus. The sequence continues at coordinate 106,069,631 of CAVLJG010000001.1, forward strand.
TCATAGTCTTCTCGATGTTTCAAGGAACCTTAAGGTGCTCTAATACTTGATTTTCAAGCTACTTGGCCTGAGCTTGACTTGATTTCAAACGGTACATTCCGCCAAAGAAAGAGATATTATTTGGAGCTGTACAACTTCTATCGATCTATCGGGAAGGGCTACATCCGGTTTTTAGGGCTATGCAACATTCGATCATAGTCTTCTCGATGTTTCAAGGAACCTTAAGGTGCTCTAATACTTGATTTTCAAGCTACTTGGCCTGAGCTTGACTTGATTTCAAACGGTACATTCCGCCAAAGAAAGAGATATTATTTGGAGCTGTACAACTTCTATCGATCTATCGGGAAGGGCTACATCCGGTTTTTAGGGCTATGCAACATTCGATCATAGTCTTCTCGATGTTTCAAGGAACCTTAAGGAGCTATAATACTTGATTTTCAAGCTACTTAGACAGAGCTTGGCTTGATTTCAAACGGTACATTCCGCCAAAGAAGGAGATATTATTTGGAGCTGTACAACTTCTATCGATCTATCGGGAAGGGCTACATCCGGTTTTTAGGGCTAAGCAACATTCGATCATAGTCTTCTCGATGTTTCAAGGAACCTTAAGGTGCTCTAATACTGGATTTTCAAGCTACTTGGCCTGAGCTTGACTTGATTTCAAACGGTACATTCCGCCAAAGAAAGAGATATTATTTGGAGCTGTACAACTTCTATCGATCTATCGGGAAGGGCTGCATCCGGTTTTTAGGGCTATGCAACATTCGATCGTAGTCTTCTCGATGTTTCAAGGAACCTCAAGATGCTCTAATACTTGATTTTCAAGCTACTTGGTCTGAGCTTGACTTGATTTCAAACGGTACATTCCGCCAAAGAAGGAGATATTATTTGGAGCTGTACCACTTCTATCGATCTATCGGGAAGGGCTACATCCGGTTTTTAGGGCTATGCAACATTCGATCATAGTCTTCTCGATGTTTCAAGGAACCTTAAGGTGCTCTAATACTTGATTTTCAAGCTACTTGGCCTGAGCTTGAGTTGATTTAGATATTATCAAGTCAAGTAGTTTTTACTTCAAGTACTTGAAAATTCAGGTAGCCTTGATATTACTTGATAATTTTTTAAATACAAATACGAGTAGATTATAAATATAGAACGGACGTGACAAGTTACAGAGAAAACCAGGCATATTGAATAAAATATTTTAGCATCATATAACAAGAACGATAAAACTGTAAACTCGAATAGAAAGAAAAACATTTTTTCAACAGCTGATAAAACAAATTAAAAATTCTGAAACAGTTTTTCTTAGCCTGACGAGTTAAAACACATAAGGGTCTTAACGGATTTATCGCTTGATCTGTTGTGGGGATCGTAAAAATTATAATTTTTTCATAGTATTTATACAATTTGTGAATATACCGGATGTTTCAAATTAGGCACTCACCATTGAGATCTCGGAAACGTTAAAATATACGAAGTCGCTTAGATGGAGGCAAAGTTGAGTATTTAGTTAATCAAAACAATGTCGCTTACAAAAGTTCAAAGTACTTTCGGAGAGAGACGGAAAAAACAGAATTTTCCCAAAAAATTTTTCTGACTGTCATACATTGACACTGCCAAACCTCAGTTGTTCAAGAAAAATGGAAGTTCCAGGTAGGCCAGACCTAAAATTGAACATAACAGAGTTTGGAAGACTGAGGAGAAGATAAATAATTCTAGCAGTGAACAATGTACAGAGAAGAGTTAGGCTTTGCCTACCAAATAACGGACATTTCGAACATCTGCTAGGATTTACCTCTACGTATTTATGATTATTATTGTCATTGCCATCAATAACATTTTCATTTTGTGTTTACTACACCGTGCATATGAAAAAACGAAATGTGATTGAAGAAATATCGAATTAAAAAAAATGTGGGTGATTTTGGCATAAATCTGGTATGCGACTATCTGATAATTCCACTGCCTACCTAGGAAGTTCTGCTCTTTTTTAAATAACTGAGATGTATTAGGTATTATACACTTTTTTGATCAACATTTAAAACACTGTTCATGTGTGCGAAATTCCAAGATAAAGTCTACGAGATAAAATAAAGTTGATGCTGGAGGACAAAAGATGAAACATCATATTGAAATTCTGATTACGCCATTTTGTAGAGGAGAAAAAGTTGCAATGTCAATGTGCAATTTATTTTGAAATCCCACTACAGATAAAGTCAGGAAAAAAATAAAACAATTTTGAGCAAACTTGTTTCGTTTTCGACTCTCTTCTGAAGTACTTTGTACTTCGAAACTTTCTAAGCGGCATTTTGTTGATTACCAAAATACGCAACTTTTCTCCCATTTAAGCGACTTCGTATGTCTTACAGTTTCTGGGATTCCAATGCTGAGGGTCGAATTTGAAACACCCTATATAAGTGAATAAATTCGAAAAGAAAAAACCACAAGGGGATAGTATCCTTGTGCGTTCAAATATTTTTTTTTGATATATTTTTTATACAATTTTAAAGTTATGAAGTTGACCTTTTCAGTATGATCAGGTAAGGGCCGATTTCACCAACATTAATATTATGGACCAATGGGAAAATACCTTATCGAAATGCAATTTGACAGAAGCTGTCAAAGGTCTCTAGTGATTTCTATTGAAATATTGAATAAAATCGTGAAAATTCGACTGTATTATAAACAAGACCACTTTTTGATTCCAACATGATGCTTTTGTACAGAAAAAAAACTACTACTTTCATGTATTTTGATATATGTTATAGGTTTACATTTAACAATCGGTTATCCCCCTCAGCGAATGGGAATGCGGCAAATAATAGGTCGATTTTCTAGCTGTTAAATTTGGCAGCAGATTTGGACGTTTGTTACTGCATAGCACTCTCGAATTTACCAACTTCAATATACTGAAGGTTATCATTACATACCTGTTGAATAGTGTGGATTTGTCTGTATTTTGCAAGAAAATAGAATATAAAATACATTCCATCCAATTCTTCATCTTCCTTTACGTCATAATAGTAATCATTTATTAATTTATGGGTTAATGAATTTCTTCAAAGTAATAAAAACATTATGTCCTCTCCATCCTAAAACACAGATAATATGTGTAAGACGTGTCAATCCCTACATCTCCCTGATGCATAATGCAATTACTATGGACATAGACAAAAAATTATGAAAAATGTTTCACAAATAATGTCTTAAGTCCAAAAATATGTTTATTGTTTGTCCATTTTTCTTTTTTAACTGGGATATCTATCTGTCACTCGCAGGGTTGCCAAGTCTAACGACGATAACGTCCCGTGGTGGAGAGTGCGAAATGAATCTTTTACATTTGCTGGTTTTGATTTTTTTCGTGAAAATTTACTAGGTATCATGATTATAAGCATCTTTGGTAGATTGTTCGATCCGGAATGGGAAAGATCTCCTATTTATGAAAATATTTTTGGTATCATCTAACGGTTGCAATCAGTGCACAAACACTGTGACATATGATTTATAGCATAATCCGTTGCCCTATCAATACAATTTTAAAATACAGGTCGCCTAGCCGTAAAGTGAAACTCACTAACTTCACAAATTTGAAGATTTTGTACAATTTCTTTGAAAATGATGAAAGATATGTCTGATTTGGCAGGGTAATGTCACAGCCAAATGGCAGTCACTCTTTCTGACACAGTCCGGATCGAAAGATGACGATACTCGTGAAATGTATGGATACTTCTAAATATAGGATCGTATCAAACATCCCTACTGTCAAGATATATAACCCAAGGTACCGACGGAGCTATTTTGCGGCGCCATGGAAATAATTTTAAATTTTCATTTGCATTTTTTCAAGTGTTGTGCAATGATTTTTGGAAAAATGTCACGAATAGTCTTATAAAGCATAGTAGAGTATATTTCACTTACTCTACGGGGAGCAGGATGGTGAAACGGGATATTAATGCACAATCTGGCAACCCTGTCGCACCCTCACAAAATGGCCGCTGACAACCACACCGTGTTGTCATTGAATAGCATGGAATTAAACCTTCAGAGTATATGTTTTGTGACTGGTACCAACAGTTGACAGATCCCACACATGTGTCACTCCTTGAAATGCAATAATCAGCTGTAGTTAAATAATGTCTAAATATAACCTAGAATGTGTACTCGTGAAAAAAGAAAAATATGGCAAATTTGTAGTTTTTTTTGCAGGTTTTAGGTTTGCTTGTAGCTTTTAGACATATATTTGGGTATTTCTTAATCGCTGTAAATATAGTGTGGATGTTTGTTCAGTTCCTGAACAACGAAAAATGTTTTATGGATGTATGGATATCAAAAAACCTGAATGGTTTTGTGGGAATATCAATCTAAGGTGCCATAATGGTTCTGATGAACGGCAAGTAAATGAGTGAATGTTTGGAAACGAGCAATATCTTTTGGTAGAGCCTGTCATCAAGTTATGATCTCATACTTTGACAGTATTTTGTTTTCAACATTTCATAGCTATTGATTGCTAAAATTTGTTGATTGGAACTTGAAGCTCATTCGCTGTATCTGACGGTCTGTTACCCGATAGGTGGAGAATAACGGACTGTTGTTGTACAAATTGGCCCTAAACCTTGTTATTTTATAATTTTAATAGCTCTGTTGTAGATATTTTGTTGGCATTTTAAGTTGGCGATTTTTATATTTATTGATGGTTTTCTTATACCTATGGTTGTATATTAGCCGACATAACCGACCTTAACCATGTCTTTTTTTTGAGTCTAACCATAGAAAATTCCCTTACAATAAACGCTGATGTTGCAGGGGCCGATAAGAGAGCTCCTGCTAGATTTGAGAATATATTTTCATGCCTTTTCCACCACTCAAGATTATTTGCATCAAAATACAAAATACGGTTTATCGTTAATACAAATAAACATCACAGGCTTTTGGTAGAAAAAAATATAAATTGCAATCAACTATCAAATAGTTTGGAAATGCATGACACCAAGTTAAGTGGAACAATAAAAAATTAAGTCAAGTCAAGCTTTAACGTTTAGAGTAATTTTATTTTGTACTTAGTCAAATAGTTTCTAAAAATATCTGCCCGGAAAAATATGCAGTTCTCTTACATAATCTGTATGTTGCCAGACTCAAAATTGCGATAGAAATTATTTTAGCAATTTGTTTAAATACATTTCAAAAACATTTTCTCCATTCACGGTTTTTTTTAGGTTTGTTTCCATTCTGAACAAAACAAGTTCTTATGAATGTCTTCCTTAGATTGATAGTTTTTGAGATATAGTTATAGCCTTCGTAATGTTTCAGGAACAATAAAGTGCTCTAAACAAATAAAACTTTTTTTTAAGTTTTGTCCATTCTGAACAAAAGACGCTTTTACGAATTTCACCTTACGTTGATAGTTGATATAAGTGACTTAATATTTAAAAGAGTGAAAAATATGTCCTGTAAAACAATATGACAAAACAAAAATTTTAAAATACGGCAAGTTCTAAGTGTTCTCAAAACATTTATTAACAAAACCCCAAGATAACTTAGGGGATATTGCTATCTAAGCTTTCCTGCATTCTTGTTTTATGTTCAGAAAAAAAATACGAAAAATTGCCTGGAGCAAATCCCTATTATTCTAATTTGTTTAAAACAATCAGGAGCTATGTTGCTGTCATTTAACACGTTATTAATTGATATAATAATTGCATTGTATTCATTTTTACAAGCTCATCACTTTTGGTTAATATTAACGATTGTATCTTAATTATGAGTTAGTCATTCAATCTCAGTCACAGCGAACACACACACACTGTAATTCCGGTTCGGTCAATGTACACAATTGTTGGAACCAAATAAAGTTTTTTTAAAAACGAAGTTTGAAGTTCCGACTACATAATTGGCGCAGCCGACTGAAGAAATAATAAAGAATTTGGACCACAAGTGCCCTTTGTCCTGTTGGAGTCGACGTCCACCTGAGGAACCTAGGACAAGAACGGAATCAAGTACTGGACCTATCAGTAAGTGCTCATTGTATCCTTATTTTTTCATGAGTGACCTGTACATCCTTTCGAAGGTGGTAGTGCAGATCAAATCGCTAGTCGCATAGCAAGCTTAGAATCAGGAAGTAGAGAAACAAGACAAGCAAACGACACTATAGAAAAGATAATAATGACGAGCCTCAGTAGAAATAGTGCATCCCCAGTTGGACATAGAATTACTTCAAATTGCCCCAGAATTTGATGGGAATCCCTGAAGACTATATAGATATTTAGAAATAAGCACAGATTTATTAAATAACTATTGGAACACTGACGATACAGGATGTATCCAAAACAAAATACTGCTGCATGGCATTTTCTTGAAATTGAATGGTGCGGCAGAGCAAGTATTTAAGTAAAAATTTGCTAATTGCTCATTTTGATGATCAAAGAAACGAGAGTAGGCTTATCTCAGATATGACTATATGACAATACTCTAATGAAAGCTCTTTACAGTTTTATTCAGGAGTTGTAACCATGCTCAATCATTTACATAACTACGAGCCCCTTCCCACTTCAGTTGGCCCACTTCAAGATTTGTACATGACCAAACTATTTACTTTTAAACAATTTACTTTCTCAAAAACATTTTAGATACACTCTAGTCGTAAAAAATACATATTTGAAATCACTTAGACCTATAACTAATAGAACATCTGAACAAATAAACAATGTGCGAATAAATGCGCGAAAAGCAACAATTGAAAGATTACCATTGGGTAACATCACCTTTATTTTTTATTACGGCTGAAATTATTTGGGGCATAGTGTTAACCAAGTTTTGTCAAAAATTTGGTGTAAAACAATCCCATACTTCTTGAAGTTTTTGTCTCAGTTCGGTGATTGTACGAGCAGGATGTTGTCGTAGAACCTTTTTCATCTCGTGCCACAAAGTTTCAATAGGTGACAGATCTGGACTACTAGAAACCCACTTCAAAAGTGGTGCATTATTTTCTTCCATCTATTTTATAGCCCTTTTTGAGGTATGGCACGCTGCACCATCTTGCTGAAACACAAAATCTTGGCCGGATGTCAAACTTCTTCCATCTTCTTCCATCACTGGTAAAAGCGATTCTTCTAAAATTGCCAAATATTTGTTTGTATCCACATTTCGATCAATAAAATGAAGTTTTCCTACTTCTTCTGATGACATACTGCCCCAGACCATAATGGATGCTGGAAATTTCACTTTTCTCTTCAGACAGTCAACATGGAATGCTTAATTTTTTTTGCGAATAATTCTACTGCGACTGTCACCAATACAAACTTCGAATCAGGCCTCATCACTCCATTGTATTGCACACCATTATTGAGGTGTCCATTGTGTATGTTCTTTAGCCCATCTAAGCCGATTTTTTTTTTTGTAGTGGAGTTAATAGTGGCTTTTCTTTGCCCTATAAACAAGTTGTGCAACTTTAGGGTTTTTACTTCACTCTTTTTTATAATTAATCTTACCTTGCAAGTGCTAAATCTCCGTTTGTGGGCCTCTCTATGAGTTGTGCACCTCGAAATTCTCCTTCCAGCAGCGTCACCCTACAGAGCACTTAATTGTAAATAATTGGCACGCCTGTTTTTCACGATTATTCTTCTTAATGCTCTTCGGTCGGCATTTGTGATATTACTTTTTTCCCATGTCGTGGCTTAATATTAACTGAATCAGTTACGTTATATCTTCTAACAATATTTCTCACACTTTACCGCGATAAGTCTAACAAAGTTGCAATTTCTGAGTTTGATTTCCCAGAATTAAAAAATTTAATTATCAGTAACCGAATTTTCTCACTAATAACCTTTTGTCTACCCATTTTGAAAACCTTAACTACCCAAGACTATTTTAAACGTATTCTGACAGCTGTGATTTATAAAAACAATTGTCAAGGTTTTTATTTTTCACAGCCACCTATGCGCTATAGACTTATTTTGCATTGAAATGAAAATAGGTTGATATGCTGTAATTGCAACATGTGTTATTTTTATGCTGCAAATTTGATTAGGGAGTGATAACGTTGGTGTTTTCTACTATATGTTATCAAAATATTCATTGTTAATATTTTAAACCTATAACACCCTGCTACATTTTTATTATTTTTGTTTGATAAGAAAAAAACTGAGATTTTAATAGTTGGGCCAACTGGAGCGGGAAGGGGCTTGTATATAAATATTCATGAAACAGTTCATGCTTTTAAAACTAGTAAAAAGGTTTGATAGCCATGCACTGCATATACTTTTAGCAGGTTTAAAGGAGCCACAAAGTTCCATGATTCGGGCGATGAAACCTAAAAATTTGGCAGAAGCTCGAGCTTATATTTTAGAAGAAATCGAAATTCAACCCCAGGGGCACGAAGTTTTGTTTGTGCCGTCCAAAACTTCATCTTAAGGATGGAGGAGCTGCGTTGCTGTCATTCAACACTTTATCAATTGATATAATAATTGCATTGTATTCCTTTTTACTAGCTCATCACTTTTGGTTTATATTAACGATTGTAACTTAATTATGAGTCAGTCATTCAATCTCAGTCACAGCGAACTCACACACTGTAATTCCGGTTCGGTCCATGTACACTATTGTTGGAACCAAATAAAGTTTTTTTAAAAACGAAGTTTGAAGTTCCGTCTACTTAATTCAGGTAAACAATTTATCATGCAATCTTGGACCTGACAGCATGCAGATACGTTAGACGGTTTATTATGTTAAAAATCGAATCGTAATATTTTCCATGCTGTGCGCATCTGATTTGCTCGACAAAAGGATATTGTTCGCAAGAATTTTGATAAATCTCCTTTTGTCGTCGCTGCATGCTGTGACAAGGATCAGTACATAACGCCGCTTACAAATATATACAAAAGCCGTGCAGGTTGCAACCCAGTGAATTTGATTGTACGCAACGCATCGGCTGGTGTGTAGACCACCGTGAAAACATACCATCAGAGGCCATTTTACGCACCGTGAGTTTTTTTGTTACGCCGGTCACGCGACAGGATGTTCAATGAAGAAAAAAACGCAGAATCGGGAAAAATCTATGTCCTCACTACGGTATTAGACCAAGAAATAGGGAGATTTTGTATGAGGAAATCTTGCAATTTGGTGGACGAATAAATTGACGTCACGGTAGGGCTACATGATTTGCCGTTATTTTGGTAAAGGCGTTTGATTAAAAATCTTGAAAACCATTTGAAGGGTACAGGGGAGAAAGATGAATGTCACAATAAGTAGGTTTCGAGAAAAGAGAATTCCGAAGTTTGAAAACTCCTAGACTCGTGGTACAGGTTGGGTCAAAGATCTGACGGAGTATATTATCATTATAAGGAGTTGAAGAAAAGTTAAATTAAAAGTATTTTTTTTGATAATCAAGGTAACCCAAAAGCGAAAGCAGACAAAATATTTTTTTTAATGGAAGATCCTTTTTATTTTTGTATTTTTAGATTCTTATTATGGTTTTAAACATTCTTTATGTGTCCATGCCTGAATTCAACTTTTTGTGATATTGAGGTTTGAAATGAGCCTTTTTCGTCATATGCGACACCCTGTAAAATCTAAGGATTGATCTTACGTCTTACGATCTGTTCTAATATGAGAGCAACCTTAACAGGAAATTTATTACACTTGGCCTAGAACCTCAATCGTTCGAACACAGAATTATTTCTGAGTTTTTTTTCAACTGGGCTAAGAAAAAACAACGATCCAAAAAGCTTTATTCAAAAGAATATAGAACAAACAAAACAAAATTAATGGTAACTGCTTAAAAATGATTACTTCACGTTTATTTGATTCGTCGCAAGCTGATGTACGGTAAACTGTTGCAGTAGCTACTAGTTTCGGTGCCGATTAGTGGACCTTTTCTTTTATTCCATGGGTGTGACATTCATCTTTTTTTCATCCTGTCATTGTTTTTGCGTGTTTACGATAGCTCATGGGATTGTAATGCGTTAAGACTACATGTTGCCGGTTCTAACTACAAAACATCAAATTTGTGACACTCATCTTTCTTCCGCTGTACCCTTCATATGTAAAAAATAATAGAACCAATTTTATGAGACTCCCAAGTGTTGTAAGCTTCAAAGTGCAGCGCTAGACTGCCACTTAGCATTTGTGTGTGACTCCACCAGTAATAACGTAACTGTTGCCTGGGTGAACTGTCATTCATAATTCAAGGGCAATATTATATAAAATTATTCTTACCATGACTCTTTTCATAGAAATTTCTTGACATTATTTGGATATGGTGTTTAAAGAAATATAGTTTCCTGTTATAAAGTTTCCGAAGATTCGGAAAGATTTATTTCCTCCTTCAATGCTCCTTTTTCATCGAAGCTGTGGTGGCCAATAAATAATCCAAAGGTAAGCACATCTTAGATATTATCTGTACTGCAGCTGATCAATATAACAAAAGAAAGACTATTACGAGGTACAGCTAGACACATACTGATATAATATTATACAGGGTGTAAACGTCATGGTCATTATTGAAATGGGTAATAGGGGGCGGGGGTCAAAACAAGTCAAAAAGTTCATCTGACCCTTGGTCCAAAAGTCAATAGATTTTTGTCTAAATGGTTTTATAGTTTACAAATTTTTATAATCTAATCTAAAACGATTTTAAATTGGGTAATTAACAAATAAATGTCATTATGGTTTTTCTAAGTTAAGCAAAAATTTCTAGTCAGTAAGTAAGTTTCATCAAATTAAATATTTAAAACACACATGTCAACAGCGCGTCGGTCTTTCACCACTCTTATCGAATCGGCAATCGATCGCAAACGGTAACAGTAGTTAGTTATCGTTTTGCATAGATAAATTACTTTATCGTTTTGTCGAGCAGAGCATGTCTTGGTATTAAAATCATATTTATCTAACAGACAACAATACGTATGTGTAAATAATGTGAGATCGGAAGTCTTCACTGTCACTAGCGGTGTGCCGCAGGGATCCAATTTTCGACCTCTTCTATTCTCACTTTATATCAATGATTTGTGTGATTCACTTAATTGCAATAAGCTATTGTTTGCGGAAGATTTAAATATATATATATATATATATATATATATATATATATATATATATATATATATATATATATATATATCAGTATCCAGTGAAGAAGACTGTATCATCTTACAGGAACAAATCACTTTCCTACAGAACTGGTGTGTAAGAAATCATCTGCATTTGAACATTTCTAAATGCAAAGTAGTAACATTTAGTCGCAAGTCCAAGCCTATATCTTATCGGTATACTATTGAGAATTCGACACTAGCAAGAACCGATTGCATTAGAGATTTAGGTGTCAATTTTGATAGTCAGTTGACATTTAATTTTCATGTAAGCCAAACAGTGCTGAGTGCTTGTCGCACATATGGTTTTATTGTTAGGAATTGCAAGAATTTCAATGACACCTCAGCATTATCGTCTCTGTATTTCAGTCTAGTAAGATCTAAACTGGAATATGGCTCACTCATATGGAGTCCTACATATAGTCAATATATCGTTGCTATTGAAAAAGCACAAAAGAAATTTTTGAAATACTTAGCTTTTAAAATCGATGGTGTGTATCCACCAAGAGGATGTAGTTATCCTGAGCTGCTACATAGATTTGATTATATTATCAGTCTTTAGACAGCCGTAGATATCAGTTATCTGTACTTTTCTTGCACAAGCTTTTCCATGGAAAGGTAGATTGTCCTAACTAACTTACTACTAAAGGCTCCAATCAATTTTATGTGCCGAAATGCCAACAAAATTTCAATTGCATGTGATATTTTTCACTGCAGTGTCTGTGAATTAACGAATAAATCTCGCGCCCATCTATGATGGATTTTGGTCAAGTTTTTCATGTTTCTTTTGTTTCTGTTTTTTTTTCTGTTTTACATTTTGTGCTGTAACTACCATGTAAGCTATACTACTGCTTTTTGCTCTGTAAATGGTGATCACTGTTGGGCAATAAACGCATTATTATTATTCTTCTTATTATTATTATTATTATTATTATTATTAGAAGACTATCCTCGCAGACTAACATTCTGTCAGTGGGCCCAAGAAAATTCTCGTAGCATTCGTGAAGGTCATTTCCAACAACGTTTTAAAATAAATATTTGGGTGGGTATTTTTGACGATCAGGTAATTGGCACTTTCGAGTTACCCCCAAAGTTGTCAGGAGACGGATACCTCAGCTTTCTAGCCAATAACCTAACACAACTTTTGGAACAGACCTTACACAACATGTCATTACAACGGAGACAGAATTTGTGGTTTCTTTATGACAGGGCACCACCGCACATTTTTCGAGGCGTCACTCAGTATTTGAATGATCATTATTCAAATCGCTGGATCGGTCGAAATGCTCCTGATCCTCGAAAATGGCCAGCCAGATCTCCTGACCTCAATCCGATGGATTTCTGGTATTGGGGAGAACTTAAAGGGATGGCTTATGGGGCTGGTTCAATAACAACTGAAGCACACCTTCGCGAAAGAATGTTTAATGCGGCTGAAATAAAAAACGGACAACTTCGAGGACCTAGAGTGAGTAGAAACTGGGTTCATTGTAACGAAGCTTGTGTGGAAAAATGGAGGACGACATTTTGAACACCTACTTTAAATAGAAAAAGTGGATTTTAAAAAGAAAAAACAATGTTTGTATCAAAATTGTGTTCCCTATCTATAAGTGGATGTTTTTATTACGTTCAATAGACTTTCACACATCAGGTGAAGCGCTGAGACAGTTAGTTGAAATACCGTTTTTTTATCTGTTTGCAGTTTATGAGTACATTATCAAATAATGAAATGATACCTAAGAGCCAAAAATAACAAACTCCATCTACTGTGTTCCGTCGTAATTTACGACTAGCATAGCGGCGTTGTCAGATTTTATTTTACTTTAAAGTCGCTTTCCTTTAAACAAAATGCCGTTTTGACCCCCATGTTATATGAAACTTTTTGCTTCTTTTAACCCCCTCTATCATCCATTTTAATAATGACTATCATAACGTTTACACCCTGTATGATTGCTAATATAGCCGATAGACTAGGGCTGCCGAAACCAGAATTGTGGGCCCAGTACCTCTCTGTATTCTATCCATCGAAGCTACGACAACTATGCTAAAACCTACAGGAACATGTGGGATGATACATTGGCCTGCTTATTTGCAATGGAATTCCTCAGATATTCAAGTGAGTAAGCAGCTTAAAACTTCCTTGTCTACGACGTCTGTAAATTAAGTGATGGGTCTGGCAACGTAGCGTTCGATCTGACAACACTAGAGGCTCCGGTCTTGGAGGGGAGACAGGGGAGTATGTGATCCGCTTATCCGCGTTTAGTACAAGTTTGAACTCACAAACATTCTTGTGACTCCTCAGCCTCCTTATTCGCCTGACTTGAGTCCTTGTGCCTTTTTTCTCTTCCCGAAGTCGGAAAATCGCCTCAATGAACTCATTGTGGGATAGTCGAAAATATTCAAACGTCTGTAACCGACCAGTTGGAAGCTATTATAGTTCCTAAGTTCCAGCACTGCTATGAGGAAGTTATCTGGAGGGTGAATAAACGTGTGAAGGGCCTATTTTGCAGACATTTTATATTTTATGAAAAAGAATAGTGATCCATCAACCAAGCTTACGTTATTAGGTTAGTCATTATGAGTAAACATATCATCACATGTAGGGACCTTCATGCTCAAATTTATGGTAAGTTGTTGAGTATATGAAACATTTCATATGAGCAAAACAATTAAGAACTCGATCAAACGCGTTTTTCAAAATGGCCAGAATGTTCCAGCCCTATCATGACGCAAATTTGAACTTGTCATTAGGAAGCAATAGTCTAACGATATCATAACAAAAAAATACTGTCGCGAAAATTGTAAGAAAAAATTTCCTGGCCTAATATATTGATGCGAAAAGAAAGAGAATAGCCAGGCAAGGAAATTTATTAGATAAATTGTGTAGGGTAAGCGTTTCTCTACAGGAAGGTATCGAAAATAATTGGCAGGGCCAATGAACTTTTTTCTGTATGTGTATGAATATAAGTTCGTGACACAAACAATTTTTCGATTGGAGGTAACATCCAGGATGTGCCAAAAAAATTCAAAGGCCAGAGGAGATAATTGGAAGCTTTGGGATCGATCTTCACAGTCAGAACGACAATTTGTGTTCAATGCGATTTAACCTGACAGACAAGAGAAAAAGATAAGGCAGATTCCTTAGGAAAAATAAATTTAGGGAAATTTTCTCCAAACCAAGAAATATCTTCCATTTTTTTTGTTGATCAATGGTGAAACGTCTGGATGAAGATCGACTTTAAAGTTTTCCTCACCTCACATCAGCATCAAGGAGAATAAAATGTCGTTGAATATTGCCAAATGTCATAGTTTAACTTTTACAGGAAAAGCACAATTTATAGATTTTAATTACAAAATTGATAACTTATTGCTAAGTAGGAAAAGTGAATGTAAGAATCTTGGGGTCTGCTTTCAAACCAACCTAAAATTTAGTCAGCATTATGAAACTATTGTAAACCAAGCATATAGGGTCCTGGGTTTTGTGATAAGGAATACACAGCACTTTAAGGAAACTAACTCTACAGGGTGTCCCAGAAGTCGACGTCAAGGACCCCTAAGGATAACTGTTTGCACAACAGTGGGCGTCAAAATGCTGCTGATGATGATTTACCTTTACAGCAAATGCTCAAACTGTTTTCCTTCAGCCGCAATACACGCTCGACATCTTCTTAAAAAAGATCGGGTCATTAAACGAGCGAATCCACGGTTATTAACAAACTCAGCTGCTTCCAATAGTCCTTGCCGTAGCTCAGCTACATTTTGAATCGGCTTAAAATACACTTTTTCTTTTACAGTTCCCCAGTCAAAAAATCTAAAGGGTTCAAATCAGGTGATCGGGCAGGCCACGGTATTGTACCAGACCGCCTTATCCATCTGCCTGGAAAGTTTTGATCGAGATACTCTCTCACTGAGAGTGCATAGTGCGCTGGGCAGCCATCATGCTGAAACCACATGTCCCTGTAAATACTCAGTGGCACATCCTCCAATAAAGTTTCTAACTGATTTTGCAAAAAACCTAAATAAACCTTAGCAGTCAAAGTCTCTGGGAACTCAAACCGACCGATTATTTTAGCATTTAAAATTCCTGTCCAATGGTTTATCTTGAAGCGATATTGAGATTTATCTTCTCTCATCAAATGTGGGTTTGCTACGTGCCACTCGTGTAAGTTATGCAGGCTCATGTACCCATCTTTATTAAATGTGGTCTCATCTGACCATAAAATTTTTTCAAAGAACCGTGGATCTTCCCTGTGTCTTTCTAACATTGTGCGACAAAAAGCAACACGGGGCTCATAATCCCGGGGCAGAAGAGCTTGAACACGCTGTACGTGGTATGGATGGAGCACGTTTTTTTGCAAGATTCTATGGGCTGTACTTTTGGGCACACCTGGTTTTAGTTCGCTTCAAGATAAACCATTGGACAGGAATTTTAACTGGTAAAATAATCGGTCCGTTTGAGTTCCCAGAGACTTTGACTGCTGAAGTTTATTTGGATTTTTTGAAAAATCATGTACAAAATTTACTGGTGGACGTGCCACTGAGTATTTGTGGTTTCAGCATGATGGCTGCCCAGCGCACTATGCACTCTCAGTGAGAGAGTATCTCGATCAAAACTTTAAAGGCAGATGGATAAGGCGGTCTGGTACAATACCGTGGCCTGCCCGATCACCTGATTTGAACCCTTTAGATTTTTTGACTGGGGAACTGTAAAAGAAAAAGTGTATTTCAAGCCGATTCAAAATGTAGCTGAGCTACGGCAAGGACTATTGGAAGCAGCTGAGTTTGTTAATAACCGTGGATTCGCTCGTTTAATAACCCGATCTTTTTTAAGAAGATGTCGAGCGTGTATTGCGGCTGAAGGAAAACAGTTTGAGCATTTGCTGTAAAGGTAAATCATCATCAGCAGAATTTTGACGCCCACTGTTGTGCAAACAGTTATCCTTAAGGGTCCTTGTGCGTTTTCATAATCGCTGTTTAATTAGAAAATTTTGAAAAATTTTCATCAGTTTTTTTTCAAATAAAAATTGTGCATAAGTTAACCAGTAATCTTCTAAGTGTTATACCATTTTGGAATCGTTATTAAATGCGCCAACTTTTAAGGTTACTTGTCAAACTCTCGTATTACATTTTTTTCCAGTACAGCCAGTTAAAGTTGAGCAAAGTTTTACTTTGGAATACTTGGTTGGGAAATAAGTGGCAATTTTTCCTGAACGAGAAAAGTTGGCAGTAAGGTTGAGACACCAGTTTGAAGATGCATTATTCATCATTACATTGTAAAAATAAAATTCAAAAAAAGTTAATATTTGTAGTAACAGGAGTTGACAGACTGCCGTAGGGTCTGAAATTTCTATATCTTTTTCAAAGACCTATAATTTTCAAAACACATACATAACATTTTTTCAAATATTTTTCTGATAGCTGACAACTCACTGGTCCGACCTATTATGGAGTAAATTATACATAACATAAAATCAAATTCTAGTGGTACAGATGGAATAACTTTGCATATGATACTACTACGTATACCTGAAATTGATGTGTACTTAACGCATATTATAAACTGCTGTTTAGAGAGGGGATATTTCGCCAATCAGTGGAAATGCGCTATATGTTAAGTGTTCTGATTCTATTAACTATGGTCAACTGAGACCGATCAGTCTACTGCCAATTTTTTCTAAAGTATTGGAACGCGTTGTTTACGAGCAGCTCTGCGCCTACTTATATTCTAACAAAATTATTCCATCTAAACAATCTGGATTTCGACAACGTCATAATACACCTTCGGCATCTGTGATTTAACGAACAATATAACAATGGCACTTGATAACCAAAAAGCAGTAGCTCTCATACTTCTTGACTTTATTAAAGCATTTGACACCATTAATCACTCTGAAAAACCTCTTTCGTTTATTCAAACCTACCTTGAAAATTGGTATCAAAAAGTTCGTCTAAATCAACAGTACTCTACGGAACTAAAAATTTGTTCTGGTGTACCACAAGGATCAGTCTTAGGACAGCTATTATTTTCATTATATATCTCAGATTTAGAAACAGAGGTAAAATCATGTAGCATACACTTTTTTACAGATGATACACAAATTTTCTATTCATTTAGGAGTAATGACTTGGAAATGGCAAATAATAAAATTAATCAAGATCTTGCCCAAATTGAAAAGTTCAGTAGTAGTCATAATCTTCGTTTGAACCCTTTGAAGACAAATATGTTGGTATACGCAAATAAAACAAAAAAGAGTACCTTGAAAAAGGACATAGACATACATTTAAAAGATAATAAATTAATTCCTGTGGATCATTCGAAAAACCTAGGTATTATAATGGATGATGTCTTAAAATTTGTAGCACACGTGAACTATCTAATTACTCAGTGCTACGCTATTCTCAGAGTTTTATTTGCAAATAAGGCTATATTACATAAATCTGCGAGAAAGCAATTGTGTGAATATTTCGTGTTTTCAAAGATATCGTATTGCTTAGTGGTTTACTATCCCTATTTAGATATTATAACAAGAAATCGTATTTAAAGTATTATGAATACATGTTGCAGACTTGTAAATGATCTCATAAAATATGATCACATATCGAATGCCATTAATGAACTCAAATGGATGAAAATAGATAAAATGTATAAGTACCAGCTCCTAAATCTGACTCATAAGGTCCTTTATTCAAAAACACCGTCATATTTAGTAAACAAATTCATACGTAGAGGGAATATGCATCGTATTAATATTAGATATAGAGAGACTTTTTCAATTCCTCGCCACAGCACGTCTCTATTTCAGAATACATACACTTACAATGCGATCAAATCATATAATTCTTTAGACCGCAGTTTAAAAGAAACCAATCCATTATCCAAATTCAAGAAAAAAGTGAAAGAACTTCTTCTTGATCAGCAGCGAAATCGGTTGTAACCCATAAGTGTCCTCATATTTTCCTTATGTATTTACTTGGATTATATGTCGTTATTATATCCAGGTGCCTATTAATTTTCAACAAATTCTTTTTTTTTACATCTCGTATTGTTAAGGGGGTTAGATGGTAGAATAGATATATAATCTAAATCTCGCCTCCTGTAAGAATATTACAAATAAAAGACGTTAATTATTATTATTATTATACATGATCTCTTATAATAGTATGCTAAGAGACTTTGGAATTGTGCGGTTGAGCGTTAGGTGTGATTTGAATGATGAACAAGATCATTTACTATATAATTAATAATTTAAAATATAAGAAGTGTTCCCTAATACAAAATATATTCTTTGCTGTTCCTAGAATCAACTTGAGAATAAGAGGCAACAAACTCTTTCACTGTTCACGTGTAAGTTGTTCTTCTATCAATATGTATGAGTGTAATAGTTATATACAAAATTGTGATGTGGATCTCCTTTCGACTACTGTGAGACAAATTAAGACTGATTTTAAATTTAAGTAAAACATCCTTGTCTCGTGGTTTGTTGTTTGTTAATTTTTATAATTTTTCTTTGTCGTTATTTTTTAGTTATAGGTTTTTGTGTATTCTCTATTTCTCTACTAGCCAGTAAGCACTCGTACATGTAGCTACATTCAAATGTGTTTGTAAGAGTTTAAAATAAATTATTAAATAAGTAAATAAAATAAATATTTGAAAGATCTCACTGGCTGGCAACTAGCAATTAACTCAGCATATGTGGATGGCTCTCAGTTGCACCTACGAGTAGCATACCCAAGTTTAGTTTGAACAAGACTATATTGACGCTTTACCAAAAGCAACGAACATCAATTATGGATAGTCTATGCAACTGATAAGAAAGCAAGCAGTAATGAAGATCTAACCCTAAGCTTTTGTTGATTTTGTTGAATGAAAAATGTCGACTACAAGATTCAATAACGCACTTTATAAGTTTTGTTCGACATTTTGGCTATTGACCAGAAGTTTTCCTCACCTCACTTTAGCATATTTGGAAGATATCACTGATTGGCAGTTAGTAGTTAACTCAAGATATGTCGATAGCTCTCAGTTGGACCCAGGAAGAGCAGTGCCAAGTTTAATTCGTACAATATTACATTAACGTTTCTCCAGAAGTATCAAAAATAAATAAGGGATAGCCTCTGCAACTAATAAGGAAGCTAGCGGAAATGAACATTCAACCCTAAGCACTATCATCTTCGCGAAATTTATGTCGAATGAAAAATGTAACATTGACCATTCGACATTGGAAAATACCCCCCTCCCCCTGGTCTACCAAATAATCCTCTGTAGCGTAAGACGTTGATAGAACGATAAACGTGAAAACAACAAACCCGACTTGGAAGATTTCGAAGTAGCACACGGTTCCATTTTATTCTATTGCCAGGGCAGTACGTAAGCAATTCGATCTGAGCAACAATATTGGGGCAATATAAAAGCCACTTACTTGGTGTTGGATCGACAACAAGCTATGCACGTTTGGCAAGCGATAAGGGCGATAGGACTTGATTGTCGAGGACAGCGTCTACTTTTGGGAAAAAAGCTTATGAGTGCCCCCATATTCTACAGACTAATGACATGGCATGCACCAATATACTAGTCACCATTATATTAGTTGTGCCCAGACTACTAGTAAGGAACTTGGCACATAGACTGAATCATTGAATCTGATCATTGAGTTATCACACAGACATACTATTTGGCCGCTACGTTTCCAGACAGATATGCTGAGTATAACGATTGTTACGAAAAGCAGTACAGAAACCAGGATATCCCGTTGCCGGGTGAATACCCGAAAGCTCCGAGATTATCACTGATCCAAAGATAACCGAGCAACTGACAATCCCTACATACATCCTGTAATGCGAACCTTCGAGACTCCAGCGATTGCCAAGGGAGGAAGTTAAGTGGCCAAACAGACCTAGAGTGTCACGTCGGTCAAAAGCCATTGTGCCAAGATTCAAAGTGCTTCGATATTTCCACTGGCAGAGGAAACCTAGCAGTGATTTCCATGACTTCGTGAACTCAGCAATGCGGTTCTGAAAGTCCCATAACAACCCCAGAAACTGGAGTGGTCTCACCTGCAGATATTCAATAACAATAGATAGTAAAGTCATAAGCTATAATTAGGTTCACACCGCGCACTACTTGATTTTGGGAGCGACCGTTATGCCCACTTGGGTGTAAATGACGCCAGTGCCAAGTGCCCTGAGAAATGAGAGTGACACTGACCAGATTTGGGGGCCTTCTAAAAGAAATTCGTGTGCTTTAGGGTTGAGCGTGCATGCAAAAAATGTGCTTGAAATATTTCGTATGTTTACAATAGGAACTGCATTTGAGGTCGATACAGTGAGAATCCGTGATCTCTCGACCCCAGAACATTAAGTGGTGATATTTGAGCCGTAGCAGTGCGTACTGAAGCATCATTATTTCTTGAACATGAAACATAAACCTTTGAATCCAGGAGAGCGTCTTCTTAGATCCGCCTATGAGTCGACATCTTCTTCATATAAAAAGTTTGTAACAGATGATTTCGGAACTATTGTCAACGCTATCCGGAGCCGAAAAAGAAGCTTTGATTTCACAGTTCCAAAACAATTTCGATAAACTTTTTACGTATCAACTTTTTCCCGATTATTTCAGGTCAACAATTAAACAAAGCAATCCGTTAGACAAAAACATTCTGGGTCCGAAAAAATGTTCGTAAGGCACGACTAGATTTCGTTACAGTGTATAACCAAGACAAACTAAACAATTGCGTGGCGCGTATTTTCATTTAATTTACTCTTACTGTTGAAATCATGATGTTAAATAACGCTTTTATACGTCTCTATGCCTCACTGGTCACGTACTTTTATCTCAATTACAATGGCTTGAGTTGGGCACGAGCGGAGATAGGACCATTAACACCGACAAAGAACGTACAGCGTGGAGCACTAAGGAGATGTTGCTACTACTGAATCAAAACATATACTAAGTGACATATAAATCCGAACACCCAGTTTAAATGGTTTTATTTTAATAAAAGTTGGTGAATGTATTTATCTTACTGTAAATAACAAGTGAAAAAATTTTCAGCCTTATCAGTTGGACATTCCGGTTTTTATACTGCTTTTTTTAATTCACTAACGCTCTAAAAATGAATATTTCAGCCGCAGTAAAGAATCAACGTTGGCGGATTTTGGTTCTTGACATCCTTTACGATCGGTTACGATGCCTAGAGTACGGAGACCTGTACGATTTCGTCAACTTAGTGAGTTTGATAGGGGCCGTATAGTGGGACTTCGGGAAGCTGGACTCTCTTTTAGGGCAATTGCAGTTAGAGTGCAGAGAAGTGTAGACACTGTGGTTAGGTGTTGTCAGGCATGGCTTCGAGAAGGCCGTACGCAAAGAGCAAGGGGCCACTGGACGCCGCCGTAGAACAACAGACCGTGAAGATCTCCGCCTAAGATTATTGGCCTTAAGGGACCATTTCTCCACTACCAGGTCCATTGCAAATGAATGGTTTGCAGAACACGGAAGACCTATTGGCATGCGAAGTGTTTACCGACGAATGAGAAGTTTTGGCTTGTTTTCATATCGGCCACACTGGATCCTCCCTTTAACTCGAGAACACCGACGTAATCGCCTTGAGTGGTGCAGACAACGGTCACTCTGGGATCAGGAATGGAACGGTATTGTCTTTAGTGACGAGTCTCTATTTTGTTTAGGCATGCACGATGGTCGTGCCAGGGTTAGAAGGCGACGTGATGAAAGGAGGAATCCACAGTTTTTTGTTGAAAGACATGTTCATCACACTGTTGGAGTTATGGTTTGGGGTGCTATAGCTTATGGTTCCAGGTCACCTTTAATCTTCATCAGAGGTAACATGAACGCGCAGCGTTATATCCACGAAGTTCTAGAACCCCATCTTTTACCCTATCTTGACACCCTGGCAGATCCAACTTTCCAACAAGATAATGCCCTACCACATGTTGCAAGAGTCACAAAAGACTTCTTTCAACATAATGATGTCACATTGTTACCATGGCCACCAAGATCTCCCGACTTATCCCCAATTGAGCACGTGTGGGATATGATGGGTAGGAGATTGCTCAATTTGCAACGTCCTCCTCAGACTCTAGAAGCACTTCGAGAGGAGTTGGTGGTTGCCTGGAATGAGATACCACAGGAGGACATTGACCACCTGATCAGAAGCATGCCTAGGCGCGTTGGAGAATGCGTAGCACATCAGGGTGCATCCACACATTATTAAAGGTCAAAGGGCTTTGAAGCAGTGCAATCATTTTGAAATTATCAGTTACTTATTATGCTTCATTAAGTACTTATACAAAATTTTATTAAAATAAAACCATTTAATCTGGGTGTCCGGATTTATATGTCACTTAGTATATTTTCATTTAACCTATTAGTCCTCTGGTACGATCATTAATTTATAATCTAGTCATTTATAGTATTCTATCTATGCGAAAACCTGGCAAACATTGAAAAGATTGAACTTGAATTTAGTGGTGTATCATTCGATGCTACTTCTTAACGCCGAAATTGGAGAGCTCCTTTATTATTCGTTATGCCGAAAATATTTGCGCATCTGAATATGGAGTTTCATTCGATAAAAACAGAAATCTGTCGTTATTGCTGTTCTCATGTGCCCCGTAAATTGAACGCATTACTTTTCATACACTCACACGCGAACCCTCATGGAAGTGGTTTAGATAGGAATAGATTCAACTCGATGTTGCGCAACGCTCCCGAACGCGAACCCGATCGCTCTCGATGCACGGTCGCATAATTGGTTGCCTAACCCTCGATGTTTCTGGACACCTGTTGAATCTTCAGGTCGATGTAAGGGGGTGTTTCGATGGTAGCCAGAGTTCCAGTTATATGAGGGCGTTACATTATGTATGAGGGAGATGGATGTATGAACGTAATTCCTGTAAGTTAACTTTATCCCATACCATAACGTTTAGTAGTAGTAAACAAGCAAACGATCTCGTCCTACCTTGTCAAGAATTTGGTTGGTACACAGTCCATGAAATAACCTTTTGGCGAAGAGTTTCCATTTATAAGGATGAAGTACGGGTCTGGATACATTGGTGCAGCGGTACAGTTTTCAGTCGTTTTCGGCCATATTTATATAACCTCGGAGTGACGTAAAATTGACAAGTTGACTGTTTGTTCTTCCTGATTCATACTACATAAGAAATTACTATACAGAGTGTCATGACCCGCAAAAAGAAGAAGGAAGAAGAAGAACAACAAGAAAAGCCCGAGAATGAAAAAAACTGCATCACAGATGAAGAAAATCGACCTGATTCGACTAATGTAAAAAAGATATTAGAAGAGAATCGATCCCTGAAGAAAACACTAGCAGAAAAGGAGGAAATAATTCGTCAGCTCAATAACGAAAATTTAAAACTAAAAGAGCAGCAACTGTCAGTAACCGCAAGTATTATTGAGAAGGATGCCATAGCATCAGCATTAAATAGAATTAATATGAGACTCGACGAAGTTGGGAAAAACCAGTTAGTAAAAGAAAATTCATACGCACAAATCTTAAAACAAACGATACCTATTACTAAAAGGCAATCACTGAAATGCATCACAGTTATTCCAAAAGAAAAACAATCTTGCGATAATACGAGAAGAGAATTGAGTAAGAGAATAAATCTTTCATCTCTGAAAATTCAAATAGAAAGTGTGAGAAACTCAAAAAATGGCGGAATTGATATAAAAATTGATGAATCAAACCATAATAAACTGAAAGATGAACTTAAAAATAAATTGAATGAAAAATACCAAGTTACTGAGCCGAAAATGTTAAATCCAAAAATTAAAATAATAAATTATAAAAGTAGTGAGAAACCGAATGAAAAGCAAATTGAAGAATATCTTATACATCAGAATTATATGATTCAGAGTGGAGACATACAAGTAAAGTTTATCAAATATTTTCCATCAAGAAACAATAATTACACTATCTACGCGGAAACTTCTGGAAAGCTATTCAAAAGAATCTTCGAAGACAATAATAGAAGAATACTTCTGGGATGGCAATGTTTGACAGTATATCAAAATAGTGACATTTCTCAGTGTAGAAAATGCTACCGTTTTAATCATACAGAAAAGAATTGCAGGAATGAGAAGATATGTGCCAACTGTGGCAACTGTCACGAAGGAGAAAATTGTAAGCATGTATCAATAGAATGCTGCAACTGTAGATATGGAAATGAAAGATATAAAAAAAATTATAATATTAACCACTCACCTACCGACAAAAACTGTCCATCGTACAAATATTATCAGGAACAACAAAACTTAAGGATACTTTTTTAAAATTCAAGTTCGTCTTTTACTACTCCTATCTCTAAAGAGGACCTAAAAATGTCAGTAAATAAATGCATTAATGATTTCCAAAATCCAAGTATTGCAACAAATATAGCACAAAACGTCGATGAACTTAATTTATGTACACAAAATTCTGATGCAAAATTTCGAATTTTTAATATGAACATAAGGAGTATAAAACACAACATTGATTACTTAAAAATACTCCTCGACCAGATATGGTACAATTTTGATCTAATAGTTTTAACTGAAACATGCCAAGTGGTTGATATTTCTTGCTTCAATCAGCAGGGATATGACACGCTGTATAACTTTGGCACTTATAACCAAAACGATGGGGTGATAGTTTTTGTAAGAAATAAACTGCAATATAATCATGATACATTCACTTTCACGGAATCAAAATTTTAAACATAATGATCCAAATTAACCATAACAAAATTGAGGTATCTGCAATTTATCGTCCGCCATGTTCAGAACCCCACGAGTTTTTGAAGAATATCGAATTTTTTTTTCAAAATCAAAATAAAGTTCATTTAAAGCAACATATTTTCTTGGGAGATGTCAATATAAATATTTTGGACGATGATCAAATCACAAATGAATACTTGAATATCCTATCAAGTAACGGATTTCTGTCCTATATAAACCTACCTACAAGGCCATCAGTGGCACATGTATAGATCACTGCTTTGTGAAAGACCTATCCAACAAAATTACTTGTATACCAATAATCCTAGAAAGCGATATTACTGACCACTTCTCCACTATTTTACTGATATCTTCAAATGAAAAACATTCTAACATCCCTACCGTTAATAACAATCAGGAAAATTACAAATTTTTTGTCGACAATTCAAAACTAATATCAAATGTCAAACAAGAATCCTGGGAACAATTATGCTCTATAAATAATATAGACAAAGCAACGGGACTGTTCATAGAGAAAATAAAAAAACTAATAGATATTAGTACTAATAAAGTAATAATTAGTCACAAAGAGAAAAGCAGAAATGCCTGGATTACCAAAGGATTAATAACATCGGCAATAGAAAAAGAAAGACTATATAATGTAATGAAACTAACGCCAACTACAGAGAATACCGACTGCTACAACCAATATAAAAATGAATTTATAGAGCTTGTAAGGCAAACCAAACGAAAACATTACCTAAATAAATTAAATAATAACTTAAATGATCCTAAGCGGCTTTGGACAACTATTGATGAGATTACTGGGAAAACAAAAGTTAAAGAGTGTGTCACTGAATTAAATACAACATCGGGAACACTATTAAAAAATACTCAACAGATATGCGATGAATTTGTACAATTCTTTACTGACATAGGCGAAAATTTAGC
The DNA here is from genome assembly GCA_963669975.1 of Acanthoscelides obtectus. Lineage (NCBI taxonomy): Eukaryota > Metazoa > Arthropoda > Insecta > Coleoptera > Chrysomelidae > Acanthoscelides > Acanthoscelides obtectus. Next base: position 106,095,395 of record CAVLJG010000001.1, read on the forward strand.
AAGTAATATACAAGCAAATGTACAAAATACTCAGCCTCCAAAAAGAACTTTGAACTCATTTATTTTGGATAAAGTCGAGCAATGTGAAGTATATACCACTATTATGTCCTTAAAAAATCGGAAAAGTCCTGGGTTTGATGGTATTAAAAGCGAGCATTTGAAAATTATAGCCGAGGACATAACAGAACCACTCACTTACCTAATCAACAAATGCTTTGAATCTGGCATATAACCCTCAATTTTAAAAAAAGGGAATATAATACCGACACATAAATCAGGAACAAAAACAGATGTTAACAACTATAGACCAATATCAATAATATCCAGTGTAGCAAAGGTTTTTGAAAAAGTTTTATCTACTAGAATAATTCGATACCTCACAAAATTCAAAATTTCAAGTGAAAATCAATATGGATTTACAGAAGGGAAGGCTACACCGGACGCAATAACTAAGATTGTAAATCAAATACATCAAAATATTGATAACAGAATCCCTTCAATCTGCATTTTTGTTGATTTAAAGAAAGCTTTCGACACAGTTAGTCACAAATTATTATTAGAAGAATTGGTTTCAGAGGAAACGCGTACTCACTGATCGAAAGTTATTTGTCAAATCGCCCACAATCTGTGCAGATATCAGGATCATTTAGTAAAGAAATGTATATTAAGTGTGGTGTCCCACAAGGAACTGTCTTAGGTCCGCTGTTATTCAATATATATTTAAATGATATTTTCCAAATTAATTGTGTTGGCAAAATAACTAGTTTTGCAGATGATACTGCAATATTATATGAAGGCACTGACTGATCTGATCTGAAAAATGTAATTGAAAATGATTTTATCAAAATTATTCGGTGGTTTAACAGTAGAAAATTAAGCATTAACTACTCTAAATCAAATTTTTTACCATTTGGATATTATGCTAGACATCTGCCAAATGACACAAATTTCTCCTTCAATATTAATGATCAAAAAATGCAAATTAATAGAGTGCCCAACATAAAATACCTTGGAGTGGTCTTGGATCCTCACTTACGATGGGACATCCATGTCAATTATATTTTAAAGAAAGTTAGATTTGTACCCTACAAAATTGAATACCTTGGGAATATATTGACAGAAAAATATCTTCGAACATTATACCATGAACTGATTGAGCCTCATCTCACATATGGTATACTAGCATGGGGAGCTGCATGTTTCGTCACATATCTATAATTTAGATGTTTTTCAAAAAAGTATTCTAAAAATGATATTTAAAAAACCGAAACTTTATCCCACTGAAAAATTATACGCAGATGTTCGAATGTATGATATAAGACAGCTTTATTTCTTACACAGTATCACTCACTACCATAAATTTGTAAACACCGACCAAAAAATTAAACATAATCATTATACCAGGTACAAAATTCGTGGCACAGTAGTTCCTTAACCGCATAAATCTATAATGCAGCGATCATCTCTATTTAGCGCATAAATTTTATGAAATTATACCTAAAGACTTAAAAGATTTACGTTTCGGAAAATGATTCAAAAGAAATTTAAAAAAGTGGCTACATTCTATATCTAGGACTGAAATTCATAAACTCATAAATACGAACATCAACTAAATACATAATCTACTGTAGCTAATTTTTGTCCTTTTTTGTCATTTGCATTCTACAGTTTCAACTTAAATTATTGGTCCATGTACAGGCGATGCCTTCTATTGGGCCTGTTTTGATTTTATACGTATATTTATTTACTCATATTGTTTGTTATCTTTGTACATTGAGTGAATAAATATTATTATTATTATTATTATTATTATTATTATCTCGCCAAAAACTACGAAAAGACTTATAGATAAGCTCCGATTACTTGCTACTGCAGATTTAAGATAAATTGTCAGATATTCGAGAAACGAATGAGTCAAAAAGTGAGTGGAGGGAAAACCCTTTTGAAAAGCAGTGTACGTTCAAAGGAATCAAGTTCCACGTTTAAATTAATTGAATTGATTTAAATATTTGAAATAATCTATGTCGCATTCCCTATAATTAAACTATGCGATATATTATGGCAATTCCAAACAACCAAATTTGGAAATAGGGCAAATTGTCCGTTAATCCGAACTGATTTGAATTTTTATCCAAAAGCATAATAGAATAATATATGAATTATACATTAAGCTACATAATAATTCGCCGTATTTGCTTCGGATTTAATTCCAGAATGAAATGCACTCTGACATGTGTGTACATATACATGTCACACGTGGACATTCACACGTTTTTGCATTTAAGCCTCTGAAATATAATTAGATATATGAGGACGTTACGGATGGTGTTGAATGTGCCCCATTTCTCACAGTCCGTTTACTACTCATATAGTAGGTTTAGAAATAGCAACAGATTTTTTTCGTCAGTCTCTAAGGGCCGTATCGTCAGTCGTTCTTACAATATTGTAGGACTCCTTTATGCGCTCCTTGATTTTCATAGTCTTTTCTCTCCTTCAAACAGGCTATTTCTAGTTTTCTATTATTCCGTGTCAGCGTCAGCACCCTCCGATTGTGAGGGTATGTTTTCTTTTTGAATGGTACGAAATTTCAGGCTGATTAAATCAAAAGCATGAACAATTTGATGTCAATAGGCTTGTGTAACATAACCTCAAAACAGAGTGCTGACACGGAACAGTAGAAGACTATGAAAATCAAGGAATCCATAAAGGCGTCCTATAATTCTAAGTACGGCCCTTAGGCTGGGTTGTTTTTTTACGGCAAAAAACGGTATTTGTTATACAGAGCGATTCAGAAAGGTCCATCCCATCTTGTTTCTTGAACGAGTCAAGAAAGCAAGATGGAATTGACACACCAGTACTATGTCCTAACGTAAAAATCACAAATCTCAAAATGGCGCCAGGACACCATCTTGTTACATTTTTTCATATGGAGTGGGAGATCATAAGAGAACTTATTTTGAAGCTCCTTCTATTCGTCATTAGTTTGTCCTTTGCCCATTAGTCACTGTCTAAGGTACGTTAGTCAAATCTGTCAGTACTGGTTGCCCAAAAATAATAAAATGTCAAAGAAAAAGAGAAAGGGAAAGAAAAAAGAGAAGAGCAAAGGAATAGCAGTGTATCAGTCTAAGAAGAAACATCTAGGATTTTTGAGTTGGTACGCGGACTAATTTTAAGGTGAACTAAAAACAAAGTTTGATTCAGGTATTGTTAGGGTGCAATTTTCGTAAAGCTCGCGCTAGTTTTCGAACACAGTGCATGCCGTGGCCTTGACTGAACTTGTGTTGTCCACTGAGTCACGCAACAGATGGTTGCTGTGCGATTCCGTTTGACTACAGCATCGCAGCGCCTGAAACTTGGCATGATCCCTTAAGTAAGGAATGTCAAGGTCTATATGTAGTGTCTCATTTGGGACATACCACTATTTTTTCCCAATTTCTTATTAAACCATCCTTAGGGGAAGAAGATTTCAGTGTATCGAAATTTTCAGACAGTACCAATCTTGACAGTCAAAGTTACCTCATAGTCAAGTAAAGATCTAAGATAGTTTAATTACTTTCAATTTCGAAAAGCTTCTTTCAGCTGTTGCAGTTGTCATTTAGAAGGCTCAAAATTAAAAGCATGCTACTGTCATCTAGCCATGCAAGCTATGGTTTAACGCTTGAGAAATTTTAATTCAGACCACCTTTTTTTGTACGTATGTACGTTGTATTTTAAACCTTAAAATACAGTTGTTCTTACTGACTTGGCAGCTGTGGTAGATGCATAGCATATCCTTGTAATGGGTGAATTTGTTGCTAGTATCTTTTTGGCAACACTGTTTTTGACAGATGACGCGTGAATCGTGTCTTGTGTCATTGTCAAACTTGTTCAGTTTGGTCTATAATTTAACCATGAATCGACTTACGAACGAACAACGCTTGCAAATTAGTGAACTTTACTATCAAAATTCGAGCACTGCTTCCAATTTATGGGCAATTTGGTCGGCCTAGTGAGGGAGCTATAAGGAAGCTTGTGACTAAATTTCGAACCCAGTTTACATTATTGGACATTAAACCACCAACACGCAGACGTAGAGTGAGGACTCAACAAAATATTGCGGCTGTATCCGCCAGTGTTAGTGATGACCGTGAAATGTCGATTCGCCGCCGTTTGCAGCAATTGGGCCTCTGTTACTCCACTACGTGGAAAATTTTGCGACAGGATTTGGGTGTAACACCTTATAAGATACAGCTGGTGCAAGAATTGAAGCCACACGACCTCCCACAACGTTTCCAATTTGGTGAATGGGCGCTGGCAAAGTTGGAGGAAGATCCACATTTTTATCGAAAAATTGTGTTCAGCGACGAAGCTCATTTCTGGTTGAATGGGTACGTTAACAAGCAAAATTGCCGCATCTGGAGTGAAGACCAGCCAGAAGCATTGCAAGAGCTACCAATGCATCCCGAAAAAATCACTGTTTGGTGTGCATTATGGGCCGGTGGCATCATCGGGCCGTACTTCTTCAAAGACAAACAATGGCCGGAACGTAACTGTGAATGGCGAGCGCTACCGTGCGATGATAACAAACTTTTTTTGCCCAAAATGGAAGAGCTGGACTTGGCTGACATGTGGTTTCAACAAGGCGGTGCCACATGCCACACCGCACACGAAACACTGGCCCTACTGAGAGACGAGTTCGGTGAACAGTTTATCTCACGTTTGGGGCCTAGATCGTGTGATTTAACGCCGTTGGACTATTTCTTGTGGGGCCATGTTAGGGCAGGGATAAACCAGCAACGATTGACGCACTGGAAGCCAATATTGAAGCATTTATTCGTGAGATACCGGCCGATATGTTGGAGAGAGTGTGCCAAAATTGGACCTTGCGCATGGGCCATCTAAAGCGGAGCCGCGGCCAACATTTACATGAAATAATCTTTATACATTAAATTATATCGACTCAAATATAGACTTAATCGTTTTTTCAAATTTTTTGTGTTTTTTTGAAAATCAAGTCCTGTACCTCTTAAAAAATCACCCGTTAAAAGAATTGACCGCTGTTTCAATTTTCACCTGTCGCCTACGCTACTGGTCGTACCGGTGAACAGATTCCAGGCATTGGGCAGTTGTGACTGGCTCGAACGTTAGCGAGAGCAATTTTTGACTAAATTGCCGACGATTGCCGTTAGAGTAATCAATATGGCCCACTTTTAACACACGATAGTGGCTAGTGTTTGCAGAAATGCTAGCTTTTTGTAAAATAAAAGGAAAAAGGGGAATTGTTATCAGGCTAGTCCAGTTAAACTCTTTTTATTTACAGGGATGGTGGACAGTTCAATTAGAACACAGTGGCGTACCGATGTCGGCAATGGGATTCACTATCAATTAGACGTAATATGTTTGCTTTATCGTTTTTGTACGGCCTTATGCATAATCAAATTGACTGTCCAGATTTACTTGGAAAAATATATTTCCGTATTTCAAAGCTTGAAGGTAATCAACAATCAGCCTTTTATTGTCAAGCAGACCGGACGAACGTAATGTTGAAATCTCCAGTTTATGTAATGTGCAGTCTGATGAACTCTATTTGTGATCTGTACTACTACTCGTCGTTGCTTCTCAAGGCGGTCCGGGGGACCTTAGCCTTTAGGTCATAGTCACTGTACTGTCAGTGTCTGTCGTCAGTCTGTCAGGTCCGGTGGCCCAGAAACCAGACAAGAAGTAGGGGAAAGGGGAGAGGGAGAAAGAAAGGAAGGAAGTAGGAGCGAGAAGAGAAAGAAAAGGAATTGTTTTATGTAAATATTTGAGGTGTGAGAGATCTAAGAACTGTTACATTGTACTATATAAATTGTTTGACTTGTCCTGAACTGAATTTTGGATCTTTGGTTCTTAAAAACTATAATTTTTAAAGGTCTAAGCATGAATTAAATTTTGTTCATAGTGCGAGTCGTGGCCTGGAATGTTTGCGTATCTCCTCGACTGTGTGATCCACTGCTTCACGCAACAAAGGGTTGCTGTGCGATTCGACAAAGCAGGCTGTCTATTATACTTAGCCATTGTGATCTGTGTGATATTTATGATGACAGCTGTAAATCAATCAGAAATTGCTATACGTCATTGATGGTTCTCTGAGCTTACTTCAGCCAATTGATGATAAGTTAAAGTTTTCATTGTGTCTCTTTATTTTCTTTTTGTTAATGTATTTGAGCTTTTCCTGTAATTGGATTTTACCTGTAGGAAATATGAAATATAAATATGAATGACATATAAAGAAAGAAAACTAGCGAGTAGGTTGACTTGCACCTTCCCACGCAGTGCTGTCATAAAAGATTATGTTCGGCACTAGACTTTCTGAGAAAAAGGTTAGCTACCATCATCCAGACAGTGACTACACCACTCTCATGAGACAGACTGAGAGAGAGACAGAAGCGTGTCGAAGATATTTCTCTATGGTTCTAAGTTTTAAGGGCAAATGTACGGGGAAATCTAAGATGTGTGAAATAGGTCTAAAGCCGCGTACATACCGAAAATCCGACGCCGAACAAGCGAATGCAATCATTTGTTGTTGGAAGGTGTTGGAATGCGCTCGCCTCCACTTTGATGTATCGATCAAAGAGCGAACGAAATCGAACGCCAATGCCGACATTGGAAACCGTTGGCTCATGTTGGCGTTGGCTTGCGCCGTACACATCGATTCGAACACCTCTAAATCTGTAACCATATGCTCGTTGGCTTGCGTTGGAATCTCGGTCTGTATGCCGCTTAATAGATACGTCGAATTGCCGTTATGGGAAGCGTATAATAACAATAATGATTATATACGTAATATACAGCGTTAGTAAAAAAACCGGAACGGTGGAGTATCTCAGCAACCGTCAAATATCAATGAACCGAATTTTGTGCGGAGGTGTAGCCCAAGATGAAAAATTCAAAATTTATAATCGCAAGGCTGCCGAGCTTATAACGGGTGATTTTTTAAGAGGTATAGGATTTGATTTAAAAAAAAATGTTTGCCGCGACTCCGCTTTAGATGGCCCATGCGCAAGGTCCAATTTTGGCACACTCTCTCCAACATATTGGCCGGTATCTCACGAATAAATGCTTCAATATTGGCTTCCAGTGCATCAATCGTTGCTGGTTCATCCCTGTAGACATTAGCCTTAACATGGCTCCACAAGACATAGTCCAACGGCGTTAAATCACACGATCTAGGCGGCCAATTGACGGGCCCCAAACGTGAGATAAACTGTTCACCGAACTCGCCTCTCAATAGGGCCATTCTTTCGTGTGCGGTGTGGCATGTGGCACCGTCTTGTTGAAACCACATGTCAGCCAAGACCAGCTCTTCCATTTTGGGCAAAAAAAAGTTTGTTATCATCGCACGGTAGCGCTCGCCATTCACAGTTACGTTCCGGCCATTGTCGTCTTTGAAGAAGTACGGCCCGATGATGCCTCCGGCCCATGCACTCTCTTAACCGAGCATGAACTTTGATAATTTGATTAATTTGCAAGCGTTGTTCGTTCGTAAATCGATTCATGGTTAAATTATAGATCAAACTGAATAAGTTTGACAATGACACAAGACACCATTCACGCGTCATCTGTCAAAAAACAGAGTTGCCAAAAAGATACTAGCAAAAAAATCACCCATTAGTTTTCTCTCTAGGTTGGAGAATTTTAAAATTTTAAATGGAGTACCCTAATTTTATTATTGTGATCAATTGCCTGCATCAAATTATTATGACCTGATATTATCGTTTTTTTACTCCTGTTAATTTCGGAGATATAGCATCGTGCTTTTTTCGAAATGAATACAAAAACGAAAGGTATGGTCACTTATCTCGAAAACAATCCAACCGAAATTCTTCAAAATTAGTACAGGGGAGTAATTGGACATTCTAAATTCATGAATTGCATTTGCGATGTTTCCTAGATTCTATTTAAAAAAGACAAGGAATGGGAATAATGAAATTTAATTACCAAACAAGTAAATATTAGTGCAAAATAATAACATAATATTAAAAAATAACAAAATACCTATCTACTTAATCAGGTGCTCAAAATGGCTACCATCGTTGGCATCGAGGCGATCGTAAAATTCTGCCAAGGTATTCTAACCTCTAAAGAGATATAGGATTTGATTTTCAAAAAACACAAAAAATTTGAAAAGCCGATTAAATCTTTATTTGAGTCGATAGAACGGTCGATATAATTTAATGTTTAAAGATTATTTCATGTAAATGTTGGCCGCGGCTCCGCTTTAGATGGCCCATGCGCAAGGTCCGATTTTCGCTCACTCTCCAACATATCGGCCGGTAACTAACGAATAAATGCTTCAATATTGGCTTCCAGTACGTCAATCGTTGCTGGTTTATCCCTGAAGACATTAGCCATAAGATGGCCCCACAAGAAATAGTCCAACGGCGTTAAATCACACGATCTAGGCGGCCAATTGACGGGCCTCAAACGTGAGATAAACTGTTCACCGAACTTGCCTCTCAACAGGGCCATTGTTTCGTGTGCGGTGTGGCATGTGGCACCATCTTATTGAAACCACATGTCAGCCAAGTCCAGCTCTTCCATTTTGGGCAAATAAAAGTTTGTTATCATCGCACGGTAGCGCTCGCCATTTACAGTTACGTTCCAGCCATTTTCGTCTTTGAAGAAGTACGACCCGATGATGCCACCGGCCCATAATCCACACCAAACAGTGATTCTGTCGGGATGCATTGGTAGCTCTTGCAATGCTTCTGGCTGGTCTTCACTCCAGATGCGGCAATTTTACTTGTTAACGTACCCATTCAACCAGAAATGAGCTTCGTCGCTGAACACAATTTTTCGATAAAAATGTGGATCTTCCTCCAACTTTGGCAGCGCCCATTCACCAAATGGGAAACGTTGTGGGAGGTCGTGTGGCTTCAATTCTTGCACCAGCTGTATCTTATAAGGTGTTACACCCAAATCCTGTCGCAAAATTTTCCACGTAGTGGAGTAACAGAGGCCCAATTGCTGCGAACGGCGGCGAATCGACATTCCACGGTCATCACTAATACTGGCGGACACAGCCGCAATATTTTCTTCAGTCCTCACTCTACGTCTGCGTGTTGGTGGTTTAATGTCCAATAATGTAAACTGGGTTCGAAATTTAGTCACAAGCTTCCGAATAGCTCCCTCAGTAGGCCGACCAAATTGTCCATAAATTGGAAGCAGTGCTCGATGCACTCTCTTAACCGAGCATGAATTTTGATAGTAAAATTCAATAATTTGCAAGCGTTGTTCGTTCGTAAGTCGATTCATGGTTAAATTATAGACCAAACTGAACAAGTTTGACAATGACACAAGACACGATTCACGCATCATCTGTCAAAAACAGTGTTGCCAATAAGATACTAGCAAAGAAATCACCCTATATAACATGTTAGGAGTATTTTGTGCGGCTTCATCCAAAACATTTTGCCTAAGTTCTTCTAAATCGCTGAATCGATCTCTACAAGCTCTGCACTTCAGAAAACAAAAAAAGAAGAAATTTAGTGGCATTATATCTGGGGAGCGAGGTGGCCATTCCAGAGTGCCACGTCTTCGAATCAATCTCCCTGGAAATTGGTTACCTAAAAAGTGGATGACCCGTCTGCAGAAATGAGCTGGAGCTCCAGCATGCTGGTACCAAATTTCGTCCGCATTGTCATTTAAATTCCTAATTTCGAGTATTATGCGTTGTCTAAGGAGATCAAGATATGTTTGTCCCGTCAAATTGCCATGTATGAAAATCGGACCAATGACATTGTTGTTTAATCACAGATGTGATATAGGATGAGTCAAAATAATACAAAGCTAAGCTACGTAGACATACATATATTGACTACAAATATTGAGAGCTCAGAACTATTTTGCGTATAAGTTATGAATACAAAAAATGTAAGAATATAGATAAAAAGTTAATAAAGGGTAAACAATCAAAATATTGACTGATAATGGAACAAAAAATAATACAAAAATAATTCCTTAACAGTGTAAAAAACTTCTAATAAAATTTTCTTAATTCAATAACTATAGTAGCGTCGAAAAATTGACATATACCCTCTTCCAACCCCCAACCCACAGTTTTCAACTCCTTCGAAGATTTTTCTGGAAATGATTAGAAGCCTCTGAAACACAAAAAGCGAAGTTTAACCGACTTTCACTTTTTCGGTTTTTGCTCTAGCTCCTCCGCCACTGGACCGATTTCCAAACTTCAAGTTTTTTTTGTATTTGGTATAGTAGCATCTCTGTGTAAAAATTTTATCAGAACAGTACTTTTCAAATTACAGACTGGACAAGGATTCGCGGATAGGCAGACTTTATTCCAGAAGTTTATAGCTTGATAGGTGTCAAAGTTATAATATTATTTTGTATTTTTCCAAAGCATTGTTTGTACCATGATGATAAAACATCTCTATAACATAATGATCAAGTTGCTTTGGATAATATCTGAGTAGCGTTGCTATGGTTTTTAAGAATAACAAATGAGGATAGCAGCAAAACTAACAAACGGAAATTACCACAAAAATTGTTCAAAATGAGCACCACCTTGTCTAGCACACCCTCGAGCTCAACGAACTAATCCTTGCTGCTTCCATCTCATCTACAGTTTCCACTGGCGTATTGTAAACGCGTCACCCCAGAAGAAGAAATCCATAGGATTTAAATCTGATGATCTAGCCGGCCACGATACAGGTCCTGATCGACCTATCCACTGGTCTGGATAAACTATACTAAGTGACATATAAATCCGAACACCCAGTTTAAATGGTTTTATTTTAATAAAAGTTGGTGAATGTATTTATCTTACTGTAAATAACAAGTGAAAAAATTTTCAGCCTTATCAGTTGGACATTCCGGTTTTTATACTGCTTTTTTTTAATTCACTAACGCTCTAAAAATGAATATTTCAGTCGCAGTAAAGAATCAACGTTGGCGGATTTTGGTTCTTGACATCCTTTACGATCGGTTACGATGCCTAGAGTACGGAGACCTGTACGATTTCGTCAACTTAGTGAGTTTGATAGGGGCCGTATAGTGGGACTTCGGGAAGCTGGACTTTCTTTTCGGGCAATTGCAGTTAGAGTGCAAATAAGTGTAGACAGTGTGGTTAGGTGTTGTCAGGCATGGCTTCGAGAAGGCCGTACGCAAAGAGCAAGGGGCACTGGACGCCGCCGTAGAACAACAGAGCGTGAAGATCGCCGCCTAAGATTATTGGCCTTAAGGGACCGTTTTTCCGCTACCAGGTCCATTACAAATGAATAGTTTGCAGAACACGGAAGACCGATTGGCATGCGAAGTGCTTACCGACGAATGAGAAGTTTTGGCTTGTTTTCATACCGGCCACACTGGGTCCTCCCTTAAACTCGAGAACACCGACGTAATCGCCTTGAGTGGTGCAGGCAACGGTCACTCTGGGATCAGGAGTGGAACAGTATTGTCCTTAGTGACGAGTCTCAATTTTTTTTAGGCATGCACGATGGTCGTGCCAGGGTTAGAACGCGACGTGGTGAAAGGAGGAATCCACAGTTTTTTGTTGAAAGACATGTTCATCACGCTGTTGGAGTTATGTTTTGGGGTGCTATAGCTTATGGTTCCAGGTCACCTTTAATCTTCATCAGAGGTAACATGAACGCGCAGCGTTATATCCACGAAGTTCTTGAACCCCATCTTTTACCGTATCTTGACACCCTGGCAGATCCAACTTTCCAACAAGATAATGTCCGACCACATGTTGCAAGAGTCACAATAGACTTCTTTCAACATAATGATGTCACATTGTTACCATGGCCACCAAGGTCTCCCGACTTATCCCCAATTGAGCATGTGTGGGATATGATGGGTAGGAGATTGCTCAATTTGCAACGTCCTCCTCAGACTCTAGAAGCACTTCGAGAGGAGTTGGTGGTTGCCTGGAATGAGATACCACAGGAGGACATTGACTACCTGATCAGGAGCATGCCTAGGCGCGTTGGAGAATGCGTAGCACATCAGGGTGCATCCACACATTATTAAAGGTCAAATGGCTTTAAAGCAGTGCAATCATTTTGAAATTTTTATCATTTACTTATTATGCTTCATTAAGTACTTATACAAAATTTTATTAAAATAAAACCATTTAAACTGGGTGTTCGGATTTATATGTCACTTAGTATATATATTTAGATGCTCTCTAACTAATATACTACTCTTGCGTGTTTGTAATGGAAGATCTTCCAACAGAGTGCATAAATGTGAAGATTATGCGAGTTGATAGTCCTATCCCTTCCAAATCCTGCTTCGTCCGAAACTAATATCAACGAAGTAAAACCATTGTGGTGGTTAAGCTTGCGGTGTCATCATCCGCGCTTAAACCATGTACTTTTTGCAGGTGGTATGGATGGAGCAGACGGTCTTAAAAAATGGTATTTACTGTACATTTGGAAACTTGAAATTCTCGAGCCACATTCCTAACCCCAACTGGAGGATTTTCAAAGACACCATCTAAACATTTTCTTCAACTCCAGCTGTACGTACAGTTCTGGGAGCTCGACTATGTCGGCCCATACTACCTAAAATCCAATTATCTTTTACTACTCAAAATAAGGCTATAATCATTTCTTACCAGTTTCTCGTAACCGCTGATGGATTCGTCGGAAAGTCTTTGAATTAGGCAGGTGTCTATTAGAGAATCTGTCAGCGTATAATTTTCGTACTTTTAAAGCATTACATCTTGCCAATCCGTATATTAAATGCAGATCAGAATATCCATCAAACTCCATGATGTTTCAGAACTTATTATCAACTTAAAATTATTCATGAAGTTTGGAGCAATGTTATAACAACCATTAGAAACCATACCAACGCTACTTAGATATTATAAAAAGCAACTTGGTTATTATATTATAAAAATGTTTTATCATCATGCTACAAATAATGCATTGGAATCTTTAAAGATAAATATCTCGAAAACTACACTTCTAACAAGTAAGCTTTTTGTGGATGTACGAGAAAATAAGATTTTTCGGTCAGTTGCTGTATGCAGGGTAGCACAAAAACTCATTTTCATCTGCAGCATCTCCAGTTTCGAGATTTTCCAGCTATTCGCAATATGGTTAACAGGCGCACAGAATAATCGAGATTATGTCGACATCAAAAAATTCATATGTACTCTCCCTACCTCAACCCCCTATTTTAAACCATATAAAAAATCTTCTGAACCAAAAAAAATGAGCAATTTCTATTTTTTTTCGCATTTTTTCACCTAACTCCGCCGCCACTGAACTGGTTTTGAAAAACTATACAGCTTTTTCGTCCTTGACATAGTAACGATCTTCTGTAAAAATTTCATCCAAATCCGAGCTGTACTTTTCAAGTTATAGATGGGTTAAGCATCAACCGACAGACATACAGACAATATCTCATTTTCGAAATATTTCTCGATTACAATAGTTCCTCGACAGTGGCGTAGGAAGTAAACAGTGGATTTTTCTCAGAACGTGTGATTGAAGTTAGATACGAAGTCACTCAAATACGGGCAAAGTTGCTCATTTAGGTAAGCAAGAAATTTCCCACCAGGTATGGTAAACTACTAAAATAAGTTTATCAGAATGTAAAATTTTTATATATGTTTTACATCCATTTTATAATCTAAGTCAATGACACAAAGCTACCGACGTAAAACTGTTTGGTTTTCCAAGAACCATTGTATTTCCTACGTGTTTCCACTTGACCTAATTACAACCATACAAAGAAGTCGAAAATTACAGGCCGGGGCCCCACTTCCGTCAGACTTCCCTTTATACTGCGCTAACCCGCCTCCCCCTCCTTGTATTTTTTTCTACGGATAACATCGCACTTATACTATTAGGGCGGAGAAAGCCCTTTCCTCGTTACGGCTGACTGTACAGGACTTCCCGTGTTACAGGTGGAAGGGCAAGGTAACGAAAGCACGAACGGTTATTCTTTTGTGTAAATAATTCATTTCACCAGAACTGTTCTGATATTGGTATTTTTCTATTTGTATGTTTATGAGCTTGGTTTTTATCTTAATGTGTTCTTTGCAATCTTATATTCAATTTGCATCTCACTCACACTGTTAATGTACTCTACAGGGTGTTAGGGAAATAATATTCATAACTTTAAGAGGTGATTGCTTGCATTATTCTAAGCAAAAAAGTTCATTATCACTATGTCCGAAAATCAACCGTTTCGGAGCCAAAATACGCTGAACTTGTTTCTTTTTAGTCATAAAATAAATTAATTTTGAACCTTAATAATTTAAATTCATATGACGAGTAGCGTATAATGTATCAATACATCTATTTATTAACTGTATCTAACAAAATAATTTTCTTGCTTATTACATACAATTTTCTGAAGAAAAACAGACAAACAAAATCCCTCACACAACTGGCAACGTCGTACCCCGCCTGCACTGCATGTATCATCGCGTGTTGCCTATGACCGACATCGTGACGGTAGGCAAAAAATAAATACCTACATGGGGAAAAATTATTTGATAGCTTTTGGCATACGTTAATGCAAGTAATGTTTACCCGAATTTTATTATTCATTTTGATACGAAAGAGATGTTTTCGGTACGCGAGTATCACGATATGCTTATTCTTTACGGAGAGGCTTATTGCAATTCTAAAGAGGCTAGGCGCATTCACGAAGAACTTCATCCTGATCGAAGGCTACCAGCTGGAAGAACATTCGTAGAAGTATCCCAAAGACTTCTGGACACAGGGAGCGAAGTCCCTAATTTCAACAATCGCGGAAGGCATCGTGAAGTTGGAGTGGAAGCCGAAGAACAAATTTTGAATTTAATTGACGAGGATTCGACACGGAGTACGAGAAGTATTGCTCGTCAAGTCGGTGTCTAACACTGCATTGTACGTCGGAGCGTTAAAGAACAGTTATTGTACCCATACCATGTCCAGAGGGTTCAAGCTCTTTCGCCTGAAGATGTTCTACGAAGATCAAATTTTTGTTTTTGGGTATACAGCAAAGAAATCACAATTTTGTAGAGAACGTGTTGTCAACACATGAGTTTTGTTTTACAAGGAAAGGAATTTGGAATTTTCACCATTTTCATAATTGGACGGACGAAAATCCCCAAGCAATTGCACAGAAAAATTCGCCGTATGAATTTTCTGTTAATGTGTGGGCTATAATAATTGGTGACCAATAATTAATATGACCACATCGCTTGAACGGTGATAGCTAATTAGCTTTTCTAAGAGAAAATTTGCCCGTTTTGATGGAAGAAGTGCCATTGCAAACAAGAATGAATATGTGGTACTTGCACGATGGTGGAAAATTTAATTATTTATGCATCACTTTCCTCGAAAACGATTGATTTTCGAACATAATGACCTTTTTTGCTTAGAATAATGCAAGGAATCACCTCTTGAAGTTACGAATATTATTTCTCTAACACCCTGTATACACAATGGGCCTAGTTGAGTTTCTGTAGCGCGCACCATGTTATAAGACCTCAGATGACAGTGTTGCCAGGCATAGTTGTAGTCACCATCTCGAAAACTTTGTCGTTATGTATGAGTGCCTTTCAGACTGACAACTTACTTGACGTCGGCGTACAATTTAAATTGTCCTGTTATAAATTTTCAATATAAAATTCTACAATGCCCGGAAATAAGATCAATGGAGAAGGACGACCGCTCGTAGCTAAATTTATCAGAGTATTTCCAGGAAGAGAATGCGTACTGGAGAGAGCAGCAGATACGCTGAAGATTGAGATCTGCCCATGGTGCGGAGACTCTATCTGTTTACTTATTTCATATGGTGTTGATGACGTAACCGCCAACAACGGTGACTATAGTCAACGCCAAACAAAGTGGCGTGCACGTCATCAAGGTGGGTGTGTTGAAAAATTTACATTGTTGCCAAACTTTTTGTAAAATAGTAAAATTTATTATTTACATATCTAGGTTTATAAGCAATATTAACCTCAAATGAGAACAAAAATAATAGTATAATAAAATTATAGATCTGTACTTGCATAATCATTAAGTATGACAATTATTGATCAGATGACACTATGAAACTACCATATTTAATTGATAGCTTAAAGGTACTGAATAAAAATCCAAATGGGGTCCTCCAAATTTTATGCATGGTATTTATTTTACAGAATTCATACAGAAAAATGCATTCTAAAATTAGGTAAACTACTGGTGTAAGCTTTTTCTGTACAATAAAGTTAGTCGGAGTTTCTTTCTTCAGCGCTGTCTGAATCTGAATCTTCATCACTCTCAAAGTTGATTATTAAAGGTTCGATGTCTGGTCGATCAAAAATTCGTTCTCTTTCATACCATTTAAAAATTTCTTGCTCAGTATGTCGAACACTATTTTTCCACATGTCTGGGGTAACCGTTTGTAGAGCCTCGTTCCACATATCCAAACAGTCTTTTTCACTGTTACCATCTCTACCAATATGTCTGTTATAGTAACCTTTTGCTATGCCCCAAATTAACTCAATAGGGTTAAATATACAATGGTAAGGAGGCAGACGAAGAACTTTGTGCCCATGTTGTTCCGCCAATTCATCAATCACGTATATTTTAGTTGGTTTGTTTCTAAAAAAGCAGTTATTTCAAGAATAGGAATAAACAAAAGAAATATAAACTGTCGACCAAAATATATATAATTAAGAAGCATTATGTACCGAGCAACAATACTCAATAGCTCTGTTTTAAACATTGTGTTTAAAAATGGTATGTTTTGATTTGTCAACCAGTCTTGGATATTTTTTTGTCCATGCATTGTTGGGCACTTTGTTCAATATCATGCTGTGATAAGGGGCGTTATCCAGTATAATCATAGATGGACTCTCCAATTTTTCTAATAACTGATGTTGAAACCATTTCAAAAAAGTGTCCTGGTTCATCTCTCCATGGTAATCGCTCAATTTTGTTTTCGAAGAAAATATCGCTTCACTACCCTCAATAAACCCATTTTCATTTCCAGCATGTAATATAATGTATCTAAAATATATTAGTTTTAAATTTTATAGTGCAAATTGTGTAAAAGTACATACCTTTTACCATCTGTTTTAATAGCTTTCACGCTTTTTTGGTTTCCATTTTGCCAAGAGCGACCTATGGTCCCATTTTGAAATATCCAAGTTTTATCGAGGAAGACAAACTGGTATAAGGCCTCAACCTTGGCTTGATTGTATTGCCTTAGAAATTCCACCCTTTTCAAAGCTATACTTGGTAGTTCCATGAGCCCTCGTCGCGGATTGTCCTTAAGCCACTTAAATCCAAGATCTCTAAGCAACCGCCTTAAAGACGTGGCACTACCATCAAATAATGCCCTATCTCTTAATCGAGACCATAAAGTTTGTATCGTAACTTGTTCTTCTGAAACCATGTGTAATATGACATTATAATTTAGTTAACAAATTAATGCAAATTTCTGATAAGTTATTATAATAAGATCTTACTTTTGTGATACATATTATAGATCACTTCTCGAATGGCACTTGTATCCAATGTCGCTGTGTTGGTTACACGTTTAATATAACTCCGCTTTTTCTTGGGCGATTCTAAATTTGCATCACTTTTCACACCCTCGGAAATACGACTAACTGTCCTTAAACTAATTTTTAAAGCAGCAGCAACACGCTACAAAAAATGAAATAAAATTTCACTATTATTAATATACATTACATATAATTATTAGTAACCTACCTCTTGAACAGCATTTAAAGGCAACAAAGGCCCGTTGTTGTCCCTTTCTTGCTCAAAGTAGTGCATTAACGAGGCCACGAGTTCCTTACACCAACTATTTAACTGTTTGGGCATCTTTATATACCAAAATTGCCTTTATCTACTCGTAAAATGAATAATTTTGTTTTGAAACAAACAGTTGTTGATTTACAGTATGCGGGGCCAAAGGATTTATAAAGATTTGAAATGCCACAAATTGATTCAGTGTCAAAATTAATACAAATGTCAGTTCCCAGTTTAAATAAGTTTCAAGGTGACAATGTGTCAACGCTGCGAAATCGGTTTAGTGCGTTTACATGTCGATAAGTGATTGGAGCGTTTGCAAAACATTTTATTTCGCATAATGCGTCTAAATTTATCAGAAAGCAACTTATGTGATATTTTAATAACAATGTTTATATGACTATTAACCATAATAAGAGAGTAATGACCATTTTACAATTTATATATCACATTAATATGAAACATCAATAGAGCAATTGTTTGTGATAGAAACCTAGGCATTAGGTCGGGGAATTTTTATCGTGATGACGTGCACGCCACTTTGTTTGGCGTTGACTATACAACTATATAGTCGATAAATTGTGAACTAATAATGGTAGAAAAAACGAAGCTCCGCGATTGGTAGGAGTTTTCCCTAGCTATACAATGGCGAACTTGAATTTGGCCCAGACTATTATGACCTTCAAGGTCGAGTTCACGGTCAAACCGAGGTACGGTGATATACCCAGCCAGTTGCCCTATAGGGAAGCTACCTAGGCATTATTCCCCCGGATATCCAATGATGACCTTGGATTG
The DNA here is from genome assembly GCA_963669975.1 of Acanthoscelides obtectus. Classification (NCBI taxonomy): domain Eukaryota; kingdom Metazoa; phylum Arthropoda; class Insecta; order Coleoptera; family Chrysomelidae; genus Acanthoscelides; species Acanthoscelides obtectus. Next base: position 106,113,928 of record CAVLJG010000001.1, read on the forward strand.
ACCTTGGTTATGACTTTCAAGGTCCTTTGAAGGTCAACTATTTTTTGATGGGACCCTATACTTTTGACCGCGGAAATGGAGAAACTTGTGTTCGGATATGTCTTTGATAATTATTGTAACTCGACATTGAAGTGCAAGGTAAACTTGTGTTTGACGTTAATGGACATGGGCGAGGTCAAATCCAAAGTCACCAGCGAATAGCTAGGAAAAACTCCTATCAAACGCGGGGCTTAGTATTAATTCACAAATTATCCTGGGGAGCGCCTACTACAAGTGAAGAAAGCTTACATAAAGTATAAGGGTAAGACTTTACTTTAGCGCATATTGCAAATATTTCATTCCTTATTTTAAAACGAAAGCTGTAACTTTCACGAAAATATCATTTTCTCTATAAGGAACCTGCTTGCTATTTTATAGAACTTCAAAGTTGCAATTTTGCTGGTAATATTCTAGAGTAGAATACTGTTTTATACGCTGTTTTTTTTACCCTGTATAGTACTAAGGAAAATAGATGTGAAACTGTAAAAAATCTTTGGTTTTTCAATGAAAAACTTTAAAAACTAGCCATATAATAAGCTGAAATGACAGTTCCAAATACATACCCTGGCGCATGAAGGCAGCAGTTCTTCTTTTTTATTCGTTAAAAAGTAAATAAATCAGCGGAAGTGACCATATCCAAGAAAAAATAAAAAATCTTTGTTTTTTGAAAAAAAAAATTTCTAAACTAGCCGTGTAATAAGCTAAAATAACAGTCCAAAATATATACCATAAATGATGATATTTACTTGGTAAACTGGGTAGAGGTGCTGTGTTGAGAATCTTTAATGTCTTCTTGAAATTCCTTAACCATTTTGTGTCGCGTATTTTTAATGAGATTAAGGCTTTTGCGTTTATAAGAAATATTTGAAAGTACAAATAATTTGCAGTGGCCATTTTTTTATAATGTTCATTTCTTGACATAAGATAAATGATGTGACTTTTTCTTGCGAGAAATACGTAATAAAAAAATGAGGTTATTTGTAAACTAAAAGTCTTAATTTGTTGCAAATGGATTGTTTTATAAGAACTTGTCCCAATCTTTACTGAAAATTAGATGAAGTTTTGAACAGTACGTGTCTAAACAGTGAAAAATGCACCAGCGGCTTGCGTGATATAAAAAATTCAAAGAGCTCCATCGGTTATTACATATAAAAATACCCAATTTAGACCACGTCACCGGGTCCACCCAATATATAATCGTTCAGCATTAATGTTAAATAAAGATCAACGAACACTTCATGAGAGCATCGAAAAGCTTGCAATTTTTTCTTTGTTATGTATTCATAATTTAGTGACTGGCAATGGTACTCTTTCAGTAATTTCTCATATATATCACATCTATTTAGGCATATTTTGTGACATCAGCTTCACTTTAAATAATTCTTCAAATACATACATACAAAAAGTAAACAGACTATAACTATAATATAGGAAAAACAATAACCGGAGTAATTTTGTGAAAGGCATAAGACATTCTTCAAAAAAGTGTATTTTCATCATTAAAATAATGCAAAATTGCATTGTTGCGATGAAAAATGTCTCAGTAATATATAATTTTAGTTATATTCATATAATTTTGAGCACTCTTGCGTGTAAACAAGAAGCTTATAAAGCAGTATTCTACACCACAGTATTATCCAAAATGCAACTTTGAAGTTTTATATATATATATATATATATAGTATATATATGTATATAGGGTGACTTTGAAGTTGAGTCATTAATTTTCAGATAATGATTGTAGAAGGAAGATAAACCAAAATATGTGTGTAAAAATAAAAAAAAAATAAAAAAAATGTTTACCTTGTTTTATAAAGTATCCTCCCGACAAGTATTTCAGTGCGGACCTGTATTTGATCGTGAGGTCCCCTGTGAGGTCTTAAGTCACCTGATTCACAAGCCCGTTGTACTACATTAACAAAGGCACGAGGGGTTGGTTGCACTCGATTGGGAAACCGATCCGCATAAACATGTGCCATTTTTTATTTCGTTTGAGCCACGCAACACATACCACTATTCACTGACACTAACTGTATACAAATGAATGAGATACCTGTAAAAACATCGTTCCAAATTCTTTCGCTTTTTTGTTTCCGATGCGATGAACCGATACGGCGGATTATATCCATTGTCGCCAAACACGACCACATAATATTGTTATTGAGACAGGGCGGTACTCAAACTTCCAAAGGGCTATAACTTTGTTACTTTAATTTTACCAGGAAAATGGTAAAGGAAAAAAACATTTCTTTTGATCAGATCTACTCACTGTTAAAATAAATGACTCAACTTCGAAGTCACCCTGTATATATATATTTGCGATATGCGCTGAAGTATAGTTCAGCCTGTATAAAAATTTTCACTTTTCAAGTTAGGTAATATGGGTGCGGTTTTCGGTAAGCTCGTGCCCAATTTTTTCGGAAGATCGTACAATTTTTCGGTAGACGGTAAACCAAAAAAGAAAAGCTCACAGTGGATTGAAGATTGAATACGGTGGGGTATTTTGCTTGAGCTCGGTTTTTGAAAATTGAAGAGTCGTCCCCCCCGCCCCGGATCATGAAGTGCTGAAATGCCGATATTTGAAAAATTGAAAACCGGAGAGAGGCACTAAATTCCATTAATCGAGTGGAAAAGGGAAAAAAATTGTTGTATGTAATCACATATTTTTTGAGTTCTTAGTTCATTTCAGTTAGGACTTACTATTATATGACTATTGTTATACCTTCCAATCTGCGCCACTGGCCTCTATATTCCAAATCCGTTGTTAAGCTTAAACAGTATCGATTAGCCTTTCTTTTGTGGATTTTTTTGTTCGTATCCCGTTTAAAAACAACCCTTCCTGACTGAAAGTAAAACTCCTACAGGACGGCTCTATAAAAGAGAATATCCATTAAGTGTTATCATTGGAATACTTCTAGCTTGAAGCTGTCAATTTAACTATGCAAGCAACTATGTCTGATCCAACGATGAAGTCTGGTATCAAACGGAAGAGAAGAGTGAAATATTTGTGTCTGTGGATAATAATGAAAATAGGATTTAGTCGATTTGAGATTAGGAACAATTTGAATTCCAAACTGACAGTTCTCCTTTGATCTGACAAATGATGCCAGCAAAATATTTGCACCCAGCATGGAGAAGAAACTAACACAATGCTGTTCGTGATGTAAAAACGTCACCGAAACTTACGCCTGAGCTGCTTTCAAGTGGCCCTGTTGAGTTACTCTAAGTAAGTGGAAGTAACTCAGTAGCGTTCAGCACCAATACCAATCCAATGCACGCTGTATGGCACTGTTCCTGGATCAGTGCGGGAGCGTATCACACTCAAGCCAAAAATTACTTGAAAGCATGAAAGCAGTTGCCATGTTAGGGGATTTTAATTGCAGGTTTTGATAGACAGCATCCTCACACTCTTTGAAGCAAACCTACCACTTTTCATTGAAAAACTGTGATTTGGGGGAGTTTTTAAAAGTAACCAGTTTGAGGGTTTTTTGTGTTTGTTCTGAGGAAATTCTGACTCCCCCCAGGCAACGCTATGTTTTGACAGATCCGCCATATGAACACTTTCCTTAGTCCATCCGATCGCTTGAATCTACAGGTATCTGTTTTCTTTTTTTATAAAACTCAGTTAGGCGCCAACTTTTGGGGTTGCTTTTTTTCTCATTTCGCTGGTTCTTTTGGTATATAGGATCTTTGCACTTCTGCCAAACATCAGCAGACCCTAGCAAAACACAGATTTCTCCTGTATTCCACCATCATCCGATGATATTGGCTACTTTCCTAGTGTTGAGAATATGTGGATTAAATTGAAATTATGTGATCAAACTCTTGCCTTTGGGGTAATTTACCGAACTCCCCGTAACATTGTTGATGAGGCCATTGATTTTTTTGATAATGCTCTCTCTTTTCTGTTACCCAACTTTGATTATGTTGTAGTTGTTGAAAATATTAATATAAATCTTTTAAGTTCAGACAACAAATTAGAAAATTATTTAAATGCATATGGATTCCATCAAGTTATTATAGAACCTCTAGAATAACTAGAACTTCGAGCAGCCTACTGGATCCCATATTTATCAATGATCTTCAAGTCTGTTCAAATTCTGGGACTATAAATATGGATTTATTAACTGATTATTTTTTAGTATTTTGTGAAACAACTTTGCAGTCTAAAGAACCTAAGCAAAAATTCGTTAAATTCAGAGACTTTAAAAATTTTGATATTTTATCAGATGGCCTAAAATTAATTTTTGGTAAGCATGCACCTCTAAGAATTGTACGTGTAAATAAACCGCACGCACCCTGGCTATCATCCCAGCTTAAACGTATGATGGAAGAGAGAGAGAGAGAGAGAGAGCTTTAAATCAGTTTAAAATTAATAAGACAGAAGATTCCTGGAAACGCTACAAATAGCTCAGAAATTCAACTTTGAGTCAAATTAGATGTGAAAGAGCAGCATATTTATTATCGTCTTCTAGTAGAAAAGTGCAAATATTTTGGTTTTTCTGACTCTGCCTCAAAAATGATTCAGAGCTTATTAGGAAATCGATATCAAAGAGTACACATTGACATGATTCTATCTTCCAAGTGCCTCATTTCCTCCGGAGTGCCTCAAGGGTCTGTACTTGGGCCACTCCTATTCATTTTGTATATTTCTGATCTCCACTCAGTTGTTAAATATTGTAATATCCAATTCTTTGCCGACGATTCACAGATCTACAGTCGTTTCCATAATCACGACATTCGAAATGCTGAATCTGAGGTAAATGAAGATATAGCATCTATTAGAATGTATGCAAAAAATCATAACCTTCAGTTGAACCCTTTAAAATCGAAAGTCATCATTTTTCACCAAAACTATTGAGAAGTGATGCCAAAAGAAATTTTAAAGTAGAATTAAATGGTGAGACTGTATTAGTAAGTGAGTCAGTGAAAAACTTTGGCGTAACTTTAGATGAATGTCTAAATTTTATATACCACATGTAAATAATATAAGTAAGAGTTGTTTTTCAATTTTACGTCCATTATATCTTAATAAACAATTTCTTGACTTCACAACTAAAAAAATCATGCGTGAATCTTTGATAATGTCCAAAATTAGTTATTGCGATTTAGTTTATCTTCCATTTCTTGGCTCAATATCTCTAGCACGTCTCCAAAAAATCCAAAACTCATGTTGTAGGTTGATCAATAATTTGAAAAAATATGATCATATCAGCGCCTTTTTAAGTGACATGTAGTGGTTGCGAATAAATGAACTGTGTGAGTTACACCTAGTTACTTATACCCACAGGCTTTTGCTGTCATCCATTCCGCCGTTTTTGAGGAATAAGCTGATATCTAGAAGCAATATCCATTTTAGGGACATTCGATTCACTGAAACACTCACAATGCCCATCCACAGGACATCATTCTTTCGTAAATGCTTCAATTGCAACGGAATTATTTTTTACAATGCTCTACCTCGATCCACAAAATTGCTATCATATGATGAATTTGAAAGACATATGAAGAAATTTATTTTGAATAGAAATGTATGAACTAGTCACCTCACACAAAAATATTTCCAATAAAGAGTTCCTTTGTTTTGTATGACTGTTACAATTTCATACTTTTAAAACATAAAATATTGAATAGCCTTCACTTATATATGTTATATACTATATTTTTTATACACCTACATTTTTAAACTTCTAACTTATTAAATGTATTAGTGTTTTTTTGTATTGTTTTTTCAGTTTTCCTTTTTTTTGGGGGTTAAATGGCAGAGTAGCATTATGCTAAACTTCTCCCCCTAAATAAAGACGATTTATTATTATTATTATTATATTTCCTTTTTTGTCAAATGCATGCGCGGAGACCGACTCAATTTTCCTCATTATGCGTATCGGCTAATAGTATAGAACGTGAACACTGATTGTTGCTCTACGGGCACATTGGATGAACAGTTTGTACCTGTATATCTAGGTACTTTGGAAAAGATTGTAGACAGAAACTTGGTGAAAGGAATCTTATAGATCTTCATAATCAGCACGCCTACAAACAGTGTCGCTCAACCAAGTCAGCCCTACATGCTGCCGTGGGAAAGGTGGAAATAGCTCTTCAACGCAAAAGAGTGGCTCTAGGAGTATCTATCCTTTGTGGGCAGGAGGAGCTTCAGCCTTCATCGTCCGTTGGGTGAGGTCAGCAGTTAGAAGCCGCAATGTCAGTGCAGTCTTGGGGAATGTCCGAGGTGAGCCGGGACAGCTGCTTTTCCCCTCGATCTATTTAGACTAGCTAGTCATCTTCACCAAAAGACGGAAGATGGAAAATGTGAGTCAAAAAGTTAATCATATGGCATGGTGCTGGATTGTAAGTTGTCATCGAAGCAGCATGTCGACTACATCTACAAGAAATCGGCAAGACTTGGGAATTCAGACCAAAGGTCCTGTATTGGCTGTACACAACGGTGGTAAGACCTAGTTCTGGAGGCAAGCTTGCCAAGATTCAAAGTCTGCTGAGGTTAAGCCATTCAGCAGCCCATGACGTCATCCTGGGGCTGTCGTCATTGGGCATCTGCATAAAGAGGGAGGCCATGTTGGCATACTCAAGGATCAAGGTCGTGGACGTGACGGAGAGCATTGAGGGATCCTATTCCAAGGAAACAGGATACAGTTAGGCCTGAATACACTTGGAGCCACAATGATCTTCCAGGCAGAGATATTCGCCATCTTAATGGTGGCATTACTCAGAGGAGATCCAGTGGAGCAGATTCATATGCTTCGACAATCAAGCAGCGCTGAAGACAGTGTTAAGGTCTAATCCGAAGAAGTGATTCTGCTTTGGGTCCCCGGATACGGTGGAGTGTCGGGTAACAAGAAACCTGATCGCCGGGCTAGGCTGAGAGCTAGAAGTATTTACAACGATTTCTAAGCTGGGAACAGCGTGGCGAGAGAGAGAGAGAGAGAGAGAGATGTCTGCAGGCAAGCCAATAGGTTCGTAGTGGGCTCCAATAAATGTCGGACGTGCTGTCTACGACAGGGGTGGAAAATCGCTCAAACTTTTGTAGGGGTCGTCATCGTTCATTGCAGACTCACAGACACCTATATTTTTTGAGGGTGAGGAGAGACTCAACCTAACCGATTTTCTGGGAGGAGGACAAGACAGCGTTCCACTCTCTGGACTATTGCCTCATATATTGCTGTCTAAGGCCCGTATCGTCAGTCGTCCCTACACTTGTAGGGCTCTTTTATGGCCTCCTTGATTGTCATAGTTTTCTACTTGTCCGTGACAGCGCTCTATTTTGAGGTTATGTCACAAACATCTATTTGCATCAAATTGTGCTTGCTTTTGAGTTATATCATGTTTTATCAGCCTGAAATTTCCTACAATTTAAAAAGAAAACATATCTTCACAATAGGAGAGCGCTGACGCTGACACGGGTCAAGTGTAATCTAGAAATTTTTGAAGGAGAGAAAGGCGTATGACAATCAAGGAGGCCATAAACGCGCCCTACAATTGTAGGGACGACTGACGATACGGACCTAAGATCTGACATATTCGGGTACATGGATTTTGATGGCTGAGTTGCTTACTCAGAGAATGGTCAGACATCCTTTTATTTAGAGATCAAGAAGGTTTGACACATTGGGTGAGTTAACATGTTGCCTACTTGGCTGGCTTTGCCGCTCCACTGCTACTATACTAAGTGACATATAAATCCGAACACCAGTTTAAATGGTTTTATTTTAATAAAAGTTGGTGAATGTGTTTATCTTACTGCAAATAACAAGTGAAAAAATTTCAGCCTTATCAGTTGGGTATTCCGGTTTTTATACTGTTTTTTTTTTAATTCAGTTACGCTCTAAAAATGAATATTTCAGCCGCAATAAAGAATCAACGTTGGCGGATTTTGGTTCTTGACATCCTTTGCGATCGGTTACGATGCCTAGAGTACGGAGACCTGTACGATTTCGTCAACTTAGTGAGTTTGATAGGGGCCGTATAGTGGGACTTCGGGAAGCTGGACTTTCTTTTCGGGCAATTGCAGTTAGAGTGCAAAGAAGTGTAGACACTGTGGTTAGGTGTTGCCAGGCATGGCTACGAGAAGGCCGTACGCAAAGAGCAAGGGGCACTGGACGCCGCCGTAGAACAACAGACCGTGAAGATCGCCGCCTGAGATTATTGGCCTTAAGGGACCGTTTCTCCACTACCAGGTCCATTGCAAATGAATGGTTTGCAGAACACGGAAGACCTATTGGCATGCGAAGTGTTTACCGACGAAAGAGAAGTTTTGGCTTGTTTTCGTACCGGCCACACTGGGTCCTCCCTTTAACTCGAGAACACCGACGTAATCGCCTTGAGTGGTGCAGACAACGGTCACTCTGGGATCAGGAATAGAACAGTATTGTCTTTAGTGACGAGTCTCGATTTTATTTAGGCATGCACGATGGTCGTGCCAGGGTTAGAAGGTGACATGGTGAAAGGAGGAATCCACCTTTAATCTTCATCAGAGGTAACATGAACGCACAGCGTTATATCCACGAAGTGCTAGAACCCCATCTTTTACCCTATCTTGACACCCTGGCAGATCCAACTTTCCAACAAGATAATGCCCGACCACATGTTGCAAGAGTCACAATAGACTTCTTACAACATAATGATGTCACATTGTTACCATGGCCACGAAGATCTTATCCCCAATTGAGCACGTGTGGGATATGATGGGTAGAAGATTGCTCAATTTGCAACGTCCTCCTCAGACTCTAGAAGCATTTCGAGAGGATTTGGTGGTTGCCTGGAATGAGATACCACAGGAGGACATTGACCACCTGATCAGAGGCATGCTTAGGCGCGTTGGAGAATGCGTAGCACATCAGGGTGCATCCACACATTATTAAAGGTCATAGTGCTTTAAAGCAGTGCAATCATTTTGAAATTCTTATCAGTTACTTATTATGCTTCATTAAGTACTTATACAAAATTTTATTAAAATAAAACCATTTAAACTGGGTGTTCGGATTTATATATCACTTAGTATACTACTACTACTATATATGTATGTAGATACTCACTCAAAAGTCTTCATGGCAATACACTTGATATGGACGCAAGTTAGAACCTTACCTGAAACAAGAAACATAGAGTTACATGTATATTTTGTTTTCGAAATCAAGTACATCAGCTTGCAGCAACAGCTGTTTGTTTCTTTGACCCACCCTATAGAAGCAAGGGATAGTTTTTGCTTTTTTAATATTTCTGGGTCAAGACGCAGCGTGACTGTCAGATTTCACCCTCTCCATTGCTTATTCCGCCTTTGGGGGACCCTTTTTGTGACTGGCAAGTAAAGGGCGGCTGACTTGAAAGGTAAAAACCTAAAATGGACACAAAAGAACCTACAAGCAAAAACATGCTATGGCGAAAATTAGGTATTATAAGGGCGAAAATGGATGGAAAAAATGTTTGATAGTATAGCCCAGTTCAATTTGAATTAGGTTCTGCCAGTAACTTTAGCATGGTGGAATGCATGTAAATTGTCGATCACATTTCTGATCACATTCCAACTGTGAAAAATAACATATTAGTTTTTTCGATGATACCTACAATGTACATCACACAGAACCATGACACTCAGTTTCGTCGGCCTGTCTGTCCCCTAACCGTTGACCCCTATAATTTGAAAGGTTCCGCACGGATTTTGATGCGATTTGATGCAAGATAAATACTATGCAGAAAGGGACGTAAAAGTTTTGTGGGTTGTGAAATTTGAAGGAAATGCGGCGGAGCAACGAACAAAATAAAATATATTGTCCACAAAAAATTCGTCTTTGACGCTTTCCAGACTTCTGGTCTTTGTAGGGGTTGAAAGTTAGGGTTGCAGGTTATAAACAGTAGGGATTGTAAATTTTTCGTATTAGAAATTGTCGAGAAGTTTTGTAACCGAGTTAGGTACAAGGTATATTTCGAAGGAAGCAATACTGCGAGTAGGATATAGGCTAATTCTCTTATACAAATTTAGATTTAGAACCTAGGATACTTACGAGACAGAATAACACACTGTCCATGATCTTCCACCTACAGGCTGAGCAAGCTTTTCAAACCTTTTAGTAATAAGTAGTAAATATGTTAAGCCCATATGTCACAATTAAATTTTTGATCCTATTTCTTGACAAGAATTAGACAAGAAAATCATGGAGACGTTCTGCTGCTCTCTCTGCCACGATCACATTTTGTACCAGATCTATACTTTCTGTTTGAAAAGTTGACATACATTTTAAAGCAAATATTCATGCGTAGTTTTGAAGTAGAAAAATATTGGTTACGGCATTTAGCCTAAAAAGAAGACAGCAGGAACTTAGGTTGTGGAGAAAATGTACATCCATACAGGATGTTCCTTAATGATATGCGAATATTTAAGGGCGAGAATCGACATGAAAAATTAATGTTATTTTGCTAAATAAAAATTATCTTTGAATTCCCCGTTCAATTTAAAATAAATCATCTTTCTTGAATTGTTTTCTTTCGATGCGCCATTTTTGAGTAAAAAAATAAAAACCGTTCTATTGTCTAACTTGCAAAATTATTATTAATTTAATTTGAACAATTAAACACATTAGGGGTAATGAACGACAACAACTGGCAACATAAACATAACACTGAAACCAACGAAATGATTAGAAAAATTGTTGAAAATGCCCTTCACTTAGTATGCATGCTTCCGCCCTCATTCTCATGGAGAATTGCGCACTCGTTGAAATATCCCTGGAGTATTTTTTCTCTATTCTTTCTCTTAATTCCTCTACAGTGTTAATGGGGCTTGTGTACACTAGTGTCTTAAGATAGCGTCACAAAAATAAATCTAAACTGTTGAGGTCTGGGGACCTTGGTGGCCATTCTTGGGGCCCACCGCGGTCAATCCAACGATTTGGATAAACAGTTTGTAAATAATTACGAACCGCTACACTGAAATGCGCTGGTGCACCATCATGCATGTACCAAATATTGTTTCTTATTACTAACGGAACATCATCAAGCAGCAAAGGCAACAGTTGTTGATGGAAATTGAGATAAGTCTGTCCGTCAAGTCGTCCCGGCAAGAAGAATGGGCCAATAAAGTGGTTGTCAATAATTCCTGCCCATAGGTTAACCGAAAATTGGTGTTGGAAATGGGTATTCGGTTACGACAGAGGGATTTTCTTCTGCCGACAAATGATTATTGTGTAAATTCTGAATGACATTTCGAGAAAAATTAGCTTAGTCCGTGAACAGAATCATTGATTCAAATTGCGGATTTTGTGTAATTTTTTGAAGATACCACTGACAAAAAGGCACACGCCTTGGAAAATCAGTGGGAAGTATTGCCTGTACTCTTAAAATATTTTAAGGATATAACAAAAAATCCACTAAAATTCCCCAAACAATTTGATGGCAAATATTTAAGTGTCTAGCGATCTTCCCCGTACTCATTTCAGGATGATCTTCGACTTCGTGCAGCACTGCTTCCTCAATTTCAGGCGTTCTCACACTTAGAGGTCTACCTGCAGATGTTCCTTTTCGGACAGAACCAGTTTCGACAAGACGACGATGAATACTTGAAAAGGTTCGACTATCTGGCAAAGCACGATCGGGATATCTCTGGTGATAAATCCGTCTGGCTTGATCACCATTACCGTCGTCAAGGCCATATACGTAATGCATTTCCGCCATTTCTGCATTTGAAAAATTCACCATTATTAACAAGATTGTAAAAGGTAAGTAATGAAAAAGATGTCACAGCGAACAGATTTGAATAACAGAGACTTGTCAGATGTCAAAAGCCAGTGACGTATTCCAGAGCAACTAGATATTTATTGCTAAATTGCATTCTTCAATTATTACATTAATTTTCTCGGGCAATAGAACGGTTTTTATTTTTTTACTCAAAAATGGCGCATCGAAGGCAAACAGTTCAAGAGAGATCATTTGTTTTAAATTGAACGGGGAATTGGCAAAAAACCATTGGCGTACCATTTTTTCTTAAAAAATATCGAAGTCAATACTCGTACGCACGCCACTGTTAAAGCCGAAATTTATTTTTGCATTGGAAAATATGCATCTTTATTAACTTTCACTACGTACTAAATATCAATGAAATATCTGAAGTGGTTCTGAAAATATTAATTGATTTCCATTTTTGTCCCAAAACTTCAACACCCAGAGTTTTTGTTAGGAAACATTCTTGGACCATAGTTAAATATTCGCATATCATTATGTATATTAAGCGCAACCACAAGCAAACAAATGTTAGTCAGTTACTAAACGACAATTGTACAAATGCTTTCGTTGGTAGCAACTTGGTTTCTAAAGTAGTAATTTAGCACACCAAAACAACAAGGCTCGGGTTTGTTGTATGAATTCCACACTACAACTATTTTGACTACTGAGCTGATATGTCGTATAATATAGTTGCAAAAACCCTTCTGCAACACTCCAAAATTCTTATAAGGTGTTGTATAAGTATGCTACAAGGTTGTTTTAAACACTCTTTATAGAGCAAATGTGCGGCAGGAAACAGATTTGCATTATAACAGAACTTTTACGGCTTAAATACTCTTTTGCTAAAAGCACCGCTTTGCTAGTTAGTCTTGTATCCTTTATGTCTCTTTTTACAGAGAAACAGAATACGAATATGGTTGGCTATCTTGAGGGTACAATGTGTCAATCAATGCTATGACATGTCATGCTATAGGCTATCTTATGTTTTAAACAGGCGATACGTTTTGTCTCCCAGAAACCACCCACACCATTTTTCTTAGCACCTTTTAATCAGTTTGTGCTGACGGGCTGGCTTTATCTCTTTCTACCTGGACCAGAGACGGACGGTATAAGTTTGTTTTAATCACTTTTTCGGTTCTCAGGGCGTTACCAATTTATAAACTTCGCTATAGACTGACAGTGTTAATTAAATTACAGATTAGTTCTATCCTACATTATGGATGTAATTTTGGATGGGTTCTAACTAGTATCCTAACTACTTAGTTATGAATGAGAGCTTGGGAATTTGTTTCGTGGTTTTTCTGATACATCCTTAAGAAAAGAATTCCAAACTTCTTAACTTTAGTATACTCGTATAATATACAGGGTGTCCAAATAGTGTGCCAAAGCTTCGTTAGTTATTAGAGTTGCAGAAAAAATATGATACAAAAGCTATAGGCAGAGCTAGCCTAAAATTATGTTCAGATATACAGGGTGTCCCATAAATTAGTGGCAATACTAACTAGTATTTATTTACCGAGACCGTATTTCTGTTGATTTTCATAAGCGCTTTTTATTATATTATATTATATTTCGAAATATATGGCCACTTTTTTGTTAAAATCATTGTACATTTGACTTTCCGTATCTTAAGCACACCTTAGATGGAATCTTTTTTATTATACTGAGTGATGGAAGCAGTGGTAGACATTCACGTCCAATATTTTTTACGTACAGGTTCCATCCGAGGCATACAGAGTCAAAACGGAAATATGTAATTTTATCGACAAATTTAAATGCAACATTGCCAATAATTTATGGTACATCCTGTAAAGCTGAAAATAACTCAAGGTTGTAGCCCTTAGCTGTGCCTACAGGTTTTTGTTTAACTTTTTTCAGAAACTCTAACGGTAACGACGATATTGAGATTTGACGCACTATTCGGACACCGTGTATATGGTCCGAATCCTACTTCTTGTAAGCATAACCCTTTTCAAGTACCGATAACAAACTTTTGCCACTGTTTTTTCTCTTCTGTCATTCTTCTTGCCTCTTGTGCTGGTACACCTTTTTATCCAGGATCTGTTCTATTTCCCCATTCCATTGGTCTTCCTCTTCCTCACTCAGGTATAACATGCGCCTACCATATCTTCTTCACCTGTCTTCGCTCATCCATTCTGTAGAAAAGACCAAACCAATGTAATTGATTCTGTTCGATAATTTTTGTTTCTGGAACCACCTCCAGCCCTTTCCTTATGTCCTCGTACCTAAGATGATCCATCCTCATGGCCCCCAACGCTCTCCTAAGGTATTTTATTTCTATCGCTTAACTTTCCAGTTTCTTGGTTAATGTCCAGGTTTCTGGCCCCCATAGGAGAATTCGGAGAAAGACGGATATATAGACTTTAATTTTAGTATCTCGAAATTTTTTGTTTGCATAGGAAACTGTAATTCATATATATATATATATATATATTTAATAATAATATTTAATAAAGACACACACATAAATATATAACACAACAATATAATTCCTCTTCATCAAGGACATCCTGATGACAGAAAGATGCACCTAGATGATGGTTCAAACCACCTGTAAGTGCTTTCATCATCCGGACTTACAAATGGAAAGAATATCCTATTTATTGCATTATAAAATACAATAAAAAAATAATAATCAACCTCAATATCTCGAAAAATAAATCAATCATACTATGATACAAGAACATCATTAGAAAAACATTTCAAATTGTGCAGCATTCTCAAAAATTCTCTGCAGCTGGTGCTAAATGTTTTAATATTTTTCATCTTTTCCAAGTGTTCTGGCAGAATGTTATATATCTTTGGTCCTATATAAGGTACCTAGGTCGAATATGGCCAGCCTGTAAATATGGCCACATACCGTTTTCCCAAACACGAAAGTTTGTTATGAGCTGAACGCGACCCTAAATTGTCGCTAGTGTCGCATGTACTCGAACGGCCTACCTGTCACCCATCCGTGCAAGCGTTAGCCGCTCAGCCGTCATTATAGTGAAAAGCAGTGTTGAGGTTATAAAAACAGTAAGTAAGTATTGTCCTGTATTTTAACGTTGTTTTCATTATAAATCTTTATTATTCACATTACGATGTTGTGTAATAATTGTAGTTTCATATTTGTTTGTATATTTATCAAAGTAATAGTGTGTTTTTCATTCGTGAATATGAAAACAAAAAATTTGGATGACTGCAAATATGGCCACCGTTTGGCCATATTAACAGTACTTACTGAATTGCTGACACGTTTTTTTGTTTTTTGTTTTAGACCATGGCACACTATAAATGTAAACGGCTTCGAAGTAACTGGGCAGATGCTAATATGAAATTAGCTTTAGCTGCAGTCAGAAGTGGTAAGATGAAAATATATACGGCTTCCAAGCATTATAATGTGCCAAGACGCACTCTGAGACGTTATTTACAAGAAAACAAAGAGACCAAATCTACTTTGGGCCGGAAACCACTTCTTAACCCTGAAGATGAAAAGATTTTGGAATCCCGTATTATTCGTCTGTGTAATGTGGGATATCCATTAACACAGCGTGTACTTCGTAGATGCGTGAAGACATTCTGTGATCAAAATAACAGTCCAGCGCCAAGTGGAGGCTTGATGGTGGGACGAGATTGGCTGAGAGGATTTTTAAAACGTCATAGGAATATCAGTAGACGAAAAGCACATAACCTAAACCCCGCAAGGGCACAAAAGCTGAATAAAGCAGTAGTTTCCGCTTATTTTAGTAAATTGAAGAAAATCTTAGTAGAAAATGACCTTATGAACAAACCGGAACGTATCTATAATATTGACGAAAAAGGTTGCCAGCTTAATTTGCATAAATCACCAGAAGTTTTGGCTGAACGTGGATCCAAGAGAGTACATTTGGTAGCACCCGAACACGGCGAGAATGTAACAATAGTTTCATGTGGCAACGCTTTAGGCAATGTCATTCCGCCCATGATACTCT
Organism: Acanthoscelides obtectus; assembly: GCA_963669975.1. Classification (NCBI taxonomy): domain Eukaryota; kingdom Metazoa; phylum Arthropoda; class Insecta; order Coleoptera; family Chrysomelidae; genus Acanthoscelides; species Acanthoscelides obtectus. The sequence continues at coordinate 106,129,671 of CAVLJG010000001.1, forward strand.
TTAAGGGCAAACGAATGAAGCCAGAATGGGTAGATTCGTTACCCACCGGTTCAGTAGCCCAAATGACACCCAAAGGGAGTATGAATTCTGAAACATTTGTGAACTGGACACACCATTTTGCAAAATTTAAATTGCCAGGACCTTGTTTACTTATCTTGGATGGAGCGAAGTGCCACTTAGACTATTCGATAGTTGAAGCAGCAGAACAATTCGACATCAAGCTTTTCTGTCTCCCGAGCAACACCACACATGAATTGCAGCCCATGGACAAATCAGTATTTCGTTCTTTTGAATATTACTGGGATGAAGAAGTTTTAAAATACTGGTCTATTCACGAGGACATGAAAATAACCAAACAAAGGTTTGGGATATTATTTTCCAAAGTGTGGGATAAAGCTGCGACACCTGCTAATGTCAAAGCTGGATTTGAAGCGACCGGAATTTTCCCATTCAATCCAGATAGGATTCCAGAAGAAGTATACGCTCCCAGCATACCTACTCATAATTTCGCAGAACCTGGAGCTTCTCCTTCTGAAAATCAAGAAAATGGAGATACTAACGACAGCGACGCTACAAATCTGTTAATTCCTCCTCAGGAAAATGAAGATACTAATGAAAGCCACGTTACTGATGCCAGTGGAAATTCTCCTTATCCTCTCCCAAATGAAGACAAGGGTAATTCAAATCCATCAAATGATTCCTCAGATTCACAGCCAAGCCAAGCAAAGCGTTGTGCTGCAACTCCAGACAACGCCTCTGATGATCATCCACAGCACCCAAATCAAGAAGATATATCGAACTTTATAGAACCCCTGCCAAGTGTTTATGACGATTACGACAGTAGCGATCACATTCCTTTGTCCAAACTAAAGCAACATAACAATAATATCGAGTCAAAAACTGAATTAAATGTAGTCTGCTCCACAACACTTAATGAGTCATATACATCTTTGTGTCAAATGTTAAAAACTCCAGAGAAAACGTCAAGCCCAAAAACTGCTCCGAGGGCAAAAGCTATCAATAGTCTCGCACAGGCGCTAACAAAATCAATGTTTACAGATAAAAATAACATGTCAGGGCCATCAAATGCTCCTAAACAAAAAATAGAAGATATACCAGGCCCATTTAAAGTGGCTTACCAAAAAAGAAAATATTCTGCTAAAAGGAACAACAGTGAAGCAGTAACTCCGAAGAAGGTTTCTAAACAGTCACGTGGTAAAGGACAATCTGAAAAATCTAAAGATTCATGGTACTGTTATGTTTGCAATGAGGACAGAATAGCAGACATGAGAATATGCTTTTTATGTGAAACATATGTCCATGAGGACTGTGTTGGATTAACAAAAGAAGATACAGATAAATTTGTATGCACTCGGTGCAGTCTGGACTAACCACGACGATGATAATGTACTGGATGTCGCCTAAACAATATCTTTTAAATAAAGTTGTATTAAAATCTAATGTCCATTTTTATTTCACTTATTTAGAAGTTATTTAAAATAATATATACCGTAAATATCGCCACATATATGGGCATATTTACCTACCCCGTCGGAAATATGGCCAAATTTCAATTTTTTTTCAAACTGTTTATGTAGAGCATTATTATACAATCCCCCCATACTAATATCCCATATCTCATTATAGATTCAACAAATATGCTTTATAATTTAATTTTTTTTATCGAGAAACTCACGCAGTAAATAAAATTTATGGATTAATTTTCTAACTCTACTCGATACATAATCAACATGCGGTTGCCACTTTAAATGTTGGTCAATAATGATTCCAAGATATTCAGTTTGAGACACTTCCTTAACAAAATAATTATCATACAACATAATAGTGCTGTAATCTGGCCTGTTTTTATTGGTCAATGAAAACGCAATATAGTTTGTCTTAGATAAATTCAATGCTAGTTTACTCTCTTGTAACCAGTCTTTTACCATACCTAGACACTGTTTTACACTTTACATCCTCCCAACTAGAACCTGCAAAAAGAAGTACAGTATCGTCAGCATAAGAAATAATTAAACCCCCCGTGCCCAGCTTTAGCATCTTATTTATATAAATTATAAAAACGAGCGGTCCCAAAACAGTACCCTGCGGGCCCCAATCGTTATTATTTTTCCATTGCTCGTTATTTTATTTAGTTTTAGCAGTGGTGATCTGTTTGAAAGATAATCCCTCGATTAGTTTATCGTGAGGAACCGTGTCGAAAGCCTCAGCAAGGTTAAAAAAAACAGCAATACTCTTGTTGTCATTATTCAGATTATTGACAACCTCAGTTATTAGACAACATGCAGACATAATTCTTTCAGTGATTTCAGTTTCTTTTCTTCCTTATAGTCCAGAGTGCACCGTAAATAATTAAATTGTTCCACCTGCTCTAAAGCCCTGTCCTTTATGGCTACTGGATCGTGTTGCAGTTTCTCTTTGTCACCCTCATTATTTTTGATTGATTTTTCTACAATGATCTTTATATCAATTTCCTCCAAAGCTGTTTCCCAAAACATTAAGTTTTGCTGTAGATCCGTAGAATTACCAGCAAAGATAGTCCATAGTCCAATTCTTCACGTACAGTAGTTCTTGTTTTCCCTATCACGTCGTTCATGACTAAACTGAACAAAATAGGACTTAATACATTCCCCTGTCGTAAGCCTCCTTCTGTAGTAAAACCGTCTGTTTGTATATTGCCTATTCGGACAAAGCCTTTGGTAGTTTCATATGTGCGTTTTATGGAATTTGGTAACAATGGACTAATTCGTTTGCTGATAGGGCTTCTACATCACTTTTCTTGGTATGCGATTGAAAGCTAAGCTTTTCTAGATATAAAAATGCGATTAAAGTTTCGCGGTTCTGGATCATTATCTTATCTGTCATCTGTTTTACTACAAAAACGTTATCGTGTAGACCGAAAGCTAGCCTGAGAGTCCAGGAGATATGGTTCTATTCTTTCAACCAATTTGTTATACAATATCCTTTCATATAGTTTAGCGATCACACTGAGCAAAGTAACACCACTATAATTCTCGCAAAATTTCTTATTCCTCTTCTTAAATGTCATAGAATTATGCCTATCTCTCACTCTCAAACACTTCGTGTTCATCATCTCAGGTTTTATATTGTCATTACCTGCGACCTTTTCAACTGCTAGCATAAGTTCTTCTAGTTCAATATCTTCATTGTTCTCCATACTTGTCTCTCTTGCCTGGTCTATTTATGTTTATATCCCCCCCATAAATGTCTAAAAGTATTCCTTCCATCACATGTCAATGTCTTCTTCTGTGTTAGGTAACCTCCCTGATTCTTCTTTTATCTGCGTTGAATTGCTGTTTTCCTTTCCCTTCATAGTCTCTAGCACTCTATAAAACAATTTTTGCTGTTGACTTCCATCCTCTCTCCAAATTCTTGCCATGATCTCTGTTTTGCTTTCTGTACCTTCTCCTTAAGCTTTTGTATGAATAATATGCTTCCGCTGTTCTTGAACCCAAGTACTTTTTCCGCAAAATGTATGTATTGTAGCAAAATATCTGAAATGTCTTTAGGACTTAATTCTACCTAATTTTCTTCAGAAATGCCGCATAGAAAGTTCATTGTAAATTTTTCATAGTGTATGTTCATAACAATAGAAGCACGCATTCATTGTGCAGTTTTAAAGCACAATGTGCCTCTATGCCTTAAGTTACGGGCGCATGATGATCCTGTGTCTTGTTACTTTGCCGGAGCATATAAAATAGTACAATCTGATTTAGATAAACGAGAGAAAGGTACTGGATCCTCAGGATAAAAATGTATTTGTAAGCACCTAGCAGATCAATAAGATTGCAATTCTAGAGAGTTATAAATAGTAGGATTTTTATTCAAATTAGAGCAGTACACTACGAGAACTAACAAAAAAATGTTCGAATATCTAATTTTATCTAAAAGCGTGTTTATTTTTGTAAGGTTAAAGAACACTTGTTTCTTTGAAGACTGTGAAATATATTGTTTGAACATCATATTAATAAAACTGTTTTCAAATAATATAATATTGAAATATAAAATCCTACAAATATTGATAACAATGCAACAAATATATGTCCGGAGATGACAGTGAAAAGAAAATAATAGCAGGCCATGGAAACAAAAAACTGTTTACAATTTGACGTTTTGATTTAAGAATCAATTCTCTGATACAATTTGCTTTAAAATATCGTCTAGTAAAGCAACAAACGATGCAATCAGGGTTTTAATCATTAAACTGTTTCATCAAGGAAAGGGTTTTTGGGATATTGCTAAACAAATAAATGTCGCAAAGTCTACGGTGGCAGATATTGTAAAAAAGTATGGAGACACAGGTTCAACTCAAGTTTCAAGAGAAGGTGTTGGTAGAGGCCGTGTAAGATCAGTCCTAGAAGGCAAATATCTCCTGTTCGTACTTTTAAAGTTAGTTGTCGAGCTACTGTAGGGACATAATAGCGAAATAATAATAACTAATAATAATTAACGTCTTTTATTTGTAATATTCTTACAGAAGGCGAGATTTAGATAATATATCTATCCTACCTAGATGGTTAGCAATACGAGATGTAAAAAAAACAGAATTTGTTGAAAATTAATACCTGTATACAATAACGACAAATTAAGATAATCTAAGTAAAAGCGTAAGGTAAATATGAGGCCACTTATGGGTTACAACAGATTTCGCTGCATATCAAGTAGAACTTCTTTCACTTTTTTCTTGAATTTGGATAATTGATTGGTTTCTTTTAAACTGCGGTCTAAAGAATTATATGATTTGATCGCATTGTAAATATATGTATTCTGAAATATATATGCTGTGGCGTGGAATTGAAAAAGTATCTCTATATCTAAGATTAATGCCATGCTATTACCTCTACGTATGAATTTGTTTACTAAATATGACGGTGTTTTTGAATAAAGAACCTTATGAGTCAGATTTAGGAGCTGGTACTTCTACATTTTATCAATTTTCATCCATTTGAGTTCATTAATGGCATTCGATATATGATCATACTTTCTGAGACCATTCACAAGTCTGCAACATGTATTCGTAATATCTTGAATACGATTTCTTGTTATAATATCTAAATAGGGATACTAAACCACTAAGCAATACGATATCTTTGAAAACAAGAAAGATTCACATAATTGCTTTCTGGCAGATTGATGTAATATAGCCTTATTTGCAAATAAAACTCTGAGAATAGCGTAGCACTGAGAAATCAGATAGATTACGTGTACAACAAATTTTAAGTCATCATCCATTATAATACCTAGGTTCTTCGAATGATCCACAGGAACTAATTTATTACCTTTTAAAAGTATGTATATGTCCTTTATAAGCTATTCTTTTTTGTTCTATTTGCGTATACCAACATATTTGTCTTCAAAGGGTTCAAACGAAGATTATGACTACTACTGAACTTTTCGATTTGGGAAAGATCTTGATTAATTTTTTTATTGGCTGTTTCCAAGTCATTACCCCTAAATGAATAGAAAATCTGAGTATCATCTGCAAAAAAATGTATGCTGCATGATTTTACCTCTGTTTCTAAATCTGAGACATATAGTGAAAATAATAGGGGTCCTAAGACTGATCCCTGTGGTACATCAGAACAAATTTTTCTGTCCGTAGAGTACTACTAATTTAGACGAACTTTTTGATACCGATTTTCAAGGTAGGTTTGAATAACCGAAAGAGGTTTTTCAGAAAACCCATAATAACTGTATTTAGACACAAGAAGTGGGTGATTAATGGTGTCAAATGATTTAGTAAAGTCAAGAAGTATGAGAGCTACTGCTTTTTGGTTATCAAGTGCCATTGTTATATTGCCTGTTAAATCACAGAGTGCCGAAGCTGTATTATGACCTTGTCGAAATGCGGATTGTTTAGATGGAATAATTTTGTTAGAAAATATACTAAGTGACATATAAATCCGAACACCCAGTTTAAATGGTTTTATTTTAATAAAATGTTGTATAAGTACTTAATGAAGCATAATAAGTAAATGATAAAAATTTCAAAATGATTGCACTGCTTTAAAGCCCTTTGACCTTTAATAATGTGTGGACGCACCCTGATGTGCTACGCATTCTCCAACGCGCGTAGGCATGCTTCTGATCAGGTGGTCAATGTCCTCCTGTGGTATCTCATTCCAGACAACCAGCAACTCCTCTCGAAGTGCTTCTAGAGTCTGAGGAGGACGTTGCAAATTGAGCAATCTCCTACCCATCATATACCACACGTGCTCAATTGGGGATAAATCGGGAGATCTTGGTGGCCATGGTAACAATGTGACATCATTATGTTGAAAGAAGTCTATTGTGACTCTTGCAACATGTGGTCGGGCATTATCTTGTTGGAAAGTTGGATCTGCCAGGGTGTCAAGATAGGGTAAAAGATGGGGTTCTAGAACTTCGTGGATATAACGCTGCGCGTTCATGTTACCTCTGATGAAGATTAAAGGTGACCTGGAACCATAAGCTTTAGCACCCCAAACCATAACTCCAACAGTGTGATGAACATGTCTTTCAACAAAAAACTGTGGATTCCTCCTTTCACCACGTCGCCTTCTAACCCTGGCACGACCATCGTGCATGCCTAAAGAAAATCGAGACTCGTCACTAAAGACAATACTGTCCCATTCCTGATCCTAGAATGACCGTTGTCTGCACCACTCAAGGCGATTACGTCGGTGCTCTCGAGTTAAAGGGAGGACCCAGTGTGGCCGGTATGAAAACAAGCCAAAACTTCTCATTCGTCGGTAAACACTTCGCATGCCAATAGGTCTTCCGTGTTCTGCAAACCATTCATTTGCAATGGACCTGCTGGTGGAGAAACGGTCCCTTAAGGCCAATAATCTTAGGCGGCGATCTTCACGGTCTGTTGTTCTACGGCGGCGTCCAGTGCCCCTTGCTCTTTGCGTACGGCCTTCTCGAAGCCATGCCTGACAACACCTAACCACAGTGTCTACACTTCTTTGCACTCTAACTGCAATTGCCCGAAAAGAAAGTCCAGCTTCTCGAAGTCCCACTATACGGCCCCTATCAAACTCACTAAGTTGACGAAATCGTACAGGTCTCCGTACTCAGGCATCGTAACCGATCGTAAAAGATGTCAAGAACCAAAATCCGCCAACGTTGATTCTTTACTGCGGCTGAAATATTCATTTTTAGAGCGATAGTGAATTAAAAAAAAGCAGTATAAAAACCGGAATGTCCAACTGATAAGGCTGAAAATTTTTTCACTTGTTATTTACAGTAAGATAGATACATTCACCAACTTTTATTAAAATAAAACCATTTAAACTGGGTGTTCGGATTTATATGTCACTTAGTATAAGTAGGCCCAGAGCTGCTTGTAAACAACGCATTTCAATACTTTAGAAAAAATTGGCAGTAGACTGATCGGTCTCAGTTGACCATAGTTAGTAGGATCAGAATACTTAGGTAGCGGAACAACTATAGCGCATTTCCACTGATTGGGGAAATATCCCCTCTCTAAACAGCATTGATAATATGTGTTACGTACACATTAATTTCAGGTATACATATTAATATCATATGCAAAGTTATTCCATCTGAACCACTAGAATTTGATTTTATGTTATGTATAATTTTAACAGCGGTGTCAATAGTCACTTTATTAAATTGAAATTGGGATTTTGAGTTATTTTTATTAGCTCGGTAATATGCAATTTTATCAGCACAACCAAATCACTATTCTCGAAAATTGAAATGAATGCCTCATTTATTAATATTAATAATGACGTCTTTTTCCTCTCCGCACGAGCGTTAATGCACGATTTCTGAAATATATAGAGGCGGCTGTACGATCACGTTTGAACTTTGGCAAAGCTTCAGTTCTGTGCTTGAATACAAGTTTAATATTATCATCCAACCAAGGAGCTGGAGCTTTGTATACACGCACTACCTTTTTTGGACAGTGAACGTTAAATGAGATGAAGGAGCAGCAAGAAATGTCTGATTTTCAATTTTATAAGGTACGTTGGTTGCATTTAAGGGAAATATGGCATATTTATGCAGTAAAATCGTTGCCTTAGGTAAAAAAGCCATTGCTTACGAAAAAAGAAATGAAAAGGCGATCAGGCTAAGGAACGGGCAATGTGAACTTACGAAGACTGGTAAAAGATCATTTTTGGCGATGAATCGAAGTTTGATGTTTGTGCGGGTGGTCATCGATTCCGGGTTACAAGAAACAAAAATAAAGTGTTTTATAAAGGCTACCTAAAGAAAAAAATAAAGTTTCCATCAGGTTTAATGGTATGCTGAAGCATATCTGCTTTTGGCGTTGAAAAATTTCACTTCATAGACGGAACTGTAAACGCAGCTAAATATCAAATATCCAAAACCACGAAAATATGGTTGCAAGATAACAATATTTCCGTTCTTGGCTGGCCTTCCAGTAGTCCAGATTTAAATATTATCGAAACTGTATGACACAAAATGAAACAGCAGTTAAGAAATGATCCACAACGAAACATTTCTGATTTTCGAGTAAAATTACAAAATATCTGGAATTCTTCACACAAAAAAGAGTGATATTGATTCAGGAGCATGAATTTCTATGAAATTATGATATTCATTCGATATCACAGATACTTCAAATGAGGTAATTTCGTTGTTTTAAAGAAACAGAGCACTTACAATCGAGAAATTGACCTTAATTCAAGGACATGTCTCAGCAACATATCGAAGTTACGGTCTTCAATTGAAGATACTTGTTCTTGAACCAAAATCCCTCTTTTTGTGTGTTTTGATGCTGAAAATTGCGAAAACCTTGTTAAAACTATGCAGGCCAGAAGTAACGCTGTTATTAATGCAAAGGGAGACGTAACGAGCTACTGACCAGTGAAGATCACATCGAAACATAGTGAATCAAAAACCCTTATAGACAATGGAAATCTAAGAAACAACATCTTAACCAGCGTTGTCCTCAAATAAGGCTTGTAATAGTCGGGGAACGGGCAAATTATTTATATGTCCTTTAAGCACGCTTCTCTCTCTGCTTGATTTAATCGCAAGCACATGCCATTTTCAAAGCCAACTATGAAAATATTAGTTTTTTCGAAATAACTTACGTTTGACGGTGTCGATGCATGATGTGCATGAATTCATCACGGAATCAAAATTAAACATTTTATCAACCTATGCAAAACTCTCAGTCTAGTATAGTTTGTCCCAGTTGACGGTTCTGGAGATATTAAGAAAAATGTTTTTTTATTTTTAAACTTCATTACCCCATATCCTTTAAATGAACCCCTCGAGGAAAAAATGTTGCTTAGAAGACCCCCCTTAAAATGCGGCCCTGTCTATGATGTTTTATTTTTGGTCACGACTTGTGAATCACCCTGTATATATTTGTATATTATATAGTAATTTGTGGAGTTGTAAAAGTTGCGATGTAATTGCTCCAGTTTAAATTCGTGCAGATCTTTCCTTTCATTAAAAAAGAAATATCCACTCCCTTCAACGCCATAAATTATATCCACCCACTTCTGTTTCCACGAAAATCCGGTTCAAAGTCTCTACCTGCAGTTGACTGTTCTTTTTATCTTTATTCAGCCGTTAAATTCCTTTCACTGTTGAATATAGGAACGATTGGGATAAATTCAACACAATACTGTAACAGGCAGGTAAATCAAACGTTGTTTCTAGGCGAGAATTGGGGTTTCCGATATTTATATTCATGGGTTTGACAATTAGAGGCGATTGAATATTTAATGCGTGTGTGGTGAAACACATAAATCTTTATCTTTATTGGCTAGATATGATAATGAAAGGGCTATGGCTATCGGTATAAAAAAACTGTTTATTGCTTAGCCTCCGCGCGTTGGTTCTATGTTCCTCGTTAAGTTGGAGCTGTCTGATAGGATCTCTTTAATCACATATGTATGTGAATATTCATATGAAAATTGCTTACCATAGATTTACTATGTGCTCTTTCAGCTAAATTGATTACTAGGTGTTATTTGTAACATCCAGAGTGATACCAAGAATGGGTCTCCAGTTCATAATTATTTGTTGGAGTCCCCGTTTTGGGCACTGTAGCTTTATAGTAGTAGTAGTAGTAGAAGTAGTAGTAGTATTTTATTCAACCAAAATATAAACACATGGCAAGTCACAAAAAAGAATGAACATGGAAAAAACAAAACTGTAACATCCGAACATACATTAATAAAATATGCATTAATGAATTTAAATTTGAAACTGTATGTTATAACGCATTGAAATAATTGACAAAATTAAAAATTATGTAAAAAACAATATTGAAAGATCCATTTTTAACGCTATGACACCTACAATTTAGAAATTTGCCAATAGAATAAAAAACATTTATCAGTTAGATAATTGAAAACCATTCTTTTGAAACTATAGTAGATATCAATATCTCTCAAATCTCTAGATAGAGCAGTATACATTCCTACAAAATTATACTGCGGTGACCTAGTGTAAGTTAGAGTCCTAAAACGATTTGATTTTAACCTGGCGATCCTTGTATACTAAGTGACATATAAATCTGAACACCCAGTTTAAATGGTTTTATTTTAATAAAAGTTGGTGAATGTATTTATCTTACTGTAAATAACACGTGAAAAAATTTTCAGCCTTATCAGTTGGACGTTCCGGTTTTTATACTGCTTTTTTTAATTCACTAACGCTCTAAAAATGAATATTTCAGCCGCAGTAAAGAATCAACGTTGGCGGATTTTGGTTCTTGACATCCTTTACCATCGGTTACGATGCCTAGAGTACGGAGACCTGTACGATTTCGTCAACTTAGTGAGTTTGATAGGGACCGTATAGTGGGACTTCGGGAAGCTGGACTTTCTTTTCGGGCAATTGCAGTTAGAGTGCAAAGAAGTGTAGACACTGTGGTTAGGTGTTGTCAGGCATGGCTTTGAGAAGGCCGTACGCAAAGAGCAAGGGGCACTGGACGCCGCCGTAGAACAACAGACCGTGAAGATCGCCGCCTAAGATTATTGGCCTTAAGGGACCGTTTCTCCACTACCAGGTCCATTGCAAATGAATGGTTTGCAGAACACGGAAGACCTATTGGCATGCGAAGTGTTTACCGACGAATGAGAAGTTTTGGCTTGTTTTCATACCGGCCACACTGGGTCCTCCCTTTAACTCGAGAACACCGACGTAATCGCCTTGAGTGGTGCAGACAACGGTCACTCTGGGATCAGGAATGGAACAGTATTATCTTTAGTGACGAGTCTCGATTTTGTTTAGGCTTGCACGATGGTCATGCCAAGGTTAGAAGGCGACGTGGTGAAAGGAGAAATCCACAGTTTTTTGTTGAAAGACATGTTCATCACACTGTTGGAGTTATGGTTTGGGGTGCTATAGCTTATGGTTCCGGGTCACCTTTAATCTTCATCAGATGTAACATGAACGCGCAGCGTTATATCCACGAAGTTCTAGAACCCCATCTTTTACCCTATCTTGACACCCTGGCAGATCCAACTTTCCAACAAGATAATGCCCGACCACATGTTGCAAGAGTCACAATAGACTTCTTTCAACATAATGATGTCACATTGTTACCATGGCCACCAAGATCTCCCGACTTATACCCAATTGAGCACGTGTGGAATATGATGGGTAGGAGATTGCTCAATTTGCAACGTCCTCCTCAGACTCTAAAAGCACTTCGAGAGGTGTTGGTGGTTGCCTGGAATGAGATACCACAGGAGGACATTGACCACCTGATCAGAAGCATGCCTAGGCGCGTTGGAGAATGCGTAGCACATCAGGGTGCATCCACACATTATTGAAGGTCAAAGGGCTTTAAAGCAGTGCAATCATTTTGAAATTTTTATCATTTACTTATTATACTTCATTAAGTACTTATACAAAATTTTATTAAAATAAAACCATCTAAACTGGGTGTTCGGATTTATATGTCACTTAGTATATTATAATCACGCTGCTCGTTTTGCCTGTTGAAGCTGTTAATGTTACGTTTAACATGATTTACACATTTATAAATAAAAGTACAGGTACAGTGATCAGTTTGTTGTCAATAAAGGCATGCAAGTTTCTCTGAAAGTGAGATTGAATAATAGTCTGATGATACGTTTTTGTAAAACGAAGACTCTACTTATGCCAGTTGCTCTAGCCCAGCATTATGACAGGTGGCTATATACAAATACATACCAAAGAGATAATAAAGAGTTTTCATCTAGATATTGATTCATGTGAAATAATGCAAAAAAGCTTTTGTTTAAATTGCAGCAGATATTGTTTATCTGAGATTCAAAAGTCATGTCAGCATCAAACCAGCTACCAAGGAGTTTAACATTGTCTACCATCGGCAATCCAAGTTGATTATTCAATGCCGTTGTGGTGACTGAAGGAATACTTTTTTTAATGTGAAAGTTGATTGCAGTAGTTTTATTTTTATATAATATCAACTTGTTCCTTTCACACCAAACCTGCATCTCTTCAAAAACTGTCAACATGTTCTGATAAAGTTCTACAACACAACTGCCAGAAACCGTGATTGAGGTATCATCAGCAAACATTGTGACTCTACCTTTTGAAATGAAATTTGGAAGGTCGTTTATTAAAGGTATAAATCACAACGGCCCCAACGCCGGTCCTTGAGGTACACCAAGGTAAACCGGGTATCTATCAGACATTGCTTTATAAATTTTTACAATAATACTTCTGTTGGATAAGTATGTTTTGATTCAGATAAAAATAATGGCTCTGAAACAAAGTGAATATAGTTTTTCTAATATAATATCCTTATTCAGGCCAGCAAAAGCTTTCGATAAATCAAATATGAGACATACAACGAAATTACCTTGATCTAGTTCTGAATAGACGTGATTTAAAAATTCAGAGGTAGCCGTCTCCATAGCCATGCTGGGCATCAGATAAGATGTCGGATTTTATATCAGTCAGTAATAATTGTATACATTGTCCGCTCAATGACCTTAGAAAATTCTGATAGAAGTTATATTTGTCTCTAATTTTCTATATCTTCCAGATTTCCCTTTTTGTACTTCAACGGATCAGCAAAAATTTCCATTTTTCTCTATTCTGAAACTTGGTATCATAAAGCTAATTTGAGGCGCTAATTCCGAGAACTGTTATCAATAGTTCTTGATGTTCCTCGAACCGCACTTGAAGTAGAAAAAACGGATCTTTCAGGGCGGTCTGTCATTTTCAGCTAAAAACTGACATCAAGTTAAAAATACGCGCATCCGATTTATGAAAAAATAAATTTTCTTGGTGGATAGCGTAAATACAGGGGGATTTCCAAATACCATTGAACTTTTAAGATTTTGCAATGCAAAATATTTTCTATGCCAAAAAGTCAGTTAAAATGGGAGCAAAGTTGCGTATTTAGGTTATTATTAAAATGACACTTAGAACGTTTCACAGTTTTGAATATCTTCGGAGATAGTCGGAAGAAACCGAATTTTCTGAAACTCGTTTTCGTTTTTTTCTGGATTTATTTGAGATGGGATATTCAAATAGGAACTGCATTAACACTGCCACTTGAATGGAGTGTTTAATTCTGGTTATAAAAATTTACAAATATGTCATGCTTGAACTTGAACCCAAGTTATTTAAAAAAAACAAATATTGTAATAATTGGCTTTGTCTTCATACGAATATTCAACTTTCCCTCCTTACACTTCAAAAAACCTTGAGTAGTCGATCGTTTTTGTAAAAAAAAAATATTCTCCACTTAAAAAGTTTTTATACGTTTAGGTTGTTAGTTTAGCCAGTAATAGCGAAAATGACTCCTAAATTTCACATAACATGTTGACTATACAGTACATTTTTGTAGGATCATAAAGAACTTGATTCTCTATAAAATTGTTTCTATTACTTTATTCCTCAGACTCGATGGTTTAACCGAGACTTTCGATCAATTGCGTTCCTCAAAATGTTTACTATACTCACAAAAAATACTATTGCAGAAATTGTAGGATTCCCTTATACTGAAACTCCCTATTTATTGCACAGAAGTAAAGAGGCTTCTCTTAAAGGAACGGTTAATAGTTTATAAGCCTCTCAATGTCAAATATAGCTGTTCCAGGCACTAGCGAACTAGTTTGTTTCTTTCATAGTATTATTAAGTAACGTGAACCCTCATACCGTCTGAAGTTGCACTGGTATATTCAAAATTCAAAATTTGGCTTATTACCGTTAAAATTTAACAGAGCTTACAGAAGTGCCCAATTTAGCTAATAAGAAACCCACAGAAGGCGCGAAAAGGCTTATATCTAATACATAAATCTGATTAGTAATTTAAGCCAAAATTAAAAAAATCCATTGCACATTATCTACACCTTAAAACATTAAAAACAATATTTATAAAAGAAACGTTTTTGTATATGCTACACTTTAGTGTATAATGGTATTACACAGATCAATTAGTTGGTGTCTTTTTACTTTAGGAATTTCATTTACATTACTTTAGTTTACTTTCAAATAAACCTAAGGAACCGGAGTCTCAGATCACAGCCGGTATTTCATAATATAACTTTGGGCCTAAAAAGGTATGTATTCTGAGCAAAGTATATTTTGTGCTTTAGGATCTATTTTTTGTGTCGTGCTTTTATTGGAGTTGTCTCTTTCGTACACATTGAACTCAAGCCGTCAGACAAATTTGGTTCTTACTGTATATATTAAATAGCAAGGGACCCAAAACAGTACTTTGGGGCACATCACATATGACGGGAAGATTAGAACTAACATAATCGTTAGCAGTCGCAGCCCGTGCTCTTCCAGTTAAATGATTATACAACAAATCATAAAAACACACCGCTAATTCCGTAATTATTTAGAAATGTTAAGAGAATATTTGGATCCGCCGGGTGGTACCTCCGCGTATGACAGTCAGAGACCGTTTCCCACATACGGACAATCACAACATCTATAGCCAAGAGAAATACTTCTCTTAGGGCGGGATTCGAACCCTCGCAGCGCACGACGACTGATAAGGAAACGAAGCGTCTACGGCTGCGGCCACCGCTGCTGGTGCTGCCTATATACTTGTATATGTTCATATAATTGGCTACATCGCCATCTATCAGACACCTTTTCAACGATACACAGTATATATTAATAGCGAAACAGCTCTTACAAATTCTCTTAGATGAAGCTAGGGTAACTCATTTTCATTTCGAATATTCTTTGCACACGGGGTCTGGCATTAGGTTGGGTATCTTCAAATGACAATGATCTAAATGGCGTATTAGAGGAAGAGTACTAAAGTTTTTGGCTCCAGTAATCCCCAGTTTTAACACGGTTACAGCGTTTCATTCTACTTCAGAAAACAAAAATTTGGTTTCACTTGTTTTGCACTTGTTTGATATACTTTCTGCAGAAACTTAAATCTATATTTTCAACCTATATTTCATATATTCTTAGTCGGATGCTACAATCTAGAAGAGAAGATTGCTTTTGTATATAAATATTAATAAAAAATGTATTTTCTCTATTATTGTGTACAATACAATTTTACAAATTGAGTTTTATTGACAACTCATGATTCCAATAACATCTTCAATTCTGGATTGACCACCGTTATGTTTATCTGAAAAATTATACTAGAAGATATGTTGTGCTACTGCCCCAAAAGCTTATTAACCGGTCAAGGTCAGACCTAGCCGTACCCTACACTTCTAACCGCAAATTTCTCCCCTTTTTAAGATTATTATGCACACTAACGTTAACAAAGACCTCAATTTTCTCCTTAAAACGAATTATGCAAGTGATCTCGGCGATCTTTCGGTTTTTCATTGCCGGTGTTATGTAAATTATTCCCCAGTCGCCACTGGCTTCATTCTGTTCCTCATTCATATTTATGAGCCAGTCAGAACTTTTTTCGGGGTCAATAGTAGAGCGATCTCCGAGTGAAAGTATCGGCTATCGACGGGTTGAAACTTTACTTAGTCTGTTTCGATGTGCTTTGTTCTAAACAGTATGACTACCTTAGGTGAGGGCTTTATTTAGTTTAGTTTCCTAGAAGATGTTAACATAAGCAAGACACGTGTCGGGTATTGAAACACTCGTGTAAAAGTCTGTAGTAGCAGTTTTGATCGTAATAGTTGATTTTGGGAGTTTAATCAGTATAAGAATTCCTCAATCGGTGTCGCTACATGGACAGACAACTCCAACCTGCTGGAAAAGGTGTCACCTAACTCTTTAGTCTCTGTTTTTTCTCCAAGGCCGCAATATTTGGTACCTACATTGCGCAACGCACATTAGTAAGATAGAACGTGTTCAGAGAATTTTTTTAAATATATGCATTTTAAGAAAACTGGTTTATTCCCGGAAAGAGGATTTGATTTCTCTTTGCTGCTTAATGAAGCAAAACTTTATTTCTCTTAACACACGACGTATCTTTCTAACAACGAGTTTCTTGTACAAACTCATTCATGGGGACATAATATGTCAATGTTTGTTAGGTAAAATTCCATTTACCGTGCTTAGACGCAACACCAGAAATTCTGAAGTATTTTATTGTGAATGCCCTAGAACGAACATTTTAGCTAAGCCGCCTATTTCGATAATTTGTAACAATTTTAATTTGACATGTAACAGCGGTGACATCAATTTTTCCCCTATCTGGCTAGTTTATAGTTCTGTTTTGCAGATCACATTTAATATGTAACTTTTTCGAAATATATTTTTTATATTGTTCAAGTGTTTATTTTTATATAACATTAGTTATATTTTTTCTTTTACATAAAACGAAATGTTCATTTGATTTTGCGCATTTAATGTTATTCTATATCTAATTTTATCTATCTATTATTTATGGAGTAATAAAATATGACCGAGTTCATTTTGCGACTGTATGAACTTGTAAATGTTTAAGGAGAGACAGCTATTGTCACACCACTGTATGATGTATCTAGATCGTATTGAATAGAAATACAGATCTTTAAATTTTTAATTTTGGCGTAGATTTTCTGATCATCGGCAAATAGCAGATTGTGACACTTTTAGTTAAGCGGAAAGGTTATTTATCAATAATAGAAACAGCAAGGGCCTAGGTGTGAACCTTGCGGCCCGCCAAAGGTATAATTTGCTGAACAATAACCATTACAATAAACATATAGCATTTTATTGGAAACATATGAACTTAGAAGACCGACTAACGAGTCACCAAGGCCGAAATAATGAAGGCTATTCAGAAGAACCCCGAAAGCATTAAATATTTACTAAATATTTTTAAAAAATGTTTGTTAAATATTTGTAGAGACAGATTTTTTAATATTTAATAAATATATTTCTTATATATTTATAAAATATTCATTAAAGATGTTTTTAGTATATATAATTCATATATTTTTGCGATATTCTTTCCAGATATTTAGAAAATATATGAGGTAAGATTTTTAACCATCAATTTTATATTTTGATGAAATATCTAATATTTTTCGTAAATAAGTATGGATTTTCAAGCATTAATCTCATACATATTTTCAGTGTAGAAAATTCTTCATTAGTTATTTTTAGCAAAACCTGTAGGACTGCTTATATAAAATTGGGTTTATAAAGAAAATGCATTCTAGATATAATGGTTTAATTTGCTAGAAAAATATAATCAAAAAAACACTCTATGCCTCTTCTGCATCTTGCAAGTCCACTCCTCTGAAAAAAAAACAAACTTACTAATTATGAAGTATACTAAGTGACATATAAATCCGAACACCCAGTTTAAATGGTTTTATTTTAATAAAATTTTGTATAAGTACTTAATGAAGCATAGTAAGTAAATGATAAAAATTTCAAAATGATTGCACTGCTTTAAATCCCTTTGACCTTTAATAATGTGTGGATGCACCCTGATGTGCTACCCATTCTCCAACGCGCCTAGGCATGCGTAAGATCAGGTGGCCAATGTCCTCCTGTGGTATCTCATTCCAGGCAACCACCAACTCCTCTCGAAGTGCTTCTAGAATCTGAGGAGGACGTTGCAAATTGAGCAATCTCCTACCCATCATATCCCACACGTGCTCAATTGGGGATAAGTCGGGAGATCTTGGTGGCCATGGTAACAATGTGACATCATTATGTTGAAAGAAGTCTAATGTGACTCTTGCAACATGTGGTCGGGCATTATCTTGTTGGAAAGTTGGATCTGCCAGGGTGTCAAGATAGGGTAAAAGATGGGGTACTAGAACTTCGTGGATATAACGCTGCGCGTTCATGTTACCGCTGATGAAGATTAAAGGTGACCTGGAACCATAAGCTATAGCACCCCAAACCATAACTCCAACAGTGTGATGGACATGTCTTTCAACAAAAAACTGTGGATTCCGCCTTTCACCACGTCGCCTTCTAACCCTGGCACGACCATCGTGCATGCCTAAACAAAATCGAGACTCGTCACTAAAGACAATACTGTTCCATTCCTGATCCCAGAGTGACCGTTGTCTTCACCACTCAAGGCGATTACGTCGGTGTTCTCGAGTTAAAGGGAGGACCCAGTGTGGCCGGTATGGAAACAAGCCAAAACTTCTCATTCGTCGGTAAACACTTCGCATGCCAATAGGTCTTCCGTGTTCTGCAAACCATTCATTTGCAATGGACCTGGTAGTGGAGAAACGGTCCCTTAAGGCCAATAATCTTAGGCGGCGATCTTCACGGTCTGTTGTTCTACGGCGGCGTCCAGTGCCCCTTGCTCTTTGCGTACGGCCTTCTCGAAGCCATGCCTGACAACACCTAACCACAGTGTCCACACTTCTTTGCACTCTAACTGCAATTGCCCGAAAAGAAAGTCCAGCTTCCCGAAGTCCCACTATACGGCCCCTATGAAACTCACTAAGTTGACGAAATCGTACAGGTCTCCGTACTCTAGGCATCGTAACCGATCGTAAAGGATGTCAAGAACCAAAATCCGCCAACGTTGATTCTTTACTGCGGCTGAAATATTCATTTTTAGAGCGTTAGTGAATTAAAAAAAGCAGTATAAAAACCGTAATGTCCAACTGATAAGGCTGAAAATTTTTTCACTTGTTATTTACAGTAAGATAAATACATTCACCAACTTTTATTAAAATAAAACCATTTAAACTGGGTGTTCGGATTTATATGTCACTTAGTATATTATTTAATACATAAGCTGCTTTCCAGTGTATTTATTGGTGTTGAGCATGGTGAGTTACTCAGAGTAGCTCAACTGGGTCACTCAAAAGCAGCTCTATAATGCACCTAAAAGGACCCAACATGTTATGCATATTTTGTTAATTTTTAAGAAAATTTAGTATACGATTTCAGATCTCTTGATGAAAAACGTCCATGGGCACAACTTGATTCTGTGACTATCACTTATTGATTTTGTTGAAACGTGACTTTTTTTAGTAGTACACTTCAAGGCTAGTTATTTATGGTCTTATGAATACCTTTATACTCAGCTGGCACAATAATGTTTACTAGTCAGATAAATTAAGCTATGTAATTATTGAAAACTTACCATTTTCCACAAAAACAACACACAAATAATGAACCACTTGGAGATACACAGGAAGTACTCATAGTGAAAGCCACAGGTAAAATGGCTGCCGGCAAACGGGTCGTCTCAGGCCGACTTGCTATTATCCCATTGGTCGCTCGAGGTCACGCACATGCTCCGTAGCCGAAAATATTTAATGAATATTTTCTAAATATTGGAGATTTAATATTTTCCATTGATTGATTGATATTTAATGATTATAAAAGTAATATTGTATTTAAAATATTTAAAAGATATTGAATAAATATTTAATAAAACTATTATATTACAAATATTTATTAAATATTTGTTTAAGATAACAAATATTTAAGTAAGATAAAAATATTATTAAATATTAAATATATATTTAATGAATATTTCGTGCTATCAGGGAAGATGGCGGCTTAACTCATCGAAAGCCTTACTAAGATTCATGTAAATAACATCAACTTGTTTATTGTCTATCAATTATGCTATATATTACGTAATTGTCGTTAAATTTGACGTAGTGGATCTACCTTTCATGCATCCATGCTGCGATCGTGTAATTAGGATTTTAACGTTCTCAAAGATAAAAGAGTTAGTGGCTATACAAAAGCCTTTGCAAAGTGGTTTGAAATGTTTATAGCTCTATAGTTGAGTACATTAGATTTATCACCATATTGTATTTCAATTTCAATCTTCAATATAGTATTGTAAATCATCAGGCTTTACAAAACCTGAGCACAATCATTAACAATAGAACTAGGTACTTGATCTTAAGTTAATTTGAAAGCTCAGAAAGACACTTCAGTACATCAGTTTCCATTAATTCTTTTAGATAAAATCGTGATGTTGGGGTGATACCACCGGAAGAAGGGGAAATATTCTTAATAAACCATAATACTTAGTCCAGACTAAGATTCTTCCTCTTAAGACTACCAATATTTCAACGAAAAGTAGAAAATATATCAATTAAATGGTGGTATACCTATTAGTCTTAGTTGTTGACCTAATAGAATATAAATTTATTGGTTTCTCAGTTATAAAAAAAAACAAAGAAATGTATAACAGAGATAATACGTCATTGTGATATAGTGTAAATAACATACAATTTGTTTAAAGTACTTTCAAAAACAAACATACATAGACAACATACACCTATCACAACGATATTGATGCTTACGGTTTCACTAGAGTATGGAACTCTTCAATACTATATGGTTCCATTTCACATATACAGGGTGGAGAATCTCGAAACTGGAGATACTACAGACCAAAATTTGTGAATTGACCTGAACATACCTCAGTCCAAAAGTTGATAGTTCGCGAGATACAGGGTGTCAAAGTAACAATCTTATTTTCTATTTTTCCTTATTGCTTGAGAAGTATTTCGGATTTTGGCATAACAGTTGCTTTAGGGAGGTTTGCTAGTACGAGAAACTAGAATCTGTTATTTTTTATGGTAAAACTTCTAGAGGGGCACCACTTACAGCACTATTTCGGTAAATAACTTATCATAAATTTTTTGTGCTACCCTGTACACAACAACCGACCGAGAAAACGTATTTTCTCCTATTTACACAACAAAAAAGGTTCACTTGTTAGAAGTATATAAAGCTAAGAGTCTTCGAGATATTTGTTTTTAAAGGTTCCAATGCATTATTTGTACCATGATGGTAAAACATTTTTATAACATAATACTCAAGTTGCTTTGGATAATATCTGAGTCGCGTTGCTATGGTGTTTAACAATAACAAATGAGTATTGCAACAAAACTAATAAACGGAAATAATTACTTAATTGGGTACCACCTTGCCTATCACACTCTCGAGCTCGAGGAACTAATCCTTGCAATCCAAAGCATGGCTATGGTGGAAAATTCTTTGTCGAAGATCATCTACAGTTTCCACATCGGTAGAATTTAGCTTATATCTAATATATAGTATACCTACTGGGAAAATAATACACACAATAAAGAATCACGGTACCGGTATTTTTTTAGTTCAATAGCTATCTATCCTATTTTTAATCAAGATGACATTTTGAAAGTTTGGTCAATTTTTAAATTGTGGCTGGCCATCTGTACCGGACATTCAATAACGCAAAATGGATATTTTCTTGCAATGCAACTGATATTAATTTTGTTCTACGTTTTTTGATCTAAATCACCAGGACTTTGTGAGGTAATATTGAAGTATTATTTTAAACATTTTTGTCCGATAGCGTTTATTGTTATGAGGGTATAAAAAGTCAACTATATTTTCCGTTCCGTTCCTGCCGCATTTCCATGAAGTAGTAAATTCAAAAGCTTCCTACAAACACCAAAAACCTCTCAAGTAACCAGCGTTTCGACTTGTAATTGCACCATTGATGGCTTTATAAATCGGAAAGCATTTGGTAATGGAAACATCGCTGTCGTCATTAGATTTTATAAACGTGCATTCAAGTCAGAGTCTAATTAATCGTGGACAGATTCTCGAACTTTTTATTTGTTTTTTATTGTTTCCTCAACAGGAAGAAGAACCTTCACAGCCGACTGAACTCCACCGGCAGCTTTTTATCAGCTTCTGTAGTCCAGGAGCCACATATTTTTTTCCAATTTGTTGTTAATAATAATCGTATATTCAGTTGATACAGGTGCTTCAAGCTGGTGTCTATCTAGCCATGAAGTATTCTAAATGTGACTATGAGATCGCATCAATTTCTTCGATCGGAGAATGTGGTCAAATAGAATAACTCGAGGCGATCTTCATAGCTGGATCTGCGAGCTCCAAATGGGATTCGAGTTGCCCGACGCTGTACTGCTTCTATGTGATGTATGTCGCGCACTTCCACAGTTTTCCTATCAGTGCCAGCAAATTCAAGAGTTGGCCTTACAAATGTTTTGTAAACGAAGGCGCAAGTGTTGGCGTCACATCCTTTGAAAGATCCTTCATGCATATACAGGGTGTTTATCTGAAAACTTAATACCACGGATTTATCGAAAACCACTGATTAAAAGAAAAAACGCCGAGATACGTCAAAAGATTTGTCAACGAGGACAACTTCCTAACCAAAAACTACTTCAATCTCCTTCACCCTCTGCCAGCTAGGGTCAACCCCTTAACGATTTGAAATAACAAGGGGTATCCAGTAATAGCTTGTTTAAAAGGTCTTTCGAAGTCCTTTATTTTGACGTTTGATTTTAAAAAATCGGTCAATTCGTTTTCAAGAAAATTAGAAAAATCTTTATAAATCTTAATTTGTTCAAAAAGAAAACAAAAACTCGCGAAAATATTACTTTTTATTTCAATAGGTGTTCAAAGTGTTGCCCGGTTTTGGTCAAACAATGATATAGGCGATTCTCAAATTGCTGTCGGACATTTTCGAAGAGCATGTGAGATATCATAGCAGCTTTCGATGATGCGTTGACGTGGTTTATCCTAACTTTCAGGTTGGAGAGTAAACACAATAGATTTAAGATAGCCCCATAGAAAAAAGTCTAAGGAGGTCTAGCAGCCGTTCTATAGGCCCTCTTCGTCCTATCCATTTATCTGGAAACTCGCGCTATTGCCGAACCGAAAGACACAGTGAGGAGGAGCGCCGTCTTGCTAGAAATATATTTCAGCCTCTTCAAGTATTGAGTTTCCATCTTCTTCGATTTGGTTTCCAATGGTTTCAGTGATAAGCGGATTAATGGTATTTTGCCACATATCCAAATAAATGTCTCCATTCAAATTTTCATTAATAAATGACCCCATCACTTTGTTTCCTGAAATGCCTGTCCATAGATTAACTGTTTGGGGGTACTGGGTATGCCCTTCTACGAAAGCATAAGAATTTTTATTACTCCAATAACAGCAGTTCTGCTTATTAACAAATCCATTTAGATAAAATGTGCATTCATCACTGAAGCAGATATTCTTTACATGAATGGTATTATCATTAATCGCTGCAGTAATTTGTTCACAAAACACAACTCGCCTATCGAAGTCATCTTCGGTTAACTCTTGCAATATTTTCATTTTCAGTGGTTGAAATTTATGGAGCTTAGTGGGTACACAGCCTAATGAGATATATCAGTCGCAGCAACAATTTTGCGCAATGAAGTATTAGGATTTATTCCAAAATGGCCCAAAACTTCAACTTTGCGGCTCCATCCAAAACTCTCCGATGATCACGTTTTTTATCAGCAACGGATCCAGTTTTAGAAAATTTGGTTAGCAAGGTCCAAAACATATCATGCAAGGTTACACCATTTTGGAGGTAAAATCTGAATCAATAAATTAATTTTGACTATCCCAAGATTGTCACAACGCTAACTGACAACAAATTTTTTCTTTCCCTTAGCGAGAAATAACTAAACAGGTATAACAGTAGGTATAGTTCGTCCAGGATGTCTGTGTTGATGAAAAGAATGCGGAAAAAAATTCGGGAATTATTTGGTTGTTGCCACATCTAATCTTCCGAAATGGTATGTCTGTTGGTAGTTTCCGTTTTAAATTATAAACGAATTGTAGATTTGACAAACTCTAACGGGCAACATCTTGAACAGTTATTGAAATAAAAAGTGATGTTTTCGTGATAGAGATTTTTCTAATTTTCGAGTCGACTGATTTTGAAAAATCAAACTTCAAAATCAGGGACTTTGAGAGACTGTTCAAACAAGCTATTACTCGATATTTGTCACATAAAATTCTTAAGGACGGCCGAGGGTGAAAGGAAGGTGAAGTAGTTTTAGCTTAAAAAGTTGTCCCCTTGAAAAATATTTTGACGTGTCTAGGCGTTTTTTTATCAATGGTTTTCGATAAATCGGTGATGGGAAGATTTCATATGAACACCCTGTATAAAATCTTCCTGGCTCTGTCTATTTCAAGATCAGTATGACTAGAGGCTGCTTTGATGGTGCAATCAGAGATCTTGTATACAAGCCAGGGATTGGTTTTCGCGAGGTGCAAAACACAACATTTTAATAGGTTCAAGGGTAGAAGCCAACCTCCTGACCATTGACGAACAATGCCAAGATCTCGCTGAAGCAGAGCATAGTTTGCAACGGTGTTATAAATCTTCGTGTCATCGACATAAGCAGAAAATGTGGAGATCAAGAAGGCAGGCAGGTCACTTGTGTACAAAAGTAAAAGCAGGGCGCCTAAGACTGAACCTTGGAAAACTCCGCTTGCCACACGATGGAGGGTAGACAGGCTATCACAGACGCGCACAGAAAAAGTTCTCCCGGTGAGGAAAGCCTTGATCGACTGCAACAACTAGCTTCTAATTCCGTGACTCTCCAACTTACAAACAGATCTTTTGTGCAGTGTCGAAGTACTATTTCCCGCATTTCGTCTCCATGAACAATCGAGATGCAGCATTATTGGTCGAACATTGCATTACATTCCTTTCTCTCTTACCGCAATAGATCCGTCAGAATTGACAGGTTCTGCTGTTCATCGCACAATATCAACGCAAGTGTTTCTCAGGGATCGGTATTGGCTGTTTCTCTTACATATCAACCACCTCCTTTCCTGCACGATCAACCCAATCTACAGCTTCGCTGATGACAGCACTCTACATGCAGGAATTCAGAGTGACAAGTCGATCTCTGCCGCTGAGTTGGAAAAAAGAAACTAGCGATGACTTCCTCTCTAACAAGAGACCTGGAGGCTATCACTGCTTGGGGACGCAACAATCTTGTACAGTTCAATGCTTCCAAAACGCACTTGCTTTTGTAATCTAACACAATTGTGTTACTTTCTGACACATCATGGCGACAGAGGCATACTAACTATAAGTTATAGCTATAGGAACTGGGCATTGCGATTTTTTGGTATCCTTTGGCATTCCAAACGCTGTCCCTCTTTGACGTCACTTACGTTTATAGCACAATTCTTACCATTTATACGTACATACGAGTATTGTGACATGTGAATAGTCTTAGTCTGAGTAATATACATATTAGCTATACAGATTGGACCTAAAAAGTGATTTATGTTCTGTTTGTTGCTCAGTAGTAATTTGAAAAGTGTGTAAAGCTTGACCGATTTTGTTCAGGGTTGGTGTTGCAGCGAAGCACTACGTTAGATGAACGCCTAAATTGGAAATAGACATTTATGAGATTTGTTTGTCCAGAAACTGTGTCGATAGATGCTCAGTCAATACCACGCGCCCCGCCTCTCTTCCCGGGTATGTGTCTATTTACGTTGCTATAGTGAATTCGTTTCACAAAGCTTCTGCAGTACACGTGAATATACACAGCCCTGTATTCCTGTATTTGTTTCGTACAAACATACAGTATCAAGATAACTACGATCTAACAGATACAATTTTTTCCAAAGATTTCCAAGATGTTTACTTGCGATCAACACCCACACGAAAACTGAGACAACAACTATGCCATAAATCTAAGTTCCACAACGAAAGTCCGAAGAATAACTGTAACATCTATATTGAATTTCAAAAAATAATTGAATATACTTATTGATATATTCATCACATAGAATTACTTGATTGGGTCAGTATTTGCATCAGTTACTTGATTTGTTTAATGGGCAGTTCAGAGTCTTAATTCTTAAGCCTAGCACACACTAGTAATCCCCGTTGTGCAAGTCTGGAGACGGTCTCAAGACACGATCTATAGATGGTCATCCTCCTTTGTCTCATCTAGCGTCCATACGATAATGTGATTTTTCGGTCTCACGTTCGTGTTCGCCATCAAAGACATTGTATTTGTGGAATGAACTGGGATATGTCTTGGGGTTCCTCAGAATGTTTTTTTTTTTCGGTTAACACAGCAATAAAAATTTTTATGTTTGAATCTTTAATATTATTACCCTAGTTAATTATACATGCCACGTACTTATTTTGTTCTCGTAAAAAAAATATTCTTGAGGATTTCTTTCATGTTTATATCGCAAATATCTTTTGCCCTACAGTATATTCAGATAAGAGATAGACCGGACATAAACAAGACCACGTGATCATCGAACGCTGTAACATTCGGCAGGGACGTATTAAGAGTCACGCAGTACATATTTTAGATAGTAGATGCTGCTTTGCGTAACTTTGTAGTAAATTAGCACAATTCGATGTGTATACGATTGGTGATGGATATAGGATTATGTGGGGGTGGGGTAAGAAATATATAATGATGTAAATATACATAAGGGTTTCAAAATTTTCGCTTCGATTTCCAGCTTCGGATGCCGCCTGATGTTTGGTGAAATACAGTCGAATATAATCTCAAAATGGCGTTTAAATTAGCCTAAATTAAAAATAATCGTATATCTCTTAAAATTGCTTTTAGAATATTGATTAGTATATTTTTTGATTTCTAGGTAAATATGTAACCAAATTAAAACGTTCAAAACGTAAAAAAATGTGCATGGTTGAACATTGTCAGAAAGTAGATTCTTGAATAGGTTTTGCCAAAATGGGTTCAAAAATGTCAATAATTAATTAAAAAATACAGTAGCTTTATAATTACTTATAACTTACCGAATTTGAAGAACGACATCTTTTATTGGAAAGATGAGCTTGATGAGCTTTTATCATCGCTACTGCCTGAAGCACCAACGTCAATAATGAATGGCTCGACTTGTTCCTCTAAAATATTGTCCAGATCCCACATTCTCTTTTCATCTTTGTCTTTCACGTGCTTAATACAGTTTTCCCATTTTTGCGCTGTTATTAATTCTAGTGCTTCTTTGAAAAGTCCTTTGAGGTCACAAAATTTAAAAGTTGTATTGTGCTTAGCTATATAATTTTTAACCTCTGCCCATATGAGCTCAATGGGATTGAGCTCGCAATGGTATGGAGGTAAACGGAGCACAGTTTTATTTTGACTTCGTCAATGGCGTATTTTTGATATTCCGCCTTGTGATCCTTGACAATTCTTAATAATTGTACTTTCAGCATTGCTTCTTCAAAGTTGATATTTTTCGAGCGGAGCCAATTTTGAACGTCAACTTTCCTTGAAGCCGTTGTTGGGACCTTCTCCATTCTTCGAGAATGATAAGGCCCATTATCCAACACAATTACTGCGTTTTCCTCTAAGTTCGGTAAAATTTTTGAAAACCACTGTTCAAACGATTCGCCATTCATTTCCTCGTGGTAATCTCCAGTTTTCTTAGACTCAAAGCACCACAGACCGTCAACAACAAATCCATCCTCACTGCCAATATGGCAGATAATGAGCCTTTTCCCTTTACCTGGAAATCGAAGTACTAACTGGTAGATTTATTTCAATAAGCGAACCTTTTTCAAATGTTTTCATCACATTCAGCGAAAAAACATTGAGACATGAGTATCAGATTGCTATAATTGGGATTATTTAGTCATATTGAAAGAAAGAATATTGAACGTCGTATGATTACTCAGCGCTTCACAATTTAATTTAAAGTTATAAACCTTTAAGAAATGAATGATCAGGAACCTGAAATACGCGCAAATATTAATATTAATAAATTATAACTTTATAAAGCTTAAAGTATGAATTAAAATGATTAGAAATATTAGGAACGGTACATAATATAAAACTTAGTAACTTTTTTTAAGTTTATAATATTCGACATATTTTAAGATTATATTAAAAAATTATTGAAATATCGAAAACACATAAAAACATGGCTTAAAAAAGTTCTAACAAATGAAAATGACAATAAAACATCCACGCATTTTATCGAAAGTTATAAAAGTTTTGTTACTTGTAATATGTTTTATCTGGCCCCCTGGAATGTTTAGAACCTTGTTCCCAAGGTTTGAAAAACATCCGACTGTTGTCTATTACTCGTATTTACCTGCTGGATTTTTTAATCCGGTGGACAGTCCATCTAGAAAGGCCCTCCTGGATGAAGTTACAGAATCATCAACCCATACTTTACTTGTAGTGTGTCCTGCGTTTACCCACGTTTCATCAAGGTAATACATCTTCCTGTTTTGATTTCTATATTTCCCAATTTTTGTTAAATAATCCCTCCTCCATAGCACAATTTCTTCTCTATCCAGTAGTAAACTATTACGACCCCGTTTTTTCCATTTGAAATTTAAATGCTTCAGTAATGCACGGAAAGTTGATCGTTTGAAATTTGGCAACGTTGTATCTCCATTTACCTCCTGCAGTACTTATCTATAGTAGGTATTTCATTCCTAAAGAAGAGTTCATGCACTTTCCTCCTAATCGCATGCTTATCAGCTTCATCCAATGATTTAACAATACTTTTGCGATGTTTACTGGTCATTGGCTCAGAAAAGGTGTGATTTTTTTTGTATTATCTTAACACATTAAACACTGATGCGCGACACACCCCAACTTTGTGAGAAACCTTCACAACAATTTCTTTGATGGTTGATGCCTCGTTCTCCTCGCGCTCGATCTTATATATATTCAAAATGACCTCTTTCATTTCTGCACTCAGGTGTCTTTTTTTAGAGCGTTTCCTAGGTGGACTACAGGAGTTTACAACTTCATCGGCAGTATCTGTACTACTGGGCATTTTGCGCAAGCAGTTGATAACAATAACAATCGATAACAAGGTATAACAATAACAACGACAAACTCAACAACTTAATAAGATAACAAACGAAAACGTCCAAAGAAATATCAAATTGCAATGATGCACACGACATACGTAACACGTCTGAACCTGAATGTGACTCTGCCTTGATACGACTGCTCTGCCGCTCGGCAT
This sequence comes from Acanthoscelides obtectus, assembly GCA_963669975.1. Lineage (NCBI taxonomy): Eukaryota > Metazoa > Arthropoda > Insecta > Coleoptera > Chrysomelidae > Acanthoscelides > Acanthoscelides obtectus. The sequence continues at coordinate 106,158,819 of CAVLJG010000001.1, forward strand.
AGGCATTTAATTGCGAATTGACCAATGAGGGCTCCTGTTTTACGTCGAGACGGCGGCGTTAGCGTGAAAATCACCCGAACCTTTTGTTTACATCCGGTCTATCTCTTATCTGAATATACTGTAAACGAAATCCTAAATCCGGCCTTGGCTCCGACATTGTTGTGATACCACTCTACATGCCAATCCAGAGGACAAGCCGATCTCTGCCAGTGAGCTGGAAAAATAATACTAGCAGCGATTTTGGCTGGTCGGGTCCGAGGAGTTGATCTGGCATAAGCACATGTCGATAGGATCTGTAGCTGCTGGGCAAAACCTAGGCTGTTTGTTAGTGGTCAGAAGTACTTTTCCCAAGGTGACTTGTCCAGGGTACGCGGAATGATGTGTCGAGAAAAATATTTGACATTTTTTTTAACAGTTGTCATTGGCCGGTGGTGACGATTTTGTTAACCTTATGTCATGTTACAGTTACGTCACGTTAGAGTTATGATTGGATGTAATTTGTGTTATGTGGTGAGGAAGAGAAGTCATTAAAATTTCAAATTATTCAAGCTCCTCTAGTATTCTTATTACCAATACCCTCGCCATTACAAAGCAGTTCGTGCTTAAAAAAATGTATGTACACTATGTATAGATGCAAATCAGTAAAAATATTTGGTCATTATCGCCCTTCAAGATCCGCCACTGTATTCTTCTAGTCTTTCTCTCCCCTGGCTTAAATTATGCGCCTACGGCCAGCCGGTTCTAATTAGAATTAGAAGTTAATTAAAACTAAAGAAGCGACTGGCGGTTAGGACGTCCTGTGTAGAGCAAAGTGGATTTTCCGGCTGTTGGCTGTTTGCTAACAGATGAGTTCAAAAAGGCAACAGATCATACTTTGGGAGGGCGCAAGTCTCCTCACCCATCGTGATGGTATACAGGGTGATTCAGAAAAGCATGACAATGTTCCTGGGTAGGAGTTAGATACATAAATAACATGAAAACTTAGTTATATCTTCGAAGTGCGTAGGTGGTAGACGGTCTCTGACTGTCGAACGTGGAGGTACCACCCGGCGGATCTCGTAGGCGGAGCCAGAATGTGTGCATGTTGCATGCACACGTGTTCCCTCGCCAGGGTCCGTGTGGCGTTCCCCCTTTCCCATGTATCCCCCTATAGCCCCACGGTACCCAATGGGTGCTTAGGCCTTAGGCCTTCGTGGTAGTTGAAGTATAAAAAAAAAAAAAAAAAAAAAAAAGTATATTGACTTGAAGTTTTGTACGCGTGATACTAACAGCCAGCCAGAACATATGTATAAAAATTGTCGTAGGCATTGGGAAATGGTCCCAATAAAAAAAATAAAATTTGTAGAAAAATAGATTTAGGATTTCAGATAAAATAGGTAAAAAATGTATTTCTTTCTACTTTCAAGGTGAAGTTTAACGTCAAAAATTGTTCGCAGATTATAAGGACAGGAATCCTATCCCATCATAGTGTTACTTTAGCAATGTGGATGTCTTGTCAGTCTCGTCAGTGGTACACACTGAAACTTGTTAATGGCACATTTTGGAAGCTCAGTTTATGGAAACTCTTTTCTTATTCTTGTATGTATAGTCTGCGGAAACCAAAATTGTGGCCTCAACAACAAGGCTGAAATCGATTTAAAATGAGGCAATTTTTAAATATTAGTCAAGGTCTTATAGAGCAAGGTTTTAACTTTCATTTAGATCCTTGGCGACCTCAGAAGTTTTAATTTTGTTTGGATCATTCTGAACGGAAAAGTCTTCATTAACTTTTCTCCAATGCTGAGTCTGAAAAGTCCAAGAGATGGGAAAATTCATTGCTTAAAAACGACAATCTGCATGCAGGCATTCAGATGATTTAAATCTTTTCCCACACCGATGAGCGGCCAGAGATATGGCTCACTTCTACCGATATGCCAGCGCACTTTGCTCGTATGAGCGTTTTTCATTGATGCCAATGCGTGTTAGGCCTGCCAGCTAAACTAGCCAGGCTTCCGCCTCTCATTTTTGTCCATTCAAACCTCGCTCATCAAAAACTGAACGACACGAGTGCATCTCAGACACTAAAGTGTGCTAGAAAGCATGAAACGACGTTGTATTCGGATGGGGTCACAGAGACAGAAAGCAAACAGATTCTATTCAGCTTCAAAATGTATGCTTTGGAAGTCTGAAAATAGCAACAATATTTGCAGCTACATTATAATAATAATAATAATAATATATTTATTTCCAACAGGTATACACCCAATCACAGGAAATTAGTGTAATCAAAACATAATGGTACCATATATACAAATGTATACACACACATACACCTTGGGAAAAACCATTATTATACATTATGATGAGGAAGAGAGATGGAAATATACAAAAGTATGTAGGTGCGTGAAAGACACTCGATTGTAGGATCCTATCTGGCAGCGTCGGAGTGTGACGGACAACGGGGTAAAGTAGAAGAGTGATAAAAGAGAGAGATGGCAGAACGGGCGCTGGCGCCTACCGCTTAGACGGATGCGCTCAACAAATGCGATTTGTTTCGCAGAGTTGCCGATACCAATATGTCATATTTCTAAGAAATCTAAGTCTACCCAAATTTCGGGAAAAATAGCTGCGGATTCCACATAAGAGTATTCCAAAAATGAAAAAAGTTCAAACTATTAAAATTGTATTAATGTTTCATGGTTCAAATCATATTTTTCATGTTTGTATATTGTTGTATAAATGATTTTGTAATCCCTATTCTTGTTGCCAGTAGAGATACAACAGTATTGAGAGAAATCATGGACCGCTAGATAGGGCTACAACTACCATATGACTATCAAATAGTAGTGATAAACAGGGTTTGTTTATAGCACAGTTGCCTGGTGTGGCGAATTTGCGCCATAGGGGCGATTTGACAACTTTGAAGGACAACTATAACGGTTACTATGGTGCCCGGTATTCGGGAATCTGGCAATACCTGATGATTCCTAACGTTTATTACGCCAGATTGTTTGCTGACTTGCGCAGTACAACATGACAATCAACGTGACTGAGCACCTGGTAACCCTGGTTTAAGGTGTTATATTTAAAGAGCTTGGGGCAGTTAGGTATCTAGGTCACATTTTTTAATGTATTTCGAGAAATCCGTAATATTGAGTAAATACTAGATCACGTTTCTTGCTTAGTTTGCTGAAAATTCTACAATAGACGTACATTTTGAGAAAAAGAGATTTGGTGACGACAAAATCGTAAAAATATAACGCATTTTCGTAAAATAATTTCTTTGTTGAAAAGACTGTGGCTTGATGACTCATTGAACGAGTATAGTGTCCCGCTCCGCTTTGAATATTCGAAACACTATAATCCAGCAGCATTCAGCTTCAATGTTATCTTTATGAAGTTCTAACGTCTAGGCCATGCTGATTAAAAGCTTGAATGAATCAACACTTAACTCTAAATTCCCCACAATTCGGGAAGCTCTACTCAAATTGGCAACACAGCGTATCTGCCTATTATTCTCATTCGTGATACAGGTCTGCGGTTAACGGTAGGAAATATGTACGAATAGCGATGAAAGTAGACGAGCCGATGCGCTGTTGCCAAGAAATGATTTCCCATGTATAACAATCGTTTTTCCTAAGGTGTATATACACATATATAAATACACACATACATATATATAGACAATGAATCGGAAAATAATAACAAAAAAAAGAAAATAGAAAAACAGTAGTGATCTGAATGAACACATAATTCATAGGTGTTTGAACAATTAAACACTTCCACAAAAAAAGAGAAGAAAGAAAAACATAAAAGTGCTCCAATTGAAGAATATGTTAACAATAACTGACACCATCAACAAAACGATTTTATCTCAATTGCTCCCTGTAAATCTTTAATATTTTATCAATACTGTCATGACATACATCAGCTCTGTTACAGATTGAATTGAATAAGGTACACATTACCATTACTGGGGATCTGCATAAAATATTCGTCCGTGGTGTATCAGAGTAAAATATGTGATTATGCCGACCAACTAATCTGGGAGCATGAAAATTAATCTTACTCAGTAGGAACCTACAATCAATATTATTATTCATTAACTTATAAAGCAAAGTGAGAGCTTGAGCGTCACGACGATTCCTTAGTGATTCAATGCCAAAAAACTCCAACAAAACGTCATGATGAAATCCTCTTTCTGGGTATCTACCACTGCACTTAAAATACCAATACTTTACCTACTTTTTATATCAGAATTTGATGCGTGTTTGGAAACACTTGTGATTACTGCACTCTATTCAATATTCACGGCTACAATACACGAAGGAAAAACAAAATAGAATCAAGGTAGCTAAAACTCTTGGAGTTAAATATTGTTACATATTTTCTGAGAGTGTTAGCGGTCTGCCGTTCGAGTTTTTCGAGAGGAAGGTCAAACCAAGGTTTGCAGACCACTATATCGTAGACCACCATACAGCTTTGATGATTTTAAGATGCACTGTGGAAATGTTTGTGTTATCTAGATCCTAGATCACATATTTTAAGTAATTTAAGACGGATTTTAGTGAAAGATCTATTGAAACTTTCAGTTTTAATCTGTATTTATTACATTTGATATGTCGATCACGTTTGTATATTCGCTTTCACCGTTCTTCTTGTTATTATTTTAATATGATGTCTGTGTTACAATATACACTGAGCACCAAATTTATCTGACGGTTTGAGGTCAATGTGTACGAGAGAGAAGTGTATATAGACACATATGTTGGAAAGAGCTAGAAGGCGGTTGGATGGCGAAGCTCATCACCGCGTCACCTAGCAACGCTGGCGCGGCAATCTGCCGCATTGCCAATATAACGGGTGATTTTTTAAGAGGTATAGGATTTGATTTTCAAAAAAAAAACACAAAAAATTTTAAAAAACGATTAAATCTTTATTTGAGTCGATAGAACGGTCGATATAATTTAATGTTTAAAGATTATTTCATGTAAATGTTGGCCACGGCTCCCCTTTAGATGGCCCATGCGCAAGGTCCGATTTTGGCACACTCTCCAACATATCGGCCGGTATCTCACGAATAAATGCTTCAACATTGGCTTCCAGTGCGTCAATCGTTGCTGGTTTATCCCTGTAGACATTAGCCTTAACATGGCCCCACAAGAAATAGTCCAACGGCGTTAAATCACACGATCTAGGCGGCCAATTGACGGGCCCCAAACGTGAGATAAACTGTTCACCGAACCCGCCTCTCAAGAGGGCCATTGTTTCGTGTGCGGTGTGGCATGTGGCACCGTCTTGTTGAAACCACATGTCAGCCAAGTCCAGCTCTTCCATTTTGGGCAAAAAAAAGTTTGTTATCATCGCACGGTAGCGCACGCCATTCACAATTACGTTCCGGCCATTGTCGTCTTTGAAGAAGTACGGCCCATAATCCACACCAAACAGTCATTTTTTCGGGATGCATTGGTAGCTCTTGCAATGCTTCTGGCTGGTTTTCACTCCAGATGCGGCAATTTTGCTTGTTAGCGTACCCATTCAACCAGAAATGAGCTTCGTCGCTGAACACAATTTTTCGATAAAAATGTGGATCTTCCTCCAACTTTTCCAGCGCCCATTCACCAAATGCGAAACGTTGTGGGAGGTCGTGTGGCTTCAATTGTTGCACCAGCTGTATCGTATAAGGTTTTACATCCAAATCCTGTTGCAAAATTTTCTACTTAGTGGAGTAACAGAGGCCCAATTGCAGCGAACGGCGGCGAATCGACACTTCACGGTCATCACTAAAACTGGCGGATACAGCCGCAATATTTTCTTCAGTCCTCACTCTGCGTCTGCGTGTTGGTGGTTTAATGTCAAATAATGTAAACTGGGTTCGAAATTTAGTCACAAGCTTCCGAATAGCTCCCTCAGTAGGCCGACCAAATTGCCCATAAATTGGAAGCAGTGCTCGATGCACTCTCTTAACCGAGCATGAATTTTGATAGTAAAATTCAATAATTTGCAAGCGTTGTTCGTTCGTAAGTCGATGCATGGTTAAATTATAGACCAAACTGAACAAGTTTGACAATGACACAAGACACGACTCACGCGTCATCTATCAAAAACAGTGTTGCCAAAAAGATACTAGCAAAAAAATCACCCATTATTACCCCAGTTCCTTAAATTAAGATGCATGTTGAAAATATACGTTAGTTCATTCTCTACGCCCAAATAATGATTGTATTTTGAGCGTACAGATTTTTGATTTGTGCATTGTGTCGAATCTGTTTAGGATCGATTTCGGATCGGCCCTAACAGAGCTCCATTTTAAGGCGAAATGACAAGTCAGGATCACCGCAAATTCTGCAACATTGCATCAGTGTTTCGCTTGGTAACACCGCATCTCGTACATTCCAAGACAAGGTTTTCACCTCCATGATTATAGCGATTCTGGTCGGTACCCATCAATTTACCGCTCATTGGGAAGTGTAGTTCTGTCTCGAAATGGTTTTCACCTGTCGCAAAATGTAACAATAATTCAGGATGTGTTGATTTTATCACTGTCGGTCGAAATAAAAGATAATTCTAGAATGAATTAAAGCACTAAGTCGTATCAAAATTAAAATAAATAATTCTAATCAAAATGTAAAAAAAAATTAAATTAATTGTTCGAATATACCTCCTTGAGTTTGGCAGTAATCTAAGTTATTGTAGAAGTCTGTGCGAACATTTTCTGGTGTAACATATTGGCAACACGGCAGATTGCACGACCTTCTGCGTCCCGTTGCTAGGCAATGTGGTGATGACCTTCACTCTTCAGCCGGCTCCTATTTCTTTCTAACAAGTGATAAAGTTGGTTTTCCCTGTATATACTCATTCTTGTTGTAATTGTCATTGATATGTGTATGCACTAGTTTTTTCATGAAAGTTCTTCGTTACTATAGTTGACTATTTCTATTGTTTTAAATTTTTTCACTCACCAAAAATCCCTTCGCTCCAATTTCCGTTTATAAAAAACAGCATGAAGATAGAATATAGTGAAGCAACAAGACTATGATGATCAACAAGATGACCTTATGAACTCACAAAGAATATAACAATGGGCGGCAGGATAAATGTAAAAGTAGTTACCATAATAAAGTATGCTGTGAGAAACAAGCTATACCGCACAATGCCCCTTTTATAATACCATCATTTGTTCTACACAGTTTAACACAATGATCACTGTCTGCACAGTCTGGGCAATTGGCCTATTAGATGATGATACCTTGTATAAGCAAACAGTAATATCCTGACTCGAAATTGTGGGCTGTTACAAACATTTGCGCAGAGGCAATCAGTTTTGACCAAATCAAGTAAAAATTATTTAACTGTAATTTTCATAATGTTTTTTTAAAGATATACAACCTCAACATTGATTGAAACAAATTCATTTTGGAGTTCGGCCCTGACCGAAATTGCCTTGTTAGCTATACAGGGAACCTCTACAAATTTTAACAATTTAGTAGTGAATATCAAACGAAATTTTTCTGCAACAGCACCAGTGCAACAGTTTAAGCCTATACGGACACACTGTGAGTACATACTCAACCTTTATCTGATTAATTATATCAGGAATCGAAATAAATAATAAACCGTACAGCAGACTCGTACAGCACAGCATAGTAAAAACTCTCCAAAACAAATAGTCTCGAGGAGTCAGGTCCGTATCGAGAAATGATACGACGGCCACCTGGAGCGATTATAGAAATTCAATAATGGCATCCGTTGAACACCAAAATGCATCCCAAAATGTCACAACAGCTCAATCATACTCCAACGTACTGACTCAAAATACATTCAGATATCCAAATAAAGATCAAGCAATAATATTTAATTCTAGTAATGGAACTAGACTGCAGGACTACTTACTCAAACTTGGTCCAATAATCAGCCCTAAAAATATACTTTTTTGTTCTAGAATTTCGAATAACAGAATTTGTATATACTTAGCAAGTAAACATATAGTCGATAAATTTCTAGAAAATCCTGGACAAATAGAACTCAATGGTGAGATCATAAAAGCACGCAGACTAATAACACCATCCGATCGACTAGTAATTTCGAATGTGAGTCCTACAGTCCCACACACAGTTATAAATGAAAAATTATTACAAATTGGCCTGAAACTAGTCTCACCACTTACTTTTTTGAGAATTGGAGCTCCATTGCCTGAGTATAGCCATATACTCAGTTTTAGAAGACAAGTATATATTGAACCCAACCAAAATTCGGCAAATCTCCCAGAGTCACTAGAAATAACGCATGATAACATAACCTACCGCATTTTTCTATCATTAGACAGCCAAAAGTGTTTCAAATGCAATAGACAAGGACATATAGCTTCCCAGTGCCCATTTTCTACCCAACTGCAAACAAACATAATAGAAACACCACCACAGTCTACCAATCAACTGGAAACGGCAAACACTCAACAAGTAAACGAGCAACAAATAACCACAGCATCAAGTCATGAACCAGCAACATCTCAATATACAACCAACACACAAGAAGCAGAGGTTCAAAGCCATATCAAACCCATTCAAACAGAACAACAAAACACAGTTGCATTACATGATTTAACCTGTAATAACCAAACGGATACACAAACCAGCACATCCTCCAAACGAAATTTCTCAGAAGCAATTTCGCCGACCACACCAATACATGATCCCTCATCAGACCTCACAAATTCCCCTATATTTCCAAAACCCAAAAACACAAGAATAAAGAAACAAAAGACAAATAGTCAGCCGTCATATATCTCTCAAGAGGCATATGAAGACGTTAAAACATTCATAGACGCCCAAACTCCTGCTTTTACCTTGAATAGTGACCAATTCAAAAGCCTCCTAGAGAACACTCACGGAACCCATGATATAATGAGCATAATCCAAGACTACACAGATGACACTAAAGGGCTCATTGAAATGATACTACTGGTGTACCCTCACATAGCAGATAGAGCAGTGAAAAACAGATGTACTAGACTACGGAAAAAACTAGAACGATATACTGACAATAACATTAACGAATGTCTCAGCGACACCTCTTCAATGGACTCCACAACATATTAAATTATATACTATGTTCATTGGTCTTAGGTCGCTTTTACAATGGAATCTAAATGGATACCACAGCCATTTAAACATGTTACATAAACTCATCTCAGATCAAAACCCTGACATAATTTGTTTACAAGAAACTCGATTCCACGAAACAAAAACACACACGCCAAAACATTACAGGGGATTCTTTAAGAACCGCAACGATAGCTCTAATTATATAGCTAGTGGAGGTGTTGCCATTTATGTCAAAAGTAGCATAGTAGCCAAGCCCATAAACCTTAACACTCAGCTAGAGGCAGTCGCAGTCACAATAGAAGGCTCTCAGAATATTAGCATTTGCAATATATACATACCACCCAATTATCACTTAGATACAAATGAACTGGAGGCACTTCTCCGACAAGTACCATCACCTCGAATTATCCAAGGTGACTTTAACGCCCATCATCACACTTGGGGATCAAGAAGAAACAATACTCGAGGAAAAATAATAAAAGATATTTTGGATACAACAGATCTTAATTTGCTAAACGATGGTACTGAAACAAGACTTGATCTAGGAACTGGAACAACATCAGCAATAGATTTGAGCTTAAGCTCGACAAATCTTGTAACCCGTCTGAACTGGAGCGTATTAGATGACCTGTATGGAAGCGACCATTTTCCTATAGTCATATCTAACCCAGGAGAATTGAACAGTGATACACTACCTGAAAAGTGGAACCTGAAAAAAGCAGACTGGATACACTTCTCGAAATATATAGAACACAATTTACACAAAACTCAAATAAAAGAGAACATTGATGAAACAATACACGAGTTCAATAATATTATTATAAATGCAGCACACACCAGCATTGGTAAAACTAAACCAGTTATGAATAAAATTCCTGTTCCATGGTGGAACGAAGAATGTAATACAGCAATCAAGGCAACTAAGCAAGCAGTAAACAAGCTTAAAAGAAACAGAACTATCGAAAATTTGATAGAACTTAAAAAAAAACGAGCACAAGCTAAGCTAACAACAAAAAAGAATCAAAAAGACTCCTGGAGGAATTTTGTTGGCAGTATAAATAGCTCAACACCTCTAGCGACAGTTTGGAAAAAAATAAAAAGTGTAGCTGGAGCCCCATCATACTCTCCAATCAGATGTTTAAAAGAAAACAATATAACACATACAGATAGCAGAAGAATAGTTGAAGCACTCAGTAAAACTTACCATAAAAATTCTAGCAACCAGAATTACAATCAAGAATTTCTAATACATAAGACCAACGTAGAAGCAACACAAATATTAATCCAGAACAACCAAGACCCAATGAACAAATTAATTTCTGAGCACGAAATGGAGGAAGCACTTAACGACTTAAAAGAAACTTCTGCAGGACCTGATGATATACCCTCCATATTTCTGAAAAAACTCCCAGCAACAGCAAAACAACACCTACTAAATATATATAATAAAATATGGACTGAACACCTATTCCCAAATATATGGCGTCAAGCATTCACTATACCTATACTTAAGCCTAATAAATCACCTCTCGTACCAGAATCATATCGACCGATATCCTTAACAAGTGCTATGTGTAAATTACTAGAAAAAATAATAAACAAAAGGCTGCTGTGGAGTTTAGAGAAAGGAAATCGTCTAATAAACGAGCAGTCCGGATTCAGACAAAATAGATCCACTATAGATAATATCATCGACCTTGATACACATATACACGAAGCTTTTAGCAACAAGCAACATTGCCTCGCAGTATATTTCGACATGAAAAAAGCATTTGATACTACATGGAGGAGAGATATAATCTCAAAACTACAATCATGGGGATACGATGGGAACATGATTGCCTTCATTTCCAATTTTCTGAAAGATCGAAGTTTTCAAGTCCGGTCGAATGGAGTTTTGTCTAAGCCCAGATCACAGGATAACGGTATTCCTCAAGGATCGATCATCAGTCCAACGTTATTTCTAATTGCTGTCAACGATATATCGAATCACATAGAAAAACCAATTCACGTACGAATATATGCGGACGACATGTTAATATTTGTAAGAGGTAGAAACCTGACAACCAATATTCACCTGATGCAAAAAACAATACAAAATCTAGAACAGTGGTCAGAACGCTCCGGATTAACATTTTCACCAGAAAAGACAAAGTACATCATATTCTCGAAAAAAACAATTGAAGGTGGAACACCATTAAAACTAAATAATATAATACTAGAACAAACATGCGACATAAAATTTCTAGGACTCTTATTTGACCAGCGGCTGACATGGAAGAAGCACATTGCATACTTAGTCAAATCGTGCGAGAAAAGGATGACCGTTCTAAAATACTTATCAAACAGACACTGGGGAGCTGAGGGTGAAACACTCTTGAGCATATACCGATCAGTAATACGATCAAAACTAGATTATGGTAGCATAGTTTACGCTTCAGCTAGTCCTACTGCCCTCAAATCGCTGGATAGTATACACCACCGAGCAATTCGCTTGATACTGGGAGCATTCAGGACAACACCTATCCAAAGTTTATATTGCGAATCTGGGGAAGTATCATTGAATGACAGAAGAAAGATATTGAGTTTAGCATACGCCACCAAACTTTCATCTAACAAAAATATACCGGCCCACAGGAACATGATGCAGGCTAATACACATATAAGTACAAGCAACACCAATACAGTACACGGAAAGTCATTCTTCACGAGAACCATTAGATATTTAAGGGATATTAGAATCTCCCAGCTTGCTGGTATAGCACCGGAAACTAACACAAACATTCCACCGTGGATTATAGATAAGCCAAATATCAATAAAGAACTGCTGAAAATAAATAAGACAGAAACTCCTGGACCAGTAATCATTCAACATTTCCAGGAAATACTTCATAGGTATGAAACATATGAAGAAATATATACCGATGCATCTAAAATTGACAACAAAGTAGGTTCAGCTGTTGTGACAACTAGCAACACCCTAACAATGAAACTACCAGACGCAGCTACAATTCTAACAGGAGAATTGCACGGACTACTAGAAGCAATAAAACTTATAAGAGATAAGCACATTCAAAAATCGTTGATTATAACGGATTCGCTCGACTCCCTTTTGCTTATCGAAAAGATATACACAAACAATCATCTGACACATCAAATTAAAGAAATTCTATATGCATTGCAGTTGGAGAATAGCAATATAGTCTTCATATGGGCGCCTTCCCACGTAGGAATCAAAGGCAACGAAAAAGCCGACAAATACGCAAAAATTGCAGGAAACCTTAATGATCCATCACACGTAACCATTCCAGCTTCAGACATCAAGGTCTTTCTGAGAAATAAATTCATGGAAAACTGGAATATCAACTGGCAAAACCATCCATCGAAGCTACTCGAACTGAAACCTAAATTAGGACCATGGACTACAGTGACAACAAACAGAAGACATCAAACCCTGATCACCCGACTCCGTCTAGGACATACCAGAGCTACACATGAATACCTCATCACCCAAGGAGCAGAACCTATGTGTGAAATATGTGAAGTGACACTGAGTGTTAAACATATACTGGTGCAGTGCCCTTTACTAGACTTTTATAGAGTTGACTGTAACATTTTATCCTTAACTCTAGAAAACATCTTAGGACCAAATTGTAACGTATACAACTTACTTCGCTTCTTGAAACAAAATAACTTATTGTACAAACTGTGACACTATAACCATCGCCGCTAATGGCCAGTAGGTCGATGCGGTTAAATAAATAAAAAAAAAAAAAAAAAAAACAAATTCATTTTGGAAAATTTATTTTTGTGTTCAGATCTTACCATATATTTGTACTCCCTTATACTTCTCATTCCAATAACAAATTAATGGCCAACAAGGCAAATATATTACCGAATTTAGGACTGAAAAGTCCGTTAAAATTTACAAAATTGAAATATATATATATATATATATATATATATAATATGGAAATACAAAGCTGGTGATGGAAGTCTAAAGAAGAAACCTCGAATTAAAAATTTGACCACGCCATTTTGAAGAGGAGAATAAGTAATATTGACAACATGCAATTTATATCGAATAAAGTCAGGAGAAAATAAAAATGATTTTGCGATAAATCTGCTACCTGAAACAAATGACTGATCCGAATTCCAGGACATACCTAGCATATTCTCTTTTTCAAACAACTAAGGTTTGGAAATGTCAATGTAATACGTTCTAAACATTTTGAAATTAGAATCAGGAACTCTAATTAACTGTGTAAAAATCCAGCAAGGCGTCCTTAAGAAAAAAAAGTTCATGCTAGAGGACAAGCAAGGAAACGCCGTATTTAAATTCTAATCATCCCATCTTGTAGAGGAAAAAAAGTGATAATCTATTTTAAAATCCCACTATAAATAAAGTCAGGTTTGTCGCATCCTAAGGGACAGTTTTTTTATCTCACCAAGAATCTTTTGTAAGGTCTCTTCTTCCTATTTTATGCTTACTTCTACTTTCTATTCTTCTTTCTGAAATCCGTTCAAAAACCTTCATTGGTAATATTTCATGTGCCATGCTTTTCATTTGGTCGTACCAATATAGCTGTGACTTTTTGACCTCGTCTGTAAAATATGTAAATGTTTACCTCTTTTTGTCACTCAGGATATTTTCTACATTCATTCGTTTGCGATTTCTTTGTTTCATTTCACTTTGAGCTATCAAACGATGCAGCTATCGAATTGCACTGGGCTATTTACATCCATATAAAAACCTATCATAGCAGGCCAAAAGCTCGGTTTACCTGCCGTACTTCAAGAAAAACACAGAAATGCACAAAAACCGACGATCTTCCAAGTTATGCGGGCTGTGAGTGCAACAAAAGAAGGAGAACATTAGGTCTGAAAGGTCGAGATGTAAGAAATCGAATATAGGGGCGCTTTTTATTGTTGGGGGGTGAGGGTTGGCAGGTGCAGGGTGCGGGTGGATATAACAGGATGCGTCGCCGGGTAAATAGCGACAGTGCTGGGGGTTGGATGTAAAAATTAGGGTAGTGCTGTGGTAAATAGCGATGTTTAGATATGAAAAATGGCATCGAGTAGAATGACTCAATACGTCTCATTCCTTCAAAACAACTTCTAGTAGTTTCATAAAGTACAATGGCATCGAAAGGTTTTTGTTTGTGGAATATGGTGGTTTCAAGTCTAGTAACAACATAGTTACTTCAGGAGTTCCCCAAGGGTCTAATTTGCAGCATTATTTTTAATTCAAATTCAAACTCTTTTATTAGGTGCGAACACTATACATAAGTATAGAGAGGAACACGTCATATGTATAACACAGAATATTTCAAAAGGTAAAGACGGAACAAAAAACAAACTAAAAGATTCACAAACAAACTGGATACAGAAAATTTAAGAAGTGCATGTGAATGCCAAACTAATGACCAACTGACAATTGCATTATTTCAGGTCCTTCAAAAACACAAGGAACTCATCTATGCTGCAGAAGGTGTAAGATAAGAGCATCCTCTCAAGGTGCTTTGTGAAGAGCATGACGTTATCAATTTAGTTAACAGATTCTGTTTAATAAGTGTTTATTCGTGCACCAGCATATCTGGGCGACTTTTTGTGAGTAGTTAAGTTTTTTTTATACTCCAACTACCACGAAAGCCTAAGGACTAAACACCCATTGGCTACTGTGTGGGATACATGGGAAAGGGGGAACGCCACACGGACTCTGCAACATGCACACATTCTGGCTCCGTCTACGAGATCCGCCGGGTGGTACCTCCGCGTTTGACAGTCAGAGACCGTCTACCACCTACGGACAATCACAACATCCATAGCGAAGAGAAAAATTTCTCTTGGGACGGGATAAGAACCCGCACAACGCACGGCGACTGATCAGGAGACCGAAGAGTCTACTACTACGGCCACCGCTGCTGCCTGTTATCTAAGCACAATTGGTTTTTATTCCTTGTGAAAATGTGAGTTTGTTTGTTTTTATGAGTATAGGATAGTACTTTTAGCAAATAAATTGAGGAGACACTGAAAAGTTGAACATGTTTCTAATGACTCTCTTTTGTGTGATGAAGATTCTGTCGATAGTTGACGAATGTCCGCAGACAACAATATTATATGACAGGACCGAGTATATAAACGCATTGTAGACACTAATTAAGGTTTCATGACTTACACAATTTTTTAGACTATTTATGACGAAAGCACCTGTATTTAATTTTTTACAAACATTACAGGATTGCTTCCTGGCATATCTTATATTCATAGCTACAGTCTTGTCGCGATTAATCAATAGATTGTTTAGATTACACTAGTTAGCAAACTCTCTCAGCACTGTATTCGCCTTCAGATGCAATTCTGCTTCAGATACAGCAGAAACTACCGCAGTAGTATCATCCGCATATAAAAATACTTCGCCTTTAGCATTGCGGAGTGGTAAATCATTGACGAAAAGCAGAAAGTGCAGGGGTCCAAGAACACTACTCTCTGGGGTACCGATATATTTATTAATGATGTGTCGCTTGAGATTAAATGTCATCATATACTTTTCGCTGATGATCTAGGTGCATTTGCTACCAAGTTCACTTTTAATGATCACATAGATAATATTAAATCGTCTGCTTCCCAGATGCTCGGGTACTCCGTTAGGTCTAGCATACGTCAGAAGCAAGCCTGAATATGCATCGTTTCTCTGGGCATCTACCAAAATTCTATAAGCAGATTGGGATCTATTCAACGACGAGCTGTAATATATACTTTTTCCAAATGCAATGGTTCGTAACCACAAAGAGGCTGCGACCACAATGTATTACTCAAACCTTTTGATAACAAACCGTCGAAATATTTCCGCTCTACCTGTATCTTTTTTATTTAGCTTACTTCACAATAAGATATATTGTCAATATATTTTGAGTAACACAGGCTTTATATGTTTCTGGCTTTGGAAACGGTTTTTTGCGCTACATTTTACTGATCTCTGCCACACCAATGCTTTGTAAAAGTCTCCCGTTCATAGGATGTATGCATACACTATTCAGTAGTAACTATTAGTAACTGCGACATATTTGATGACATTAAATCTGGCCTCATCAAACTTTACCTTGATGAAGTTGTAAATTTGTGTATTGTTGATTATTTACTTATACAGGGTGTCCCAGAAGTCGACGTCAAGCCGAAACCGGGTGATAGGCAAAGTCATAACAGCTATCAGAAAAATATTTAAAAAAATTTTATGTATATGTTTTGAAAATTATAGGTCTTTGAAAAAAATATAGAAATTTCACACCCTACGGCAGTCTGTCAACTCCTGTTACTACAAATATTAACTTTTTTTGGATTTTATTTTTACAGTGTGGTCAGCCCGATCACCTGATTTGAATCCTTTAGATTTTTTTACTGGGGAACTGTAAAAGAAAAAGTGTATTTCAAGCCGATTCAAAATGTAGCTGAGCTACGGCAAAGACTATTGGAAGCAGCTGAGTTTGTTAATAACCGTGGATTCGCTCGTTTAATAACCCGATCTTTTTTAAGATGTCGAGCGTGTATTGCGGCTGAAGGAAAACAGTTTGAGTATTTGCTGTAAAGGTAAATCATCATCAGCAGCATTTTGATGCCCACTATTGTGCAAACAGTTATCCTTAAGGGTCCGTGTGCGTTTTCATAATCGCTGATTAATTAGTAAATTTTGAAAAATTTTCATCAGTTTTTTTTCAAATAAAAATTGTGCATAAGTTAACGAGTAATCTTCTAAGTGTTATACCATTTTGGAATCGCTATTAAATACGCCAACTTTTAAGGTTACTTGCCAAACTCTCGTAGTACATTTTTTTCCAGTACAGCCAGTTAAAGTTGAGCAAAGTTTTACTTTGGAATACTTGGTTGGGAAATAAGTGGCAATTGTTCCTGAACGAGAAAAGCTGGCAGTAAGGTTGAGACACCAGTTTGAAGATGCATTATTCATCATTACATTGTAAAAATAAAATCCAAAAAAAGTTAATATTTGTAGTAACAGGAGTTGACAGACTGCCGTAGGGTGTGAAATTTCTATATCTTTTTCAAAGACCTATAATTTTCAAAACACATACATAAAATTTTTTTAAATATTTTTCTGATAGCTGTTATGACTTTGCCTATTACCCGGTTTCGGTTTGACGTCGACTTCTGGGACACCCGGTATATTGTTATTGTTATCTATGTATTTGTTTCCTGTGCTTTATTGATATTTATACATAATTCCTGCAATTGCGTGTATCTGTCTGTTGGAAATAAACTTATTATTAGTTGTACTTGTCATGGAAAAAAATGTTCTCAAATTGCAGCAATGCGCGTGTCCGTAGACGGTAACCTCATTTCTTTGGAGCTCTGGCGTAAAACTGTTTCTCAACCATATTTAATAACTGATTATAAAAGCTCTTGATACATACTCATACTCTGTGTGGAGGCCAGCCGCGCTGTACAGTGCCAAGCACCGTTTTTAATATTGTTATATATATTCAGTACAGTTTATTTGTCAGTCTTTCTGTGCTTTAAATCAACAGCTGTTTCCACCGCTAATCAAGAGTACTCTGGCAGAAGCAGAACTAACCGGCAAGTCGTAATCGTGACAAATAAGATGGAGGTGCATTTTCGATCTATTTTGTGGTACCTGTAGCCCACCGTAATGTATGTTACGTGACAAATATAGTGGAGGCGTCAGAAGTACTGACAAATACACTGTATTGAATAGACAAATATAGAAAACGGCACTCACTCTGGCTAGAACTGTTGAGTCCAGCTCTACCGCCATAAGCTAGAAGATAGAATCTGCTAATTTCACATTATACATGAGCTATGAGAACGTAATAATTCTCAACTTGTAACGGTTTAAGGTAAAGGAATACTGTTGGTTTGTACCCAGCTAAAATGGATAATGTTTTCTAACGAATTCAATAACCTTAGCGAGGGTGCCTATCTATAAATGAAAAAAGCATATACTGTTATTTCAGAATTGTCTGAACAACTGTTTTTTTTAATTAAAATTACGTACTAAGTACTGCGCCATTTTGTTTGCTACACGTTCGGCATATATTATCTTTAGTATATGAACACTATAAAAAATTTTTTACAGTATCCTCACAAATGTACTAAATGACCAAAGGAAAATAACTAAAAATATTATGAATTTGGTGTGATTAAGTGTATGTCTTATAGTATCTGCTAGCGCCGATGCTTTGGTTATAAGTTAAAACACAGTATCTGTATGGCTTTTAAGTAAGAATACAGTACGGATCACTCACTATGTTTTAATTTATTGTTGTGCATATACTGTACTTTAATATGATCGTAGGAATGTTGGATACAGCAAAAAACTTTAGACTTTCGGTATTTATCATGGAATGCACTGTATTTTATCATGGAAATATGCTTCGTCTACATGCGTTTTATATTATAATCACGATTTCTCATTTTCGCATTTCGCATTTTTTGAACTTGCAGCGTTCTGCTTGTAACCTCTCACGATGGTACCGTGATGAGTGCCCACCAAACGGCGTGGTGCGATTGGAAATATCTTATCAATCCGGTTTGTTTCACTTGAACGCCGCCCGATGGGCCATCAAGCAGCCTGAAAGAACAGGGGCGGTGGTGTGGGTAGGATTGAGTTTGGTTCTAACAGTCGATCCTGAAAGTTGGTTGACAGCTAGTGATATAGATTACTTTTTTAGGTCTGCTCCAGGGAATGCGAGGAATACGGGTTCGAATCCCGCCGGCGCCCATTTTTCTATCTCTCAACTTGTTGTTTACTAGACGTTAATCAGTGCGAAGTATGATCAGAATATCTGACTTTTGATACATTCCTATCGGCTTCCTTTGAAGCTACATATTATATTTAAAAATAACTTCTTATGTGGAAGCACATATTCAAACTTGAAACCTACACAAACAGTTGCGACTTTTCCATATCAACAGAATATCGATATTAACAGAGAAGCACTACATATCGCTCAATTTTATATAAGCTTAGCCATAATGCTGAGATACATTAGCCATGATCCTGAAGCACTAAATTATCCAGATATTACCTGGAGAGCAGCTGGTAATCTATATTCTATATACCACTGATCACTAGGGTTGGCAGTGGAATGAAGTGCCTTTAACTCTGCATCCTGAATATTTTATAGCGCTCCATTTATGTAACTGTTGAAACAAGCAGAAATCCTCAACAGTCTCAATGTTCTAACAAAGACCTCCTTAAAATTTAGAAACTCTGTATCTTTCAGCCTTTTTCTAGGGGATAAATGAAAATGAATTGTTTGTTCCCTTATACAATTCCACCAACATGTATGTTAAGCTCAAGATTCAAAATTCCATCGCCTCAAAAAAAAAAGTTCAAGTAAGAACGATTATAATATATATATATATATATATATATATATATATACAGGGTGACTTCGAAGTTGAGTCATTAATTTTCAGATAATGATTGTAGAAGGAAGATAAACCAAAATATGTGTGTAAAAATAAAAAAAAAAAATAAAAAAAAATTTTTACCTTGTTTTATAAAGTATCCTCCCGACAAGTATTTCAGTGCGGACCTGTATTTGATCGTGAGGTCCCCTGTTAGGTCTGAAGTCACCTGATTCACGAGCCCGTTGTACTACATTAACAAAGGCACGAGGGGTTGGTTGCACTCGATTGGGAAACCGATCCGCATAAACATGTGCCATTTTTTATTTCGTTTGAGCCACGCAACAGACACTATTCACACGCGACTGATACTACTAACTGTATGTATAACTGAACTGAATAAAATAAACATCGTTCCAAATTCTTTCGCTTTTTTGTTTCCGATGCGATGAACCGATAAGGTGGATTATATCCGTTGTTGCCAAACACGAGTACATGATATTATTGAGACAGGGCGGTACTCAAACTTCCAAAGGGCTATAACTTTGTTACTTTAATTTTACTAGAAAGATGGTAAAGGAAAAAAACGTTTCTTTTGATCAGATCTACTCACTGTTAAAATAAATGACTCAACTTCGAAGTCACCCTGTATATATATATATATATATATATATATATATATAAAGAGAAAATTATCATGAGGAGAAAAGTATATAACAAAATAAAATTAAAATAATGGGAAAAATCCGCAAAAAGAAGGAAAGTGGATTCGAGCAGAAGATAGGATAGGTAACCCGAGCGATACGTATTTCTGCTGGCTGGCTTCATCAGGCCCGAAATGAATGCACATATGCAGCGACAAATGTACACATGCCCATACGGGTGTAACCTGAGGAAATGAAGCAAGCATGTCACTCATTTCCATTGATCTGTCGGTCTGTTTGTCGGTCTTATAACCGCCTATAATTCAAAAGTATCGCTCGGATTTCGATGAAATTTTTATACAATGTTAGTGCTATGCTGCCAAGGACGCAAAAGCTGTTGGAAAATCGGTCCTGTTACGGCAGAGAAAACGGCCTTGGACGAAAAAAATAACAATCGCACACAAACTTCGCTTCTTACGTTTCGTTGCGTCGCAAGTGCAGAGTCAACCTACTACACGGCATTGCCTTCTCAAGCGAGTTAACTTGTGCCGAAAGTAGATGATCAGCGTTGCATGAGAAGCACAATCAAATTATCTGACGCCATTTTTATGTATAAATTGCGGGTCTAGGGGTAATCTTCAATTTCCTTCCATTTGGTGGTGCCGAAACGTTCCTTAAGGTGCCAAAAATATTGCGAGGGATAACGATCAATATGTATATATCTTCCATTATTATAATTATGAGCTGTTCCTTTTACGGAGGCCCTGAAGGCACATCGTAAGATAAAAAGCACCAGCATCCATCGCGTCTGTAACGGCTGCTTTTGGGCCGTGCCGTGCTTCGAGCCGGGACTTCAATAACGAATTCAGAAATTAGTAACGCCCAGACAGAGCCAGATGTAATTAAAGCAAAGTTGTTTGATGTCTCGTGAAGTGAACCAGTGCCGCGCGTGTACTGAACAGGATCGATATTTGATGAATGCAGTACTTCCGTAAGATACAATTGAGAAGTCCTAGGAGTATATCTACTCAATATTACATTTAAACAGAAACGGCATATTGGTAATGAATTTATGCGGTCGCCTAAATACTGAGGCTCCGCGACTACTATATGAAGCTTAGAGACGTCTTGGTAACACGATGTTAAGACTACCTAGGATTCTAACCGGGAAAAACTTGCTCAAATAGATTGTTCCACAATCTCGACACCCTAAGAACAAGGGAGCAGTCGTACCGGCCAGTTATAACGGGTGTTATTTTTTTCGAAGTATAGAACTTTAAGTTGGTTTTTTTTTGAAGATGGCGACGGATTTGACAGCTGTTCTAAGTTTGCCAAAGCAATTCATCATGAATAGACTTACGCCTGAACAACGCTTGCAAATTGTGCAGTTTTATTTCGAAAATAATGGTTCTGTGCGGAATACGTATCGCGCACTACGTCCATTTTATCGTCGACAAAATCGTCCATCAGAGCAGTTAATTCGATTGACCATGGAACATTTTCGCACTACGTTTACTCTAATTGATAACTCGCATCCCCAGAGACGCCGTACGGTGCGTACAGGAGAAGCTATTGCTACTGTAGAGCGTAGCATTGAGTCCATCCGCTATCGAGCACAGGAATTGGATCTGTGTCCATCCACTTTATGGAAGATTTGCGGAAGGATCTTGGTTCGCGTGGTTACGAAATCCAAAGCGTGCAAGAATTGCAGCCAAACGATCATCAAGCAAGGGTAGATTCGTTGAATGGGCCCAGAACGAGATTGCCGTAGTTCCCGATTTTCATAAGGGAATTTTGTTTAGCGATGAAGCGCACTTCTGGTCGAATGGCTACGTCAACAAACAAAACTGCCGCATTTGGAGTGAAGCTAATCCTCAAGTCTATGTCGAAACACCATTACATCCAGAACAACTGACTGTTTGGTGCGCTTTATGGGCTAGTGGAATCATTGGTCCATACTTCTTCAAAAACGATGATGGAGAGAACGTTACAGTTAATGGTGATCAGTATAGAGCCATGATTACTAACTTTTTCATTCCTGAATTGAACAATCATGATGTCCAGGAGCTGTGGTTCCAACAAGACGGCGCAACATGTCACACAGCTCGTGCTACAATCGATTTGTTGAAAGACACGTTTGGTGACCGCCTAATTTCTCGTTTTGGACCTGTGAATTGGCCTCCAAGATCTTGTGATTTAACATCGCTAGACTATTTTCTGTGGGGCTATGTAAAGTCATTGGTCTATGCGGATAAGCCACAAACGCTTGACCATTTGGAAGACAATATTCGTCATGTTATTGCCGATATGAATGAATGAATGAATCTTAAAATTTTAGAGGCATCCCGGCCACCATAAGGAGCCAGTGCATAGGCCGCTTAAGCGGGCCCTTATGCACCTCTACAATACTTAAATCACAAGCCTCGCCCTTTTAGCGAAGTTGAGAATCGCCTTGAGTCCAAGCTCCTTTACGTCCTGAGGGTCCAAAGTAATGGACCCCAGTATAGTCTGCCTATAGTAGCTCAGAGCTTCACAGCGACACAAAACGTGCGCCGAGGTCTCTTCCTCTACTCCGCAGCGTTCGCACAAGGGATCCTCAGCCACCCCCATCACGTGCAGGTGGCGCCTTAACGTGTTATGGCCAGACAACAGTCCCACCAGCAACCTTAGGTTGGCTCTACCCAGAGATAGGCAGAAGCGTCCATCCTTAGCACTGGGCCCTTCAATGAGCTCTCGTGCCTGGCGGAGATGTCTAGAGATACTTCTCCATTTCTGAGAGTGTTGTCTTGCAACCCACGTCTCCATTTTCCTCCTAGCTTTGTGCGCGGTTACTCCTAGAGCTGGCTCAGGACCAACGAGCTTGCTGGCTGATCCTGTTTTCGCCAGAATGTCCGCCGTCTCATTGCCCCTTATCCCAGCGTGCCCCGGTACCCATATTAACGATACCGGATGCCTCGCTGCGAGGCAATCCAGAGCCTCCCTGCATTGCAATACAAGACTCGAAGTAATCTTACAGGCACTTAGTGCTTTCGTTGCAGCCTGGCTGTCGGATAAGATTGTTATTCTTCCCCTAGGCCCACCCTCCTCCAGAATGTGAGATACACAAGCCAGAATCGCAAAGATTTCCGCCTGGAAAATGGTGGTGTATTCACCGAGAGGCAGAGATAGCCTAGTTCTAGGCCCAGAGACCCCAGCACCTGAGCCCTCTTCGGTGACCGAGCCGTCCGTGTACCAGACCTGCCCGCTCACTTCGGAGAGTCCTCGGCTACCGGCGTCCCACTCCTCCCTCGTTGGATACTCCACAATAAACTTGCGGTTGAAGCGATATTTAGGGGTAATATGATCACCCCTGCTTAGAAGGACGGGGTCCTCCCTTTCTAATTCGACTAAGATGGCAGTATGCCCCTTGACCGGATTCAAGAAAGCCCAGCTGCCCTGACTCCACAGTCGATGAGCGACTACTCTCGCTTCACCGCGGATCACCAGATCCAATGGTGGGAGATCCAACAGAGCTTCCATTGCACTCAATGGCGTTGTTCGCACTGCGCTTGTAATGCTAATACAGGCCAAACGCTGAATTTTATTGAGTTTGGCCTTAGTTGACTCAGTTCTAATGCAAGGCCACCAGACCAGGGAGCCGTACAAGAGAGATGGACGTACTATCGTCGTGTAGAGCCAGTATACCACTTTGGGTTTAAGCCCCCACCTTAAACCGACAACACGTCTACAAGCCCACATCAAATTGTGAGCCTTGCTAACCTTGTGTTCCACATGCTCTCTCCAGTTCAGTTTGCAGTCCAGGATAATTCCCAGATATTTCACTGACTGGGACAAAACTAATCTAGTCCCAAAGAAGGTCGGCATGACCAGTCCGTCAAGCCTTCTTCTCCTAGTGAATAGGATCAGCTCGGTCTTTTCCGCATTAACAGAAAGATCGACTTCCCTACACCACGATTCCACGGAGCGCAGAGCGTCCTGCATAATTTCCGAGACTGTTCTGCAGAAACGCCCTCTAACCACTATGCTTACGTCATCAGCATAGGCTTGCGCATAGACACCCATACTGCTGAGCCTAACGAGGAGTTCGTTCACCACGATACACCACAGTAGGGGTGACAGAACTCCTCCCTGAGGGCAGCCTCTAGCTACATTCACGCTGCAGCTTACGTTATTCAGCATAGCTGTTGTTACCCGACCCTCCAGAGTAGAGAGGACCCAATCTATTAGGATTGATCCAACCCCGTGTCTAACCAAGGCCTGTCTGATAGAGTCGGTTGTGGTGCAATTAAATGCACCTTCAATGTCCAGGAAGGCCACGAGTGCCACTTCTCGCTGATCTAGAGTCTTCTCCAGCCTCCCGACCAGATTGTGTAAGGCCAGATCAGTCGATTTTCCAGCTTGGTATGCAAACTGATTTGCATGAATGACACACCTTTCCAGCGGGCCATCCCTTAGGTATCTATCGACTATCCTTTCCAGGGTCTTAAGCACAAAAGATGAAAGAGTAATCGGTCGAAAATCCTTCGGGCCGATATACGGCCACAAATGTTGGAAAAAGTCATCGAAAATTGGGCGTCCAGATTGGATTACATCTGAGCCAGCCGTGGCAGTCATATGTCAGAAAACATATTTAAAATGTAATCCCACAAGATTATCTTTCGGATAAAAAAAATTCATGACAATTATTGCAATTTAAAGTTCTATACATCTAAAAAAAACACCCGTTGGATGTACGATTTAAGGCTTAGCACGCGGTTGCACGTGGAGGAGGGCTCTGAAAGTTCGTTGGCATAGCGATAGAAGAGGGCTAGATCGCCTATCGCGTGTGGGTGTGAAAGGGGCGTTTAAGTTTACGGGTAATCGTTCTTTGAACACCATCTAGTAGGGCCAGTAGTATATTCAGAGCGACAACGGAGGTTTCATGGAGAAAATTACTCCCCTAAACAAATAACGAGATTGTTGGATCCCCAAACAGTAATAACCTCCATGTCGCTGCTAGCCTAGCCTAGCCATCCGTCCTCCAGCTGACCGGCAGAGATCGGCTTATAATTCTGAACCCCTGCATGTAGAGTGCTGTCATCGGTAAAGCTTAGGATCGGATTTATCGTACAGGAAAGTATACTGAGTGACAGAAAAATGTAAACTCCTACCTTACCTTTTTTTTATCACTCAGTATATTTATTGCATTTGCATGCTTGATGAATGTTGTTGAGAGTTTGCTAAGTTAATTTGATAGGCTATGCGAATAAAATTAATTTCATACTGTTTTGATGTTATGTGCTTTGCATACACAACTCAATGACGGATACTGAATTGGGTCATTCGAAAAACAGTACCAGGATCCTTGATTTCTTTTAATTTGATGTTTATGTATGTATGGAAATACCAGCTTTAAATTCACTAAGTACAAAAATAAAGTTGCGGTTACAGCATGCGCCTTGCCCAAATCACTTATTTAAGAGTTTTCTGATTTCCTAGCAAACTCATAGCTCTTTCATTTGTAAGACTGAGAAATTTCCTTTTATGCTAAACGGTTGATATGGATAATGTAAGAAGTGGAGTCACACGCAGATCACCTATCTTGCACAATCCATTTTTTTGTTGAAAAGAAACATTCTGCTGTCTGGTAGTCAAACAATCACGTGGGTTCTTCTACAACAGATCCCTCGTCAGAGATGTAGTCGCTGCTAAGGGCCGATTTCACCAACAATAATATTATGGACCAATGGGAAAATACCTTATCGAAATGCAATTTGACAGAAGCTGTCAAAGGTCTCAGAATATTAGTGACTTCTATTAAAATATTGAATAACATCCTGAAAATTCGACTGTATCATAAACAAAACCACTTATTGATTCCAACATGATGCTTTTGTACAAAGAAAACAGGTCAAATTTCATGTATTTCGATTTGTGTTATAAATTTACATTTAACAATCAGTTATCCCCAAAAGCCAATGGGAATGCCTCAAATAATAGGTCGATTTTCTAGCTGTTAAATTTGGCAGTAGACTTGGACGTTTGTTAATGCATGGCAATCTCGAATTTAAGTTCAATATACTGTTATCACTACATACCTTTTGAATAGTGTGGATTTGTCTGTATTTTGCAAGAAAATAGAACATAAAATACATTCCATCCAATTCCTCATCTTCCTTTACATCATAATAGTAATCATTTATTAATTTACGGGTTAATGAATTTCTTCAAAGCAACAAAAACATTGTCCTCTCCATCCTAAAACACAGATAATATGTGTAAGACGTGTCAATCCCTACATCTCCGTGATGCATAATGCAATTACTATGGACATAGACAAAAAAATATGAAAAATGTCTCACAAATAATGTCTTTGAGTCCAAAAATCATAAAACTATTAATGTTTAATGTTTGATTGCCTTTTTCGCTGGTGGGATCATCTATCTGCCACTCGCAGGGTTGCCACGTCTACCGACGATCACGTCCCGTGGTGAAGGGTGCGACATGAATCTTTTACATTTGCTGCTCTTGACTTTAAAGTAGCAATACAAACATAGTACTTATGATAGTTGAAGCTAGACTGATAACACTTCTTGAAGAATATTTGAAAAATGTGAACACCGTCATGGTCTGTTGTCAAATTGCAAACGAAGTATCTGAAAATTCTTACATACAGTGGACCTTCGTCATAGTCTACTATCCTGATTATGATCATTTTTAGCAGATGTGTTGTATCATCTAATTGATGAGCATCTTTGGTGGATTATTCGATCCGGTATTGGAAGGATCTCCTATTTATGAAAATATTTTCGGTATCATCTAACCGTTGCAATCAGTGCACAAACCTGTGAAATATGATTTATAGCATAACCCGCTGCGCTATCAATACAAATTTTACATACAGGTCGCCTAGCCGTGGGGATGCAGTGATCGGGATGAATATCACGGCAGCAACTGATGATTTGGGCATGTCTGGTAAGACCGTATGAAGTGAAACTCGCTAACTTCACAAATTTGAAGATTTTGTACAATTTCTTTGAAAATGATGAAAGAAATGCCTGATTTGGCAGGGTAATGTCGCAGCCAAATGGCAGTCACTCTTTCTGACACAGTCCGGATCGAAAGATGACGATACTCGTGAAATGTATTGATACTTCTTAATATAGGATCCTATCGAACATCCTTACTGTCAAGACGTATAACCCGAGGTACCGACGGAGCTATTTTGCGGCGTCATGGAAATAATTTTAAATTTTCATTTGCATTTCCAAGTGTTGTGCAACGATTTTGGGAAAAATTCCACGAATACTCTTATAAAGCATAGTAGAGTATATTTCAATAGTTGGCGGAGGTTACTCCACTGGGACCAGGGGGGTGAAACGGGATGTTAATGCACAATCTGGCAACCATGTCGCACCCTCACAAAATGGCCGCTGACAACCACACAAGTCACCGTGTTGTCATTGAATAGCATGGAATCAAGTCTTCTTCAGTGTATATGTTTTATTACTGGGACCATGGGTTGACAGATCCCACACATGTGTCACTCAGGGATTTTTGAAATGCAATAATCACCTGTTATTCAAATAATGTCTAATTATATAACCTAGAATGTGTACTCGTAAGAAAGAAAAAATATGGCAAATTTGTAGTTTTTTGCAGGTTTTAGGTTTGCTAGTAGCTTTAAGGCATATATTTGGGAATTCCTTAATCGCTGTGAATATAGTGTGGATGTTTGTTCAGGTCCTGAACAACGATAAATATTCAACTTTATGTACGTATGGATATCAAAAGACCTGAATGGTTTTGTGGGAATATCAATCTAAGGTGCCATAATGGTTCTGATGAACGGCAAGTAAATGAATGAATGTTTGGAAACGAGCAATATCTATGAACTTTTTGGTAGAGCCTGTCATCAAGTAGGTGCTTAATGGCTATCTGCAAGAGGTTTATAGGAAAAAAAAAACACGGGAGGTGATGTTAAATCAGTAAAATTACATATCAATTGAAGAAAATAATATAAACATGAATAAAGAATCAACAACAGTAATTAAAACATGAACTTGATTAAAAAATCAAACATTTCTTTAAATTATGACTGAATTATATGTAATTTCTTAATATTCAATAAGCTGGTGATGTTTCAATGACAAGGTGTCAACTCATACCTTCACAGTATTTTGTTTTCAACATTTCATAGCTATTGGTTGCTAAAATTTGTTGATTGGAACTTTATGCTCATTCGTTGTGTTTAACGGACTGTTACCCTATAGGTGGAGAAGAACGGACTGTTGATTTGGCAACCTTGGTGAAACCCACCCTTATTCTTGTTCTCTCCAGCTGCCTGGCAGATATTGGCTTGACACTCTGAATTCCTGCATGTAGAGTGCTGTCATCAGTAGAGTAGTGGATCCGACTTATCGTACAGGAAGGGAGGTCGTCGATGTGTAATAGCGACAAGATCGGAGCCAATCTGAACATTGTCAATGGCGACGGATATTTTGCGGCCAGAGCGGAACTTAGCCCCCCATCTGTCAAGCTTCTGAACTGAATCAGTTTCCTCCACAGTTGTGCGACATCAATTATTTGGAAGAAGCTGGTGGTTCCTCGTTGGAAGATATAGATGACAAAATTGTACCGGCTTCAGCAAACACAAACTTACCCGATGATGTTCGTGATAGAAGCAAGGCCGACGAAACACTGGTCAAGACTCTTAAAGGACACTCAAAAGCTTTTACTGACGCTTCGACAACATAGTATGTGGTCTTATTTGGCGGTCAGTGAAACATGCACACAACCACAACCTACCTTTCAGACGTTGCGTTAATGTTTGCCAGATGCTACCGGAATCTACTTCAATTCTTTTAGAACCAATGTGAAACGTTTTATGACTGACACTATTCGTAACGCCTCTGGACTATAGAGACTGATAAAAACCCGTCGGTGGAGCTCAATCGGCTATGGAAGCGTTTCTTCCTAATAAAAATGTATTAAAAACAAACAAAAACGTCCGTGGGGCTGTCCACGATTAATTAGATTCTGACTGACTTGAGTGCATGCTTATCAAATTGATGACGACAGTGACATTTTGATTATCCGCAGCTTTCAAACGCATAATCATGCGACAAGGTGTTGATTTGAGAAGTGTATGGAGTGTATCGATGTCATGAAGAAAAAAATTGATTTATTAATCTTGGACAAGTATACAGAAAAAGAACTGTGAGCAAGAAAGCGAGACCCTACCACCCTCCACACTTATACAGGATTCCTTAACGAGAACACCTAATATGACCAAATGACCAGCATAATCTTGTGGGAATAAAATCCCCGAATTAGAAAATGTTTGCAATAAAGAATGCTACGTTAAAGGTTATGCTATTTTCACTTAGCGATTAGGGGCGGATGTAATATAATACAGTCCAACAGCCATTTTGATACCGGCAAAGTATGTAATTTTGATACGCTATACAGGGTGTTCCTTAATGATATGCGAATATTCAAGGGTGTGAATCTACATGAAAAATTAATGTTAGTTTGCTGTATAAACTATGGTCCCTAAATGTTTCTTTACAAAAACTCGGGATGTTGAAGTTTTAGGAAAAAAACGGATATTGACGAATATTTTCAGAACCGCTTCAGATATTTCACTGATATTTAGTACGTAGTGAAAATTAATAAGGTTGCATATTTTTCAATGCAAAAATAATTTTTAATGGTACGCTAATAGTTTTTTGCCAAATAAAATTTATTTTTGAATTCCCTGTACAATTTAAAATAAATGATCTTTCTTGAGTAGCTTTCCTTCGATGCGCTATTTTTGAGTAAAAAAATAAAAACCGTTTATTGTCCGAGAAAATTAATGTAATAATTGAAGAATGCAATTTAGTAATATATATCTAGTTGCTTTGGAATATGTCACTGGCTTTTGACATCTGACAAGTCTGTGTTATTCAAATCTGTTCGCTGTGACATCTTTTTCATTATTTAGTTTTTACAATCTTGTTGATAATGATGAATTATTCAAATGCAGAAATGGCGGAAATGCATTACGTATATGGCCTTGCCGACGGTAATGGTGAGCAGGCCAGACGGATTTATCACCAGAGATATCACGATCGTGCTTTGCCAGATAGTCGAACCTTTTCTAATATTCATCGTCGTCTTGTTGAAACTGGTTCTGTCCGAAAAGGAACATCTGAAGGTAGACCTCTAAGTGTGAAAACACCTGAAATTCAGGAAACAGAAACTTGAAGAACAAAATGAATACCAGGAAGATCGCTAGACACACAAATATCTGCCATCAAATTGTTTGGAGAATTTTAGTGGAATCTTTGTTATATCCTCACTATATTTTATTATATTAGAGTACAGGCACTACTTCCCATTCATTTTCCAAGGCGTGACCTTTTGTCAGTGGTGTCTTCAAAAAATTACACAAAATCCACAATTTGAATCAATGATTCTGTTCACGGACGAAGCTAATTTTTCTCGAAATGCCATTCAGAATTTCCGCAATAATCACTTGATTCCCGAATACCGGGTACCATAGTAACCGTTATAGTTGTCCTTCAAAGTTGTCAAATCGCCCCTATGGCGCAAATTCGCTACACAGGCAACTGTGCTATAAACAAACCCTGTTTATCACTAATATTTGATAGTCATAAGGTAGTTGTAGCCCTATCTAGCGGTCCATGATTTCTCTCAATACTGTTGTATCTCTACTGGCAACAAGAATAGGGATTACAAAATCATTTATACAACAATATACAAACATGAAAAATATGATTTGAACCATGAAACATTAATACAATTTTAATAGATTGAACTTTTTTCATTTTTGGAATACTCTTATGTGGAATCCGCAGCTATTTTTCCCGAAATTTGGGTAGACTTAGATTTCTTAGAAATATGACATATTGGTATCGGCAACTCTGCGAATGGGAGAAACAAATCGCATTTGTTGAGCGCATCCGTCTAAGCGGCAGGCGCCAGCGCCCGTTCTGCCATCTCTCTCTTTTATCACTCTTCTACTTTACCCCGTTGTCCGTCACACTCCGACGCTGCCACATAGGATCCTACAATCGAGTGTCTTTCACGCACCTACATACTTTTGTATATTTCCAACTCTCTTACTCATCATAATGTATAATAATGTTTTTTCCCAAGTTATATATATATATACAGGGTGACTTTGAAGTTGAGTCATTAATTTTCAGATAATGATTGTAGAAGGAAGATAAACCAAAATATGTGTGTAAAAATAAAAAAAAAATCAAAAAAAAATGTTACCTTGTTTAATAAAGTATCCTCCCGACAAGTATTTCAGTGCGGACCTGTATTTGATCGTGCGGTCTTGGAGTAGCATGCCCTCACCTGTGAGGTCTTAAGTCACCTGATTCACGAGCCCTTTGCACTACATTAACAAAGGCACGAGGGGTTGGTTGCACTCGATTGGGAAACCGATTCGCATAAATCCGTGATGCATCCGGGAGCATTCTGTAAAGACTGCCCCCCCGTAAATAAGAATCATGTCCACAAGTTCAGCATTTTCGTAAACATGTGCCATTTTTGATTTCGTTTGAGCCACGCAACACACTACTATTCACTCAGGATTTATCGACTGACGAAAAACATCGTGATAAACGTTTCAAATTCTTTCGCTTTTTTGTTTCCGATGCGATGAACCGGTCAGGCGGATTATATCCGTTGTCGCCAAACACGAGCATATAATAGGCAGGGCGGTACTCAAACTTCCAAAGGGCTATAACTTTGTTACTTTAATTTTACCAGAAAAATGGTAAAGGAAAAAAACATTTCTTTTGATCAGATCTACTCACTGTTAAAATAAATGACTCAACTTCGAAGTAATAATAAATAAATATATATATTTAACTTGAGACGTGGTCATTGTCGTCTAGACCAGTTAGGTGAAAAATTAAAGCTTCCGCCTTTTGTTGGGTACTTCGACAAAATTTAAGCAAAGTTCGGCAAACTCTGGTGATGCAGGTAATAGTCGCACAACCCCCAATAACGGAACTGATGTAATTCCCAATAATAACATCAATCCTAACAGTACAAGCACCAACCCGGACTCCAGACCTGGTTTCGCTGTCCTGCCCTACATCAAGGAACTGACCCCTAAGCTGATCAGATTGTGCAGTCCTTTGAACTTTCGAATTGCTTGCAAATCCGTCCTCACTATAAACTGCATTTTTTCAAAAATGAAAGACAAAGTCCCGCTGCTTGGCTTAACCAACACAGTCTACTCCATCAATTGCAACGACTGCAACCAAATATACATACGTCAGACCTCCAGATCTCTTAAAGGGAAGGATTACATCACACAAAAGTGATGCTAGGCTTCATCCTGAAAGATGCGCTCTAGCATCTCATGTTAACACAACAGGGCATTCTATGAATTACACAAGTATCAAAGTTCTTGATAAAGAAAAACACCTTTCCAAACGTTTATTCCTGGAAATGTCCCACATTTTCATGAATAACAACTGTATCAACAAAAAGACAGATGTTAAACAACCGAGTGTCATTTACTCATATTTGCTAAACTGCGAAAAATTGGAGAACTTACATATCTCCCCAAATTTCAACTCTTCACAACCATAATTAGAATCTGTGTTTTGGCCGATTCCACCAGTAAATTTCATTCCACTCAAAATAATAATTCTCTCCTCACGATTTATCAATAATTGTTAATTTAAATTCCCATTAATAATAATATAGTTTATTCAACTGCCTCTGGTCGGTTTAACAAATTCTAACATAAAATTCTGAAAATCTCATCATCTGAAGTGATTTGGCAACGTTTGGCACACGCCCACAATTCGTTCCATCTTTCAACACTGACATTGACATCCTTCGGCCTTCTGTCAAAGGGTTTCATGTCACTCATTATTCCATGACCACTAATTTGTGCAATCATCAAGTGGCTTCACGATGTAATGCTCTAATGTTTTTTAAATAATTTTTTAATCTGTTTTTAACTTGTTCTTGTCATATTTTATATAATTTTGACCATTGTACAATCTATCCAGCTCTCACCATGTTACTGGACGTTTCCCTCATCCTATACGTAAACAACAATTAGCAACATCCTCACATACTACTGTAAGTTGAGTCAATTTAAATTCATTTTACACCTTTGTTGCTACTGTTATCATGCTAATTGCAGCTCCTGATGCTGATGGCAAAGTCCATTGAAAGCTAGAGAGAATTAAAAAAAGTATAAAGAGTCCTCTTTGCTTAAATTTTGTCGAAGTACCCAACAAAAGGCGGAAGCTTTAATTTTTCACCTATATATATATATATATATATTTATAATAACTGTTTATCCAAATCGTTGGATTGGCCGCGGTGGGCCCCAAGAATGGCCACCAAGGTCCCCAGACCTCAACAGTTTAGATTTCTTTTTGTGGAGCTATCTTAAGACACCAGTGTACACGACTCCCAGTAACACTGTAGAGGAATTAAGAGAAATAATAGTTGCAGCTTGTGAATAGAATAAAAAACACTCCAGGGATATTTCAACGAGTGCCCAATTCCATGAGAAGGAGGATGGAAACATGCATACTAGGTGAAGGGGGCCATTCCAACAATTTTTGTAATCATTTCGTTGGTTTTACTGTTATCTTTATGTTGTCAGTTGTTGTTGTTTATTACCCCTAATGTCTTTAATTTCTCCAATTAAATTAATAATAATTTTGCAAGTTGTACGATAGAACGGTTTTTATTATTTTACTGAAAAATGGCGAATCGAAGAAAAACAATTCAAGAGAGACCACTTGTTTTAAATTGAACGGGAAACTTAAAAATAATTTTTATTTGGCAAAAAACCATTGGCGTACCATTTTTTTCTTAAAAAATGTCGAAGTCAAAACCCGTACGCACGCCACTGTTAAAGATAATATTATTTTCGCATCGAAAAATAAGCAACTTTATTAACTTCCACTACGCATTACATATCAGTGAAAAATCTGAAGCGGTTCGTAAAATATTAATTAATTTCCAACACCTCGAGTTTTTGTAAGGAAACATTTTTGGACCATAGTTTATAGAGCAAACTTACATTAATTTTTTATGTAGATTCACACCCTTAAATATTCATTAAGGAACACCCTGTATAGTTAAAATATTTTACATTATTTTGCAAATTTTATCCCTAGGAGCTGTCAGATAGGTATCGACAAATTTATAAACTTCTGTTTTGAAACAGGAGAACTGTATGCCTCTTTATACAGGTGGAATTCAATGTCTAAAGCCTTGATTCATGACGCGGAAATAATCGAAGATTTATATAATAAAGAGATAAATAAATTTCGCGAACAGTTTGACGCAAAGTTTCTCGGACTGTTCAATGGATATATGCAATCGCCGTCTAGTTTCTTCAGACCCCTCCAGTTTTAGCAATACGCCAGAAGAAAATAAGAAACTGATTATTCCTAATGCAATTGGAATGCTGGTCTCCAATACCTTGGCTCCGGTAAGTGGGTGCAGTGAGTATAGGACGTGATCGAACAGATTTTTTTCATGTATTCTAAGTCACATATAAATCCGAACACCCAGTTTAAATGGTTTTATTTTAATAAAAGTTGGTGAATGTATTTATCTTACTGTAAATAACAAGTGAAAAATGTTCAGCCTTATCAGTTGGACATTCCGGTTTTTATACTGCTTTTTTTTAATTCACTAGCGCTCTAAAAATGAATATTTCAGCCGCAGTAAAGAATCAACGTTGGCGGATTTTGGTTCTTGACATCCTTTACGATCGGTTACGATGCCTAGAGTACGGAGACCTGTACGATTTCGTCAACTTAATGAGTTTGAAAGGTGCCGTATAGTGGGACTTTGGGAAGCTGGACTTTCTTTTCGGGCAATTGCAGTTAGAGTGCAAAGAAGTGTAGACACTGTGGTTAGGTGTTGTCTGGCATGGCTTCGAGAAGGCCGTACGCAAAGAGCAAGGGGCACTGGACGCCGCCGTAGAACAACAGACCGTGAAGATCGCCGCCTAAGATTATTGGCCTTAAGGGATCGTTTCTCCACTACCAGGTCCATTGCAAATGAGTGGTTTGCAGGACACGGAAGACCTATTGGCATGCGAAGTGTTTACCGACGAATGAGAACTTTTGGCTTGTTTTCATACCGGCCACACTGGGTCCTCCTTTTAACTCGAGAACACCGACGTAATCGCCTTGAGTGGTGCAGACAACGGTCACTCTGGGATCAGGAATGGAACAGTATTGTCTTTAGTGACGACTCTCGATTTTGTTTAGGCATGCACGATGGTCGTGCCAGGGTTAGAAGGCGACGTGGTGAAAGGACGAATCCACAGTTTTTTGTTGAAAGACATGTTCATCACACTGTTGGAGTTATGGTTTGGGGTGCTATAGCTTATGGTTCCAGGTCACCTTTAATCTTCATCAGAGGTAACATGAACGCGCACCGTTATATCCACGAAGTTCTAGAACCCCATCTTTTACCCTATCTTGACACCCTGGCAGATCCAACTTTCCAACAAGATAATGCCCGACCACATGTTGCAAGAGTCACAATAGACTTCTTTCAACATAATGATGTCACATTGTTACCATGGCCACCAAGATCTCCCGACTTATCCCCAATTGAGCACGTGTGGGATATGATGGGTAGGAGATTGCTCAATTTGCAACGTCCTCCTCAGACTCTAGAAGCACTTCGAGAGGAGTTGGTGGTTGCCTGGAATGAGATACCACAGGAGGACATTGACCACCTGATCAGACGCATGCCTAGGCGCGTTGGAGAGTGCGTAGCACATCAGGGTGCATCCACACATTATTAAAGGTCAAAGGGCTTTAAAGCAGTGCAATCATTTTGAAATTTTTATCATTTACTTATTATGCTTCATTAAGTACTTATACGAAATTTTATTAAAATAAAACCATTTAAACTGGGTGTTCGGATTTATATGTCACTTAGTATATTTACAATC
Source organism: Acanthoscelides obtectus (assembly GCA_963669975.1). Lineage (NCBI taxonomy): Eukaryota > Metazoa > Arthropoda > Insecta > Coleoptera > Chrysomelidae > Acanthoscelides > Acanthoscelides obtectus. The sequence continues at coordinate 106,194,893 of CAVLJG010000001.1, forward strand.
ACGCATCTGCTTCTTACAGCTCGGATTCAGAACAGGTTATGTAACAATTTATTTGCTCGTTGATTTATTCCTTCTTTCAGAAATCAACGTTTATAAAGTTTGTAAGTAGAAGTATAATCATTTTCTTGTTTGTTATGTTAAAAATATAATATTTCTGTGTTGTTTCAACGAATCTTCTTGATTAGGCAGTCACTAGAATCAGATTTATTTCAAGGATCCGGCTCCGTATCAGATTCGCCATATTGAATCTCTGTTTTTTTTGTGGCGGCACATTTGAAATCGGTGACCTCATTAATCCTTCTGTACCAAATTTCGTAAGGATGCTATTGCCAGCTTTTTAGATGTTCTATCTCCAAACTGGTTGTATTTTGCACCACAGATGGCGCCGGTAGCCTACAAAAAAGAACAGGAAAAGTAATAGAAATCACGACCATAGTAATAGGTAACATTTATAACGATTGCATACCCTATTTCACGAGTGTCCATCACACTTTGACGTCTACTGAGGTGAACAGCTGAGCAGCAAGTCTACTATGTTGGCAATAATGAGCCAGGTGTAAATCTAGTAAAACTTGTCTGTAGCGTTTTGTTTTGGGTATGCAAATGAACTGTTCTAAATAAAAGAGCTGTTAGTTAGTTAGTTAAAATGAATCTGTGGCGTACAAACAACAGAACAAAATATCGCTCTGTCTACCTGGCATTGACGGATCCGTCAGAATTATGTCCTTTACCGATTTGGGGAATTTTGAAATATTACTACGTATTCAGCTGTCATTCTACCGTAATGGATACTAGTGAAAAAGACTATAATAGTGTTGGCTATTTCGCGCCCGAATTGAATACAAATGTACTTCATAGCCATTTTCCCCGAATGTAGGTTCTTTGTCCTCATTTCTAACCATACGTAGGTGTTTTGCGATACACCATCAAACCCTTTGCTTTCCCAAAATATCTGGTTCAGTATCAGGCGACCCCAATAAATCTACCACGGGTTAATCGTACGATGGTTGCGTTCGGGGAATCAGGACGATAAACTAAAGGGAAGGGAGGGATTTCATCTCAGATTTGGCCAGAAGGGAACGACACGACGACGAGGAAGGACTTGATTTATAATCAGCTTGGTCAGCAGAAGATTACTATTACTATTACCGGCAGTCGACGCGACTAAAAGGTGTGCAGTCAGTCGCAAATTGTCTACCTCGTTTTATTGAACTTTTGGTTGGCCATAGGCGGCACATAATGTTTCGTGAGCAGATATTGCGCTGGGTGCACTGAGGATTGTCTGAGTGATTGTCACGTTTGATACAAAGTATTCAAGCAAAAATTAATAAACTAAGTTTGTCCAGTGACATGGAATAAAACGGTTTTTATTTTTTTCTCGAACACGAATTGAAATACGAAATAAATACAGAAAGCAAAGAAGTTGTATTTTTAGATGCTTATTCAAACAACAGATACTAAAGTTACAAAAAAGGCAGTGTTTTTGACAATAATATTCGCTAAGATGCCCTCCAGGATGCCACTGGTCCAATAATTTTAATCTGGACTAAATTAGCCTCTTAATACAACAAATGATACTGCCAAATTTCAACAGAATTGAGTAAATATTTTTTAAGATAATAAAAAAATATTTTTTTCTGTTTACCACCCTGTATCATGATTTCGGTAACTGTCAAAAATACAAAGTCGCTAAAATAAGGGAAACATTGCGTGTTGAGGTATCTTACAATATGCTGCTTAGAAAGTTTCAAATTCAAAGTACTTCCGGAGAGAGACTGACAAAAAAACGAATTCTCCCAAAATATGTTGTGATTCTTTTAATACATTGTTTCATTTGGCTCTCTCTCTGTGTGTACTGTTACTCAAATTTCGTTGTTAGATTCTCCTTTTGTGGTGGTCAAGGAAAACAAGCTCCGACTAACATCTCTGAGAGTTGTGGCTTAATCCGTCCTAAGTCACTGGCGCTCTTAACCCCCCCCCCCTACTCTCCGCTTTATTGAGCTAGGGTCTGAATTTGCACGCCACTAGGCAACTGTTTTACTTGGACCAACCGTTAGATAGTACTTATCATTGTGTTTTATTAATTAACCAAAAAAAGGCGTGGCAACCCTATATAGCAACAGTATTGTAGAACCAACCACATTTGTGTGCATTACGCTCCGATAACACTACATTCACCTTTATTCAGATATTGTAGACTATCGCATTGCATTACATCGCAGGAAAAGCTGTATCGATCACTCATCCATAGCACCACTAACGACACAAGCATAAACACATTCAGCCCAAGTTCCTGCCTGTACACAGATAATTCCAGTTTACCTCAAGTCAAGGCACATACATAAGTACCATATACTAGGCGAGGACGTGACGTCACGAGCCTGAAGTGGAATTCAGCCCGCGGCACGATAGCATAATAATCAAATAATACCCAGCTCTCGATACTCCACCGGTAACTAGACTCCATACTCCATATGGTTCGATAATGCTACACTACGCTGCCTAACTGGTATCAAGTAGGTTATTTTGAAGCGAGAATGAGATGTTGATTAGCAATCGACTTTCCAAGAAAGACTAACTTAGGGCCAATTTCACCAACAACAGTCCGTTATTCTCAACCTATAGGGAAACAGACCGTCAGATACAGCGAATGAGCTTCACGTTCCAATCAACAAATTTTAGCAACCAATAGCTACGAAATGTTGAAAACGAAATACTGTCAAAGTATGAGATGAAACATCATTGAAACATCACCAGCTTATTGAATATTAAGAAATTAGATGTAATTCAGTCAAAATTTTAAGAAATGTTTGATTTTTGAATTAAATTCATGTTTTAATTACTATTGTTGATTTTTATTCATGTTTATATTATTTTCTTCAATTGATGTGCGATGCTGGGTGGTTTTTCCTATAAACCTCCTGCAGATTGCCATTAAGCACCTACTTGACTTGATGAAAGGCTCTACCAAAAGATATTGCTCGTTTCCAAACATTCATTCATTTACTTGCCGTTCATCAGAACCATTATGGCACCTTAGATTTATATTCCCACAAACCATTCAGGCTTTTTGATATCCATACATCCATAAAGTTGAATATTTTTCGTTGTTCAGGAACTGAACAAACATCCACACTATATTAACAGCGATTAAGAAATTCCCAAATATATCACATATAATTTACTAATTTTAGTACAACGAATAAAAATCAATAGGCTACCTACTTATCTACTAAAAAGGCTGGTACTACGTGGGGATTTCAATTACAGGAATCTCAGACATAACTCTGACTTCAATATACCTAGTTATAGGAGCGACATTTTCCATCGTAGCTTCACCTACAACGCTGTCAAGGTGTATAATAGTCTTAATGACAATTACAAAAAAAAGGGAATACTTGCATTCAAGAGAGCCATTAAGAACCATCTTCCGGGGTCTGCTAGCCAAGCTGGTTGATATATTTTTTTTTTGCCTTTATTGTTTTTTAGCGGGCTATGTAGAATAGATGTACAACATTTTAAGATTAATCTATTTAAGCCCTAATTATTGTATATATTATTTAGTCGATTGCTATTCATTGTTATATCTTTCCTTTTGTATGTGTTCCTGCGCTGTGAGGTTAAGTGGAAGAGTAGCCAGCTGGCTAAACTTCGCCTCGCAGTGTGGATGGATTGATAAAGACATTATTATTATTATTATTATTATATGCCTTAAAGCTTTTGTAAAAGAGCATCCCCAATACCCCCAAAAAATTAATTTATGGGCAGGCATTTTAGGAAACTAAGTGGTTGGGCCATTGTTTATTAATGGAAATTTGCATGGAGACATTTATTTGGATATGTTGGAAAATACCATCAATCCGCTTATCACTGAAACAACTGAAAACCAAATCGAAGAGGATGGAAACCCTATACTTGAGGAGGTTGCAATATATTTTCAGCAAGACAGCGCACCTCCTCACTTTGTTCTTCCGGTTCGGCAATAGCTAGACGATGAGTATCCAGATAAATTGATAGGGCGAAGAGGCCCTACTGAATGGCCTGCTATATCTCCTGATTTGACACTGTTAGACTTTTTTCGATGGGGTCATTTGAAATCTATTGTGTTTACTCCCCAACCTGAAAGTTAGAATGAACTTCGTCAATGCATCATCGGAAGCCATCATGATATCCCAGAACATGTTTTTGAAAATGTCTGTTAGGAATTTGGATCATCGTTTGGCCAATAGCTGGCAATATTTTGAACACTTATGGTGAGTCGTCAAATGAACGCCCTGTATCTCTTTGGATTTTCTAAAATGTTCGATTTCTCTGGCTTTATTTGTATCTCTTGGATAATGTCGTAAAATACTAAGACCCACTAAAACAAATACAAGGAAAGACAATAGAAAAAAACTGAATCCGATCCTGGAATTTTCAGTTTCCAAAACATACTGGGTTCAATTTGAAGCATTATTTTTTTAAAGGTTGATGATACCAAGTTAATAAACATTGAAATTTTGAGCTTTGTGTCACACAAATTGCTAAAAATTGTACATTTGGATAAATAAAATATTTCCAGCGCTAAATTCTTGTACCCTGTATGCCTAGAAATCTTACAGAGTTTCCAATATTCCAATATTTCGTAATACGTAAAATCAGCAATATCAGGAGAGCATTGAAGTCTCACAAAATGTGGTTGTGGCACAACAACAACACACCCTTCAACAGAAAAGGAGCAAGTATCCGGAAAACCCAATTCCTGCGCTGAGAACCGGAAAACATTCGATGCCACGCTCGGAATGACCTCGCGGACTTTTCACCAACAATGAGTCTTTTTAAGAGCCTTTCACTGTATAGCGGGGTTTCGTATACGTATACGGTATTTTCAGGATGATGGCTTCATTTATAGTGCTTTATCTAAACGGAAGGTAGACAGGGTGTCCACAAAGTTGGGAATTTCCTTTACACGGCGTATAGATCTTGTAAAAATTAGCAGTTTTTTAAGTACCATATAGACGAAAGTCTTAATATCACCGAGATGTTAGGCTCCGCAAAATAAATTAAACCTAATCCGGCCTTGCACTTCGATCAGATGAAGCGTGAATACGGTGCGAATTAGTACTAAATTCTGGTGCTGGCGGCGTTTGTAAACAAAACCTTTACTCATCGGTTCTAAAAAATAAAACAAAAATGGCACTCTCTTACAACAATATCGGAGTTACCTTTATCATTCTAATTTACGGTGAGTGTCTTCGAAATGCTTCCGAGGCTTCGCGAGTGCATGCAGATCGTTTTCCAAAATCCTTCGCAATTTTCGCTATTGTTTTGCTTTGTTATTACAAACGTAGTTGTTTCCGAAAAGGAGTCACTTTCAAGATCCTATATATTAAATCAAGATAAAAGATATTTTAAAATACATTTAATTTGAAAAACTAAAAATACCTCTTTTACACGTTCGACCAGATGGCCAACCGTGTACACGTGTTTCATGTCTTTTGGCAATCACGGTCTAGACAAAGAGTAGATCTTCACTTTCTGGAATGCCTTTATGCTTCACCAGTCGCCCCATCGGCCTTTTGAGTCATCTGGATTTTGGTAGTGAATCCGGTCATTCTGTTACATCATCGTGTAATGATATGATAAAAAGTAGTCAATTCTGAGTTTGGGGTGTAGCATCAAAATACGTAAGATTGCAACCAAAATTTTGCGGTCGGCTTTTGGACTATTACTAGTCTACAAATAAAAACAGCGACCTAAGTGCGGACCTTGGCTACCGAGGCGGTGTTGCCAAGCTGCTATAAAATATTTATAAAATGCTACACTTATACTAAGCTGACTGGAGTAAAGCCTTTTTCGCGGTGTTTGATGGTTAGGTCGAAAAGTCATACAATCAATAAACATATGGTCTTGAGGATAGGCTGTCTAGATTACATTCGACCTTGTCAAATAGACCGATGGTTCGTCAAATAAGCAATTTCAGGTTGTAAACTAAAGGTTCAATAGCTATGCGCTAACTTACAGGCTTTGAGAACAGCTTCTCTCGTGAAAAGTGTGATTTAAGACTACTGAATGAAACATATGGGTTGGGTTGATACCAATAGGGTTTGATTCACTTGAGCGCCAGCAGATGGGGTATCAAGTAGCTTGAAAAAACATTAGACCTGGGTAGGATTGAATCTGCGTTCAACAGGCGATCCTTAAAGCTAGTTGGCAGCTGGTGCTGTAGACTTTCTGGTAAAGTCGGCTCTATAGAAAGGAGGAGATGCGGGTTTGAGTCCCGCTGGCACCCATTTTCCTTTCTCTCAAGTTGTTGTTTACTAAACATGACTGTCGCCGTTGTAAAAAACACGTATATGATCTTTTTTATCGATTATTTATCGATATTTAATCGTTAATGAGCCCATTACCGGTAACATCTGTTTGCATGTACTATCGTACAGGTAGTCACTTTGATAGGAAATGGTAGTCAAACGAGTCAAAGGTAGGGACTAAAATTACACAATTTAGGCGAAAATGCAAAGTAAACATATTGAATATTTTAAAAGGAAATTGGAAGGTAATAAGGATTGTAGTGTTTCTTCTTACATGTCGGCTTTCAACGCCGATAGTAAAACGGCTCTTGAAGCATCATTTCGAGCTAGTTACAAAATCGCAAGATCTGGAAAAGCATACAGTGGCAGAAAACTTGATCGGACTTTGTACTGAAGACATCGCAATGTGTATGCTTGGGAAAAAGCAGCAAAAAATTGACCTTGTGCCCTTATTAAACAGCACAGTGTTACGGAGAATTAACTGTTTCTCGAACAGGGTTGATGGTTAACTTTTGAAAAGAATAAAATTGAATTATTTTGCTATTCAGCTTGACGAGTGGACCGATGTAGAAAACTGTGCAATATTGCTCATGTATGTTAGACATATTTTTAAGAATTCCATTCAGGAAGCTGTGTTATTTGCAAGACCAGTGGAAACGACTAGTGCAGCAAGTTGTTATCTGATCAATGACTATTTTGAAAACATGAGATCCACTGATCACTTAGCTTAGGTGTATGCACAGATGGTTCAGAATCCATGACTGGAACATATTCTGGTCTTGTTCTTGTTCCTGCAGAGTTAGCCAGTACTTTAAGCGAAGCTGTAAAAGTTGTGAAATTTACAAAGTCCCGTGCTACAAATTCCCGTCTATTCCGTGTACTTTGTGGGGACTTGGGAAGTCACCACGTCCCTTTATTACTTCATACAGAAGTTAGGTGGCTTTCTCATGACAAAGCTTTGACCCGCTTGTTTGAATTGAAGTCTGAAGTTCAGGCATTTTTTCCTAACCATCCATTTCATTTGTCCGCTTCTGTATCCGACATTATGAATCTCCAAAAACTCCTGGCTCAATGTAAAAAATGAATACCCTATCTTAGCAGAAAAAGCCATGAAAATTTTGTTACCATTCTGCACAAAGTATCTGTGTGAGAAAGGATTTTCAACGTTCACTTACATACATAAAAGATAAGTACAGAAATAGATTAAATGCAGAGCTCGATCTAAGACTTAAGCTTTCAGACATTGAACCAAATTTTGAATTTCTTTGTTCCAACAAACAGGCACAAATATCCCATTGATGATTTTTGCAAGTATCGAATTACTTGTATTCATATTATATTTATACTTTTTTTTTTGTAATGCTTAGTTGGTTTTTCTCCAAATGTTTTACGTTACAGTTATGTTTTAATTTACTTTGCTCTTTATAACTATTATTCATATGATTCATAAATTTTGATAACAGCTAAATAGTACTGTTTTATTTACCCTCACTAACGACTGCTCAGGGTTTCGCCGATATACAGGGTTATCCAAATTAAGTGTCCACCATTAGTAACTTTGTTATTAGTGAAAATACAAAGTTGTTTGAATTAGCAAACTAGTAGCATTTTTAACGCTGGTAAAAACGAGAAATAAAAAAAAACAATTGAGAGTCGTTATTTTGATTTTTTTCAGTAAAATAACATTTTTTTAAATGGAAACCCCTGTATATTATATTTTTTTCTGTTAAAGCATCAAATTTTAAACAAAAAAGTTCATAATGACTTTTCCGCTAAAGTCAAAAATAAAGTCAAAATAACGATAAATATTTTTAATTATTTGCAGTATTATAATATTAAGACGGCTATGAAAACAACATGGCGTTCGCGATTTGACAGCATTAAGATAAGCGACAAATTGTTAAACTGGACATACTCGCAACTAGAAGGCTTTGGAAAACAATGATAAAATCAAATAATGTCAAACATTAGTGTAAATACTTGTTTATAAGCTTTATTGTGTCATTAATTTAAAGAAAAATGTTCTCCCATGAAGAAAAGTGTGATATGTTAGAATGCTATTTAGTGTGCAGAAAATCCTCCTTGAGAGCAAGAGAATACTACAGTGAATTATATCCCGCTCGCATTCAACCGTATGAACGATATTTTCTGAGACTTTATCGAAAATTTAGGGGCAACGAAAATGTTTTTGCTAAAACAAGGGCAAAAAAAGAATTCATAATAAGCGAGGCCACGGAAATTGCAGTTATTGGATATTTTGAAGCTTATCGTGAGAATTCAATAGCAGATATTCTCAAGGACTCTAATTTCAGTTATGGTACTGTTCAAAGGATTTTAAAAAAATAAAAATTTATTCCGTATAAGTACCGACCAGTTCAAACGCTTTTGGCAGGGGATCCAGAGAGAAGACTTGTTTTTTGCCATTGGTATCTTAGCTTCTGTCGCCAAAATGTAAATAACTTTCGTTACCTTTTATGGACAGATGAATCAAATTTTTCAAATTCTGGAATGTTTAATAGAAAAAACCACCATTATTGGTCAAGAGAAAATCTTTTGTTAGTACATCCAAGAGGCCCACAAGTCCGTTTTAGTTTCAACGTTTGGTGCGGTATAATTGGTTCAAAAATTGTTGGCCCGTTCTTTTATGAGGGAACCCTAACTGGTGAAAGATATGTGGAATTTATGTCAGAAATTCTGACTAATTTCTTAGACGAATTGGATCTTATAAGTAGACATCATCTGCATTTTCAGCAAGATGGCGCACCTGCCCACAACTCCAGAGGTACTTATCATTTTCTAAGTACTACTTTTAATGATCAGTGGATAGGAACAAATGGCCCAATACAGTGGCCTCCCAGATCACCAGATCTAAACCCACTTGATTACTTCTTGTGGGGTTACTTAAAGAACCAATTTTACAAGCGAAGGTACGATAACCTTGACGCGTTAAAGACTGCAGTTAGGGAAAAGATAACCCAGATAGATGGTAGGACCATACTTAAGACAGTTCGAGCAGTTGAAAAACGTGCCCAAAAATGTATTGAAGAACAAGGTGGTGTTTTCGAGCATCTTCTTTAAAAAAAATGTTATTGTATTTTGTAAGATTATAAGTTGATGTTGAAAATAAAGTTTGTCGATACAATTTAATTGTTTCAGATTGGAGGCCATAACTTCAACAATTTGTAACCTAGGAGAAAAGTTATTGTAAGCTTTTTTGTTTAAAATTTGATGTTTTAACAGAAAAAAATATAATATACAGGGGTTTCCATTTAAAAAAATGTTATTTTACTGAAAAAAATCAAAATAACGACTCTCAATTGTTTTTTTTTATTTCTCATTTTTACCAGCGTTAAAAATGCTACTAGTTTGCTAATTCAAACAACTTTGTATTTTCACTAATAACAAAGTTACTAAAGGTGGACACTTAATTTGGATAACCCTGTATTCTAATTTTTATAAGGGGTTTGCAGAAAGAAACGGGTTGGGAACCGCTGGTTTAGTCTATGTGAAATTATTCATTCTTTGGTGATATATTCAAAATTGCTTCGTTTAGGACAAATTTAATATTTTATCGATAAGTATATCGACCTACCGGCAATATTGGCCAAATTTCTGATATATGAATCGCCACAAGTCAAGTTCTCCCCAACTCATCCAACAATTTTCGCATGTTTTTATAAAAAACCTACGATCGAATTCCCAACAAAAATACTATTCAGCCTTCGCCTGTCTGTTTAAGAACCATATCTAAGATGAACGACCTTTGGTTTAGACCTAGATCATTTCACCAATTCATAATTTTGGATCAGGTCAGGATGCGAAGCAGAGGAGTATATTGACACTTAAAATAAAGTACAATTTCAACGGTTTGTTAAGAGACATAATAACGAGTACTAGAAAAACGCTACTATCATATACGTGCATGAAGAATAGATTTCACAGATACCACACCATGACCGGAACCCGTATACAGTCGACCCGATTGATAGATTGCTACCTTCTCAGCATCTTGATTATAGTGCAGTTAAGTTGAGAATTTCTATCGTTAATTATGACTGTAAAAGTCGGTCCAGTCTGTCAGTATTACGCTTGAACAACAATACGGAGAGACGTACACATTTGTACTCTTGCTAACTGATACCGAGGCAGGTTAGAGGCATGGTCAAATCCGCCAACTTTTTGCAATCAATATGCTAGTTAACGAAATTTGGTCAATAATACACCTTAATATCTATATAAGACTTATACATTTTTTTCTCAAAAAATCTGAATTTGACATTATGTATACTAAGTGACATATAAATCCGAACACCCAGTTTAAATGGTTTTATTCTAATAAAATTTTGTATAAGTACTTAATGAAGCATAATAAGTAAATGATAAAAATTTCAAAATGATTGCACTGCTTTAAAGCCCTTTGACCTTAAATAATGTGTGGATGCACCCTGATGTGCTTCGCATTCTCTAACGCACCTAGGCATGCTTCTGATCAGGTGGTCAATGTCCTACTGTGGTATCTCATTCCAGGCAACCACCAACTCCTCTCGAAGAGCTTCTAGAGTCTGAGGAGGACGTTGCAAATTGAGCAATCTCCTACCCATCATATCCCACACGTGCTCAATTGGGGATAAGTCGGGAGATCTTGGTGGCCATGGTAACAATGTGACATCATTATGTTGACAGAAGTCTATTGTGACTCTTGCAACATGTGGTCGGGCATTATCTTGTTGGAAAGTTGGATCTGCCAGGGTGTCAAGATAGGGTAAAAGATGGGGTTCTAGAACTTCGTGGATATAACGCTGCGCGTTCATGTTACCTCTGATGAAGATTAAAGGTGACCTGGAACCATAAGCTATAGCACCCCAAACCATAACTCCAACAGTGTGATGAACATGTCTTTCAACAAAAAACTGTGGATTTCTCTTTTCACCACGTCGCCTTCTAACCCTTACACCGACGTAATCGCCTTGAGTGGTGCAGACAACGGTCACTCTGGGATCAGGAATGGAACAGTACTGTCTTTAGTGACGAGTCTCGATTTTGTTTAGGCATGCACGATGGTCGTGCCAGGGTTAGAAGGCGAAGTGGTGAAAGGAGGAATCCACAGTTTTTTGTTGAAAGACATGTTCATCACACTCTTGGCGTTATGGTTTGGGGTGCTATAGCTTATGGTTCCAGGTCACCTTTAATCTTCAACTGAGGTAACATGAATGCGCGGCGTTATATCCACGAAGTTCTAGAACCCCATCTTTTACCCTATCTTGACACCCTGGCAGATCCAACTTTCCAACAAGATAATGCCCGACCACATGTTGCAAGAGTCACAATAGACTTCTTTCAACATAATGATGTCACATTGTTACCATGGCCACCAAGGTCTTCTGACTTATCCCCAATTGAGCACGTGTAGGATATGATGGGTAGGAGATTGCTCAATTTGCAACGTCCTCCTCAGACTCTAGAAGCACTTCGAGAGGAGTTGGTGGTTGCCTGGAATGAGATACCACAGGAGGACATTGACCACCTGATCAGAAGCATGCCTCGGCTCGTTGGAGAATGCGTAGCACATCAGGGTGCATCCACACATTATTAAAGGTCAAAGGGCTTTAAAGCAGTGCAATCATTTTGAAATGTTTATCATTTACTTATTATGCTTCATTAAGTACTTATACAAAATTTTATTAAAATAAAACCATTTAAACTGGATGTTCGGATTTATGTCAATTAATATATTTTGCCTTTTCAAGAATCAATTTGGATATACCTCAAAAATGCTGAAACCTGTCATGGCGTCTTCCATGAAGTCACGCAGTGCCAACCAAAACGAACCTCATGTCACGTGCCAAAATCACGTATTTTTTTTACTAATTTGATCACTTTTCAGTAATTTGAATTTCTCCTTATCAATAGTATAGTACTGATTCCTAGGCCAAAAATTTTTTTAATTAATAAATTTCATAGTTTATTGATTGCTTAATTTCACGCGTAATATATCTCTCTTTCTCAGCTACTCAGTATTGTGTTGAAATCTTTTGGACACTAATATTATAGTATTACTAACGACTATCTCAGAAAATTCCTGCATAAAAGTTTGTTGGTCCCTCGTAGAAACTTGGCAATCAGCGCGCCACCTTGTTATTTCCGTACGTACTAGCCGTATAGGGACATTTGGTCTAATCAAGATGCCTTCTTCAAGGTCACTCATTTAACCTTCTTTTAATGTTTGATTTCCGATCAAGATGCCTTGTTTTGAATACGTGGTGTACAGACGCGTCCGGCGTCATTTTGCTTTTGGTTTTCTGCTGTAGTTTTGGTTGTGCCTGTGCATCTTTTTCGCTAAGGTCCAGATTTTGGGATATTAACGCCCCTAACACCAGTTTATGGAGTAGTACCCTTTTATTTTGTATCTTACGTTTAGTTGTGCTGGTTTGGGTACTACCCGTCCATTTTCTAATGGGATTTTAACCTCCAGCGGGTAGGTTCTATTTTGTATACCATCGGACTACGTCCATAAATGCATGTCTTGAAGAAGTTTGTTCAATATCCGCTTCCTTTTAGTAGAAAGGCATTGCGGAGAACCACCACTCACACTCCTCCAGCTTTATTTTGTAGTTGCCTTGTAGCTGTTTCGCAGCCGATTTTGACTGAAATTCTTAATGTGTTCTTGATTTTGTTTGGCATTTTACGTACTCAAATATGTGGCAGTGCCTACATGTCACCTTCTTTTAGGGCTTACTACATTACATTGATCATGATTTTGATTTTTAAGCTGCCATAACAACAAGGGATAACTTTCTGAAGGTATATCACTTTAGTACATGTTTAAATTTTTGCATCTGCTTTATTTTTCTGTTTCTCTTCAAGCTATGAGTATTTTAAATGAGTAGTTCTGCCTCAGAAATAAAGTAGAGAGTAGATTTTTAAACAGTTTTTCTCTCTCTAGGGTTTGCTTTATACCATAAATTTTGGATAACGAAGCAAGCAGCTCCTACCTTGTGATGTCCCTCACATAACTGCTCACTACGGGTCACTGGTTTTTTTGACTTGAGCGTTGGTGAGCTGACCTAGAGCCGTAACTGGAAGAAGACCATTATTCAGATAAGTTTAGGTTTAGGCGTTGAGATATTTGTAAAGCCTTCGTACGTGTACCATGGTAAACGTTTTGCAGGGTTAATTATCTTGGTCTAATAATTTTGACAATATATACCGTTAGGAGATTTAGACATTTTATGTTGCAGTTACAGTTATTCGTACCTTTGTACGCATGAAACGGTTGTTTTCAAGTAATCTTATATGCTTCCGACCACGTCATGAATCTTCGATGACATGAGTAAATTGACAGCCAGCTTGCATGCTTGGGATGTTACTTTTTTATATTATTTGCTGATGACACATACATACAAGATCAAATAATGGCAACTGAATTGAAAACCTGGTTCACATCAAATCAACTGAGACTCCATAATAATTTAATAAGTCACAGCCTATGGTCCTCAGTTTGCAAAAACCTTGAGTCACTTGAATCGGCCAAATTTCTAGAAGTAATTAATGATGCACATATGACGTGACAGAAACATGTATTACGAGTACATACAATGAAGGATCTATCAAGGTGCATATAGGTATTGAAACATTTTAAGAAATACGTGTCCACTAATGACTTGTTCACATCATATTACGAACTTTTCCATTCTAAGATATCTTACGCACTCCTTAGCTGAGGTTATTCAGCACAAATACAAAAAGTTGTTACAATGTAGAGACGTTGTCTTAGATGTATCTGTGGCTTAGGATTCAGGGATCCATGGTGCTTTTATCTGATTGAAAATATCAACCCTATCACAGTTGTACATCCTTACTTGTTTGTAATTCAACCATAGAAATCGTCATCTGTATGTACGCACGCACAATGATACGCACAACTACAATACGCGAAATGCTCCTAAATTAAATTTACCACAGCAGCGTCTACAAACTACTAGAAACGGTATTATACCCTATTTGAAGTCCATTTATGCCCCGGCACAACAAAGATGCAGCGCGGCAAAGCGGCAACCCGATAAGCGTTGCGATAGCTATTGGTCATTCGGCTATAAAACTACGAACGGATTCGACAGGATAGAACTCATGCTCGGAGTATCGATGGCAGTTGCTATTCATATTCGCGGCACACATAGCTTGTGTTTATACATTAACATGTCGTCTACGGATTCAGCAGATGAAACTGAGAATGCCAATGCTTCCTTCAGCCATGCTTCCCCTTCAGTGATGTCTCCTCCTCGAAAACGTGACAAAAAGGGACATTTGAATGTTCAGGCAAAATAAATTGTCCTTAACGTTTATAAGAGCGAAATATTTCAGCATCCTGGATGAAAATTCATGATATTGAAAGACGTGTGGTGAACCAAACAGGCTTATGTCCTAAAGCAGTTTTCAAAATTGTTAAAGGATATAATAAAGTATGGGCTGAAACTACAACTAAATCACCAAGACAAGCGTGTTTAGATATGAGCCCCTTCCCACTTCAGTTGGCCCAACTATTGAAATCTTAGTCTTTTTCTTATCAAACACAAATAATAAAAATGTAGCAGGGTGTTATAGGTTTAAAATATTAACAATGAATATTTTGATAATATATAGTAGAAAACACCAACTTTATCAATCCCTAATCAAATTTGCAGCATAAAAATAGCACTTGTTGCAATTACAGCATATCAACCTATTTTCATTTCAATGCAAAATCAGTCTATAACGCATAGGCTGTGAAATATAAAAGCCATGACAATTGTTTTTATTAATCACAGCTGTCAGAATACGTTTAAAATAGTTTTTGCTAGTTAAGGTTTTCAAAATGGGTAGAGGAAAGGTTATTAGTCCGAAAATTCGGTTACTGATAATTAAATTTTAATCAAACTCAGAAATTGCAACTTTGTTAGACTTATCGCGGTACAGTGTGAGAAATATTGTAAGAAGATATAACGTAACTGGTTCAGTTAATATTAAGCCACGATATGTGAAAAAAAGAAATATCACAAATGACGACCGAAGAGCATTAAAAAGAATAATCGTGAAAAACAGGCGTGCCCATTATTTACAATTTAGTGCTCTGTGGAGTGACGCTGTTGGAAGGAGAATTTCGAGGTCCAGAACTCATAGAGAGGCCCACAAACTGGGATTTAGCACTTGCAAGGTAAGTTTTCTTATAAAAAAAGTGAAATAAAAACCCTAAAGTTGCACAACTTGTTTCTAGGCCAAAGAAAAGCCACTATTAACTTCACTGCAAAAGAAAAATCGGATTAGTTGGGCTAAAGAACATAGACAATGGACACCTCAAGAATGGTGTGCAATACAATGGAGTGATGAGGCCCTATTCGAAGTTTGTGTTGGTGACAGTCGCAGTAGAGTTATTCCCAAAGAAAATGAAGCATTCCGTGTTGGTCTGGGGCAGTATGTCACCAAAAGGAGTCGGAAAACTTCATTTTATTGATGGAAATGTGGATGCAAACAAGTATTTGGCAATTTTAGAAGAATCGCTTTTACCAGTGATGGAAGAATGTTTGACATCCGGCCAAGATTTTGTTTTAGCAAGATGGTGCAGCGTGCCATACCTCAAAAAAGGCTATAAAATGGATGGAAGAAAATAATGTACCACTTTTGAAATGGCCCAGATCTGTCACCTATTGAAACTTTGTGGCACGAGATGAAAAAGGTTCTACGACAACATCCTGCTCGTACAATCACCGAACTGAGACAAAAGCTTTAAGAAATATGGGATCGTTTTACATCAAATTTTTGCCAAAACTTGGTTAACACTATGACCTAAAGAATTTCAGCCGTAATAAAAAATAAAGGTGATGTTACCCAATGGTAATCTTTCAATTGTTGCTTTGTTAACTTCGCGTATTTATTCGCACATGGTTTATTTGTTCAGATGTCCTATTAGTTATGAGTGATTTCAAATATGTATTTTTTACGACTAGGGTGAATCTAAAATGTTTTTGAGAAAATAAATTGTTTTAGAAGTAAATAGTTTCGTCATGTTTAGTTTATGAATGCATATTTTGGTACAAATCTTGAAGTGGGCCAACTGAAGTGGGAAGGGGCTCGTAGTACAACGACAATGCAATTCCAGATCAAGTCAAGATCTTCAGCGACGAGCTTTTCAAACTAAAATTTAAACGCTTTTTGATCAACAAAGCATACTACAACATTGATGAGTTTTTCAACAAAGACAGAATTTCAGTTTTTCTTTTTAATTTGTTTTTGTGCTTTTAAAATTTTTTGGGAATTTAATAGTGTTTTAGTAATGTTGCCTTTTCACTGTACTGCCGATAAGCATCATCAATGATTTTTTTTACTTCTACAAGGACGTACTGTGCATTTAGCAATGAATAAAGGATTGAATTGAAATTTAGTTTTATTAGTGGCACCACCCGCATGCTCCGCGGGTCCCGAGACTATCAGTCAGGTTATGTGGAAGAACGTATTCCTGAGCCGTAAAATAAATGTAAACAAACTTTGGTGAAGATTCTCCCTGAGAATGGAAGCTGATTCTGTTGCCCAAAGTTACATATCAAAACGTTTCACCTGCAATGTACTATGTGAGCTGGGGATACCACGTATGAAAAATTCTCTGGATTTTCAGAGATCAATATAGCTTTTACAGATACACATTTCTGAAACAGAAACTGCATCTTTTGAGACTATACTAAGTGACATATAAATCCAAACACCCAGTTTAAATGGTTTTATTTTAATAAAATTTTGTATAAGTACTTAATGAAGCATAATAAGTAAATGATAAACATTTCAAAATGATTGCACTGCTTTAAAGCCCTTTGACCTTTAATAATGTGTGGATGCACCCTGATGTGCTACGCATTCTCCAACGCGCCTAGGCATGCTTCTGATCAGGTGGTCAATGTCCTCCTGTGGTATCTCATTCCAGGCAACCACCAACTCCTCTCGAAGTGCTTCTAGAGTCTGAGGAGGACGTTGCAAATTGAGCAATCTCCTACCCATCATATCCCACACGTGCTCAATTGGGGATAAGTCGGGAGATCTTGGTGGCCATGGTAACAATGTGACATGATTATGTTGAAATAAGTCTATTGTGACTCTTGCAACATGTGGTCGGGCATTATGTTGTTGGAAAGTTGGATCTGCCAGGGTGTCAAGATAGGGTAGAAGATGGGGTTCTAGAACTTCGTGAATATAACGCTGCGCGTTCATGTTACCTCTGATGAAGATTAAAGATGACCTGGAACCATAAGCTATAGCACCCCAAACCATAACTCCAACAGTGTGATGAACATGTCTTTCAACAAAAAACTGTGGATTCCTTCTTTCACCACGTCGCCTTCTAACCCTGGCACGACTATCGTGCATGCCTAAACAAAATCGAGACTCGTCACTAAAGACAATACTGTTCTATTCCTGATTCCAGAGTGACCGTTGTCTGCACCACTCAAGGCGATTACGTCGGTGTTCTCGAGTTAAAGGGAGGACACAGTGTGGCCGGTATGAAAACAAGCCAAAACTTCTCATTCGTCGGTAAACACTTCACATGCCAATAGGTATTCCGTGTTCTGCAAACCATTCATTTGCAATGGACCTGGTAGTGGAGAAACGGTCCCTTAAGGCCAATAACCTTAGGCGGCGATCTTCACGGTCTGTTGTTCTACGGCGGCGTCCAGTGGCCCTTGCTCTTTGCGTACGGCCTTCTAGAAGCCATGCCTGACAACACCTAACCACAGTGTCTACACTTCTTTGCACTCTAACTGCAATTGCCCGAAAAGAAAGTCCAGCTTCCCGAAATCCCACTATACGGCCCCTATCAACCTCACTAGGTTGACGAAATTGTACAGGTCTCCGTACTCTAGGCATCGTAACCGATCGTAAAGGATGTCAAGAACCAAAATCCGCCAACGTTGATTCTTCACTGCGGCTGAAATATTCATTTTTAGAGCGTTAGTGAATTAAAAAAAAGCAGTATAAAAACCGGAACGTCCAATTGATAAGGCTGACAATTTTTTCACTTGTTATTTACAGTAAGATAAATACATTCACCAACTTTTATTAAAATAAAACCATTTAAACTAGGTGTTCGGATTTATATGTCACTTAGTATATTATATCGCGTAAATAACTACGTCACATTCGTTATTACATTGGCTTCGCAGCATCTTAAACAAAGACGTCGCTTTAGTGATCTGGTGGACTGGATATTCTACGGTTTCGCCACCGTCAATAGACCTTCGCCTGTAGCATACTAGGGTCATAACGTCCATCCATATCCGTTGCGTAGCAGCCGTTATCATCCTATCCTGTCTGAAGATAGTCAATCATATACTTTATTCTGGTTCCCACAAGGGAATGAAAGACGCCGGTGGCCATCTGTGATACTTTAGCAGAACACAGAAATAAACTTAGAAATACACTTTGAAAAGATGGTACAACGAACTTCAATCTCCTTATGGCACCTCTCAAACACTTGTTTTATCTGGGTATCTTTGGTCATCGCTAACCTTACTTTACTATAAGTCTTCATATTCCTTTATGTTTCTCACAACCATGACAGTTGTTCATTCACACCATATTAAGTACCGTCATGGGAGGCGAAGTGGGCCTGGCAACCGAGCGGCGGCAGTGACGTTCATTTGTTTCGCTTTTTTCATTTTTTAATTGGATGCTGTGGTGGCAAAGACGTCTACGATCTGTCTTTTATTACAATGAGATGCACATGTGGTAAGAATTGCTTTCGTATGTGCTTCATAAAATGAAAAAATGCATGGAGGTGTGCAAAAAAGGCGAGAGTCAAGTAGGGTACTCGGTTCCTCCTACCCACATTAGGCCTACCTAAAGGTTTTGTCTATATTAGATAAAAAAAATAGATTGTTTTCAAAAGGCGATCCATTCAATTAGTAGTAAACAAGCAAACGATATCGTCCTACCTTGTCAAGAATTTGGTTGGTACACAGTCCATGAAATAACCTTTTGGCGAAGAGTTTCCATCTATAAGGATAAAATACGGGTCTGGATACATTGGTGAAGCGGATTTTACAATTTTCAGTCGTTTTCGGCCATATTTATATAACCTCAGAGTGACGTAAAATTGACAATATGACTGTTATTCCTGATTCATACAACATAAGAAATTACTATACAGAGTGTCATGACCCGCAAAAAGAAGAAGGAAGAAGAAGAACAACAAGAATGAAAAAAACTGCATCACAGATGAAGAAAATCGATCTGATCCGACTAATGTAAAAAAGATATTAAAAGAGAATCGATCCCTGAAGAAAGCACTAGCAGAAAAGGAGGAAATAATTCGTCAGCTCAATAACGAAAATTTAAAACTAAAAGAGCAGCAGCTGTCAGTAACCGCAAGTATTACTGAGAAGGATGCCATAGCATCAGCATTAAATACGAGTAGAATTAACATGAGACTAGACGAAGTTGAGAAAAACCAGTTAGTAAAAGAAAATTCATACGCACAAATCTTAAAACAAGCGATACCTATTACTAAAAGGCAATCGCTGAGATGCATCACAGTTATTCCAAAAGAAAAACAATCTTGCGATAATACGAGAAGAGAATTGAGTAAGAGAATTAATCTTTCATCTCTGAGCATTCAAATAGAAAGTGTAAGAAACTCAAAGAATGACGGAATTGATATAAAAATTGATGAATCAGATCATAATAAACTGAAATATGAACTTCAAAATAAAATGAAAAATACCAAGTTACTGAGCCAAAAATGTTAAATCCAAAAATTAAAATAATAAATTATAAAAGTAGTGAGAAACCAAATGAAAAGCAAATTGAAGAAGATCTTATACATCAGAATTATATGATTCAGAGTGGAGACATACAAGTAAAGTTTATAAAATATTTTCCATCAAGAAACAATTACACTATCTACGCGGAAACTTCTGGAAAGCTATTCAAAAAAATCTTCGAAGACAATAATAGAAGAATACTTCTGGGGTGGCAATGTTTGACAGTATATCAAAATAACGACATTTCTCAGTGTAGAAAATGCTATTGTTTTAATCATACAGAAAAGAATTGCAGGAATGAGAAGATATGTGCCAACTGTGGCAACGGTCAAGAAGGAGAAAATTGTAAGCATGTATCAATAGAATGCTGCAACTGTAAATATGGAAATGAAAGATATAAAAAAAAATTATAATATTAACCACTCACCTACCGACAAAAACTGTCCATCGTACAAATATTATCAGGAACAACAAAACTTAAGGATACTTTTTTAAAATTCAAGTTCATCTTTTGATACTCCTATCTCTAAAGAGGACCTAAAAATGTCAGTAAATAAATACATTAATGATTTCCAAACTCCAAATATTGCAACAAATATAGCACAAAACGTCGATGCACTTAATTTATGTACACAAAATTCTGATGCAAAATTTCGAATTTTTAATATGGAGTATAAAACACAACATTGATTACTTAAAAATACTACTCGACCAAATATGGTACAATTTTGATCTAATAGTTTTAACTGAAACGTGGCAAGTGGTTGATATCTCTTGCTTCAATCAGCAGGGATATGACACGCTGTATAACTTTGGCACTTATAACCAAAACGATAGCGTGATAGTTTTTGCAAGAAATGAACTGCAATATAATCATGATACATTCACTTTCACTGATGGAATCAAAATTTTAAACATAATGTTCCAAGTTAACCATAACAAAATTGAGGTATCTGCAATTTATCGTCCGCCATGTTCAGAACCCCACGAGTTTTTGAAGAATATCGAATTTTTTTTCAAAATCAAAATAAAGTTCATTTAAAGCAACATATTTTCTTGGGAGATGTCAATATAAATGTTTTGGACGATGATCCCATCACAAATGAATACTTGAATATCCTATCAAGTAACGGATTTCTGTCCTATATAAACCTACCTACAAGGTCCATCAGTGGCACATGTATAGATCACTGCTTTGTGAAAGACCTATCCAACAAAATTACTTGTATACCAATAATCCTAGAAAGCGATATGACTGACCACTTCTCCACTATTTTACTGATACCGTTAATAACAACCAGGAAAATTACAAATTTTTTGTCGACAATTCAAAACTAATATCAAATGTCAAACAAGAATCCTGGGAACAATTATAGTCTATAAATAATATAGACAAAGCAACGGGACTGTTCATAGAGAAAATAAAAAACTAATAGATATTAGTACCAATAAAGTAATAATTAGTCACAAAGAGAAAAACAGAAATGCCTGGATTACCAAAGGATTAATAACATCAGCAATAAAAAAAGAAAGACTATATAATGTAATGAAACTAACGCCAACTACAGAGAATACCGACTGCTACAACCAATATAAAAATAAATTTATAGAGCTTGCAAGGCAAACCAAACGAAAACATTACCTAAATAACTATTGATGAGATTACTGGGAAAACAAAATTTAAAGAGTGTGTCACTGAGTTAAATACAACACCGGGAACAGTATTAAAAAATACTCAACAGATATGCGATGAATTTGTACAATTCTTTACTGACATAGGCGAAAATTTAGCAAGTAATATACGTACAAGCAAATGTACAAAATACTCAGCCTCCAAAAAGAACTTTGAACTCATTTATTTTGGATAAAGTCGAGCAATGTGAAGTATACACCACTGTTATGTCCTTAAAAAATCGGAAAAGTCCTGGGTTCGATGGTATTAAAAGCCAGCATTTGAAAATTATAGCCGAGGACCTAACAGAACCACTCACTTACCTAATCAACAAATGCTTTGAATCTGGCATATATCCCTCAATTTTAAAAAAAGGTAATATAATACCGATACATAAATCAGGAACAAAAACAGATGTTAACAACTATAGACCAATATCAATAATATCCAGTGTAGCAAAGGTTTTTGAAAAGAGTTTTATCTACTAGAATGATTCGATACCTCACAAAATTCAAAATTTTAAGTGAAAATCAATATGGATTTACAGAAGGGAAGTCTACATCGGACGCAATAACTAAAATTGTAAATCAAATACATCAAAATATTGATAACAGAATCCCTTCAATCTGTATTTTTGTTGATTTAAAGAAAGCTTTCGACACAGTTAATCACAAATTATTATTAGAAGCATTGGAGAGAATTGGTTTCAGAGGCAACGCGTACTCACTGATCGAAAATTATTTGTCAAATCGCCCACAATCTGTGCAGATATCAGGATCATTTAGTAAAGAAATGTATTATGTTAAGTGTGGTGTCCCACAAGGAACTGTCTTAGGTCCGCTGTTATTCAATATATATTTAAATGATATTTTCCAAATTAATTGTGTTGGCAAAATAACTAGTTTTGCAGATGATACTGCAATATTATATGAAGGCACTGACTGGTATGATCTGAAAAATGTAATTGAAAATGATTTTATCAAAATTATTCGGTGGTTTAACAGTAGAAAATTAAGCATTAACTACTCTAAAACACATTTTTACCATTTGGATCTTATGCTAGACATCTGCCAAATTACACAAATTTCTCCTTCAACATTAATGATCAAAAAATGCAAATTAATAGAGTGCCCAACATAAAATACCTTGGAGTGGTCTTGGATCCTCACTTACGATGGGACATCCATGTCAATTATATTTTCAAGAAAGTTAGATTTGTATCCTACAAAATTAAATACCTTGGGAATATATTGACAGAAAAATATCTTCGAACATTATACCATGCACTGATTGAGCCTCATCTCACATATGGTATATTAGCATGGGGAGCTGCATGTTCGTCACATATCTATAATTTAGATGTTTTTCAAAAAAGTATTCTAAAAATGATATTTAAAAAACCGAAACTTTATCCCACTGAAAAATTATACGCAGATGTTCGAATGTATGATATAAGACAGCTTTATTTCTTACACAGTATCACTCACTACCATAAATTTGTAAACACCGACCAAAAAATTAAACATAATCATTATACCAGGTACAAAATTCGTGGCACAGTAGTTCCTCAACCGCATAAATCTATAATGCAGCGATCATATCTCTATTTAGCGCCTAAATTTTATGAAATTATACCTAAAGACTTAAAAGATTTACGTTTCGGAAATTGTTTAAACAGAAATTTAAAAAAGTGGCTACATTCTATATCTAGGACTGAAATTCATAAACTCATAAATACGAACATCAAATAAATACATAATCTACTGTAGCTAATTTTTGTCCTTTTTTGTCATTGGCATTCTACAGTTTAAACTTAAATTATTGGTCCATGTACAGGCGATGCCTTCTATTGGGCCTGTTTTGATTTTATATTTATTTACTCATATTGTTTGTTATCTTCGTACATTGAGTGAATAAATATTATTATTATTATTATATCTTGTACAGAGTGGCCAATATGTAGCTGATTGGTTAGTATTTTGAATATTTGTGAAATGAAATAAAACACATCCATTTTTTTCATCTTAATCTTTCATTGACACTTAGAAGTGTAGATGGTTATATCTCTGGGTGCGAGAAATTGATCAAGTGCTTGTTGAATATTGTATTCGTTCTTATTTTTTCCCAACAAAAATTCTCGTAACGACGAGAGATAGGTGATATTCGGAGGATCTGGAGAGTGTGGGTAATGTGACAGAATTTTCTTGCCAAGCTAAGCGATTTTTTTACGTTTTTCTAAACCAGTATGCGGCCTGGCATTATAATTTAGTGATGCAATTGTTCTTCCTACTAAGCATTTCCGCCCTTGTTTCTTTAAGTGCTGTCTTAAAAGCCTCGTAATGCTGACAATGCTTTTGCAACTTCAGCTTTCCATTCGATTTCAACAGTCTGTAACGGGTATCCCATCATTTACATAACATTTTTTTGGTGGAGCCCAAATTCGAGTTGGAGGCAGCTGTTTCAGGTTGACAATTGGTTTGTTCATACAGTAGCAGCAGACTGTCAAAACTAGAATCACAGAGATGTTACCGGCAGCTAATCCTGTTCGTACAGAACCTTCTGACAGATCAGGGGCCACCAGTCAACCAGTGACAGTGACAGGTATCAGAGTGTGTCGAACCTATCTTGATGACTAAGATCGCTTGGCAAGAGGCATTTAATGAACGATTACTCTTCTCTAATGGAGGGTCTGGGGACACCTTCGCACCAACGGGCCGTTGACGATCTAGCTACGCCAACGGGCTTTGCTCCTCAGAGCTCTCCTCCATGGTGTCGCCGCGCGATATGCCGGCCTACAATCGTAACCGTGTCGAACTTCGTACATCTAGAACTGACCGATAAGACCGCTCCTTTGTCCCGACGATGTCGAGATCGTATAACAATCTACATGAGGAGCTTTTCCCAGTTCTAATAACTTCAGGCAGTTCAAAAATTGGAATAACAAAGTTTCATCAAGCTCCTCAAAGTAGCCGCGGTGCCCTGGCATGTAGCGTTCACCTGCGCGGCTGTAGAGAAAACAGTGCCACAATTTAACAGAAACAAGTTTTTGTAACATTTGCGGGTGAGCAAGTGGCAGAAGAAATTTTAATGAAATTCCATTTTAAATATCAGCCAGCGCTCAATATTTTGTTTATTGACCCGGTAGTGGCAAACTGAAGATTATGAATACAGTATGAAAAATCCGAACAATAGAGGACATAACTTTTAAGAACCATAACTAATACGATTTTTGTGATTACCAATCTTTGAAAATTTTTGTTACAGTTGCAAAATGCGATATTACGCAACTTAAGTCTTATTTCTATGTATTTTCGTAGTCTCCGTTCTTTTTGTCCATGTTGGGAACTCCGTAAAACTCATAGCTATGTAAGCCGATCTTGATAATTGTAGTTGTGATCAGCTGTTTTAGCTTTTTTGTGTATAACACCCTTTATCATTCAAAGATGTTATTAAATCCTTGTAGTATTTTCACTGCTTTCTTCTAGTGAGAGTCTGCATATACAGAGTGTTTCTAATTTGGCACTCACCATTGGGACCTTGGAAACTGTAAGGGATACGAAGTCGCTTAAATGGGGTAGTTAACAAAATGACACTAAGAAAGTTTCGAAATTCAAAGTACATACTTCCGGAGAGTGGCGGAAAAACTGAATTTTCGCAAAATCGTTCGGATTTTTTCCTGGCTTTATTTATATTGGGATTTTAAAATAACTAGCACATTAACGGTGCCCTACAACGCTGCTCTACAACAAGGCATAATCAGAATTTCTATATTACGGTTCGTCTCTTGTCCTTAGCATCAACTTTATTATTTCTTAAGGAGGCTATATTCTATTTTTGTACAGATGAATGTTAATTTTGATTCAAAAATGCATAATACGTGATACATTGATGTTGCAAAACCAAACTTACTTCAAAAAAAAATCTTAGGTAGGCCTTGAAATTATCAGAAGTTTGTTTGGCTCACCAAATGTATCCTAAAATCGCTCTATTTTTTCCTGACTTTATTTGACATCGGATTTTAGAATAAATAGCATATTATCATTGTTACTTATCCTCGTCTTCAAGATGTCGTAGTCAAATTTTCAATTCGACATTTCTTCTTTCGACTTTCATCATCAATTTTGTTTTTTCATAGGGACATTATATTGGAATTTTGTACATTTAAATTGACTTTTCAGCCCTAAATTCAGTGGCGTATTTCGTTAGTTGACCACAAAATTTGTTAATGGATGAAAATTATTATGAAATATAAAGATATGGTGAAACCTGAATACGAAAACAAAATTTTATTGATGGTAATAACAATAATAACCAAAAATAAGCAGAGGTCATCCAAACTCTGTTGCTATGCAAACAAATGAAATCTGATAACTTCGAGACCTACCTAGGAACTTCTGGAATAACTAAAGTTTTGCAATGTCAATGTATGATATATATATTCTATTCATGTGTGTAAGAATCCAATATGTAGTGGATAAGAAAAAATTACGTTGATGCTGGAGGACAAGAGACGAAAAGTCATACTGAAATTCTAATTGTGCCGTCTTGTAGAGGAAAAAATGTGGCAGAGTTGATGAGCAGTTTATTTTGAAATCCTACCATGAATAAAATTAAAACCATTTTGGGAAATTTCGTTTTTTTCCTTTTCTTTCCGGAAGTACTTTTAATTTCAAAGCTTTCTAAGCGACAGTTTGCTGATTACCTCACTACGAAACTTTGCCCATATTAAAATACCCTGTATAAGGAAAATATTATTTCCACCCCAGCAGACACAGTCGGCCACATCCTCTCCCCGCACCCGTGAAAAAAAGCTGTATCACAAAATATCCAGAATTCGTTATTTCGTTTTTTTTTTGCATCAGCTTTGGGTTGGACTTACATAGCTAGAAAATATAAATATTGTTTGTGCAGACACTTCAAGGGAACAGAAACCCTACTATTTGAGTTTTATTAAAAGTCATTCACAATACTTTGTACATTTCTCAAGCATAATCACTGCAGACGTTTACTCAGAATTCTTACTATGCATTCACTTCTTCAGCTTGTCATTCTATGAGTGGAATCATATTTCTTCGAATTTGTGCTCATACCTTTTGTCTGAGAATTGAATGGGAATTACTGAGTAAATCTACTTAACATTTTTTGGTGCTGTTATTTTTTCCAGAAAGTATCAATGTTTTCGTCGTTAGAGGAAAATTCGGGCACTTTCGAACAGTTGGACCAAAAATTCTAGATCATCCTTGTTTATAGCAAATGAACATATATCTTTTAAAAAATTGTCTACTTCCTTCTGAAACATTTTACATTCGAATAATGATTGTACTTGAGTTCGAGCTCTGACAATTTATTGGCAAATTATCTGCTAACTAATTTGACAGTCATCAAACAGTCAGAAGTTTCTGTACGAACAGCGGATGATTTGTCGGTAATCGGTCTTATTTCCCTCAGCCAACTCGTAACGTTCTCATGTAATACAGTCAGCAACGTGTCAGTGCAACAATGCACTTTTCGTCATTACATTTTCATGCAAGATCCAGTCTTTATCTCTTGTTATAAGCGATCCAAGTAAAGTTCGATTCTGTCCGTGCAAGCAGAGGTATGCATGTAATGAATCTGTCAATCCGTTCTTTGCACTTAACTTATGTGGCACCCACGTCACGCTAATCCTAATTTATGTTCAGGAATTGTTTGTTTAGCTCAACGTGCAGAGTATCCACAGAGGTGGGACTTTGCAGAGCTTATATATCTTGTCACATATACCCCAAAGTCCTAAGACAACCCAGATATTAGGCTCTGCAAGATCAATCAAACCTAAACTAAACATAATGCGCGCCTGTATCTCGATCAGATCGAATGTGAGAAGGCACAACTCAAGTCAGTGCTCAACAAAGGCACCGGCAGCGTAGGTAAACAAAAAGTTTATGGGTGGTCCATAAGTCCTTTGAAATTTCAAATTTGAATAAAATTTAACGGGTGAGCGTGAGCGGCGCGGGCGAGGTGGGGGCAGTATCTTCAGTGTCTGGGAATTCAGTCGCCATGGAGTGTTTCACTGGAGCGGATCGTGCTTTTTGTGTGCGCGCGTTTTATCAAAATAATGATTCGGCAACCATTGCGCGGCGTAAATATCGAGAATACCACAATTTACACAATTTTCCAAAGTGTCCAACAGCTCAAACGATTAAGAACTGGGTTGCTAAGTTCGAAGAGACTGGTTCGACGTTAGATAAACAGCGGTGGGGTCGACCAAGGACAACTCGTATTGAAGAAAACATCAACATTGTGGCACAGTCTGTTCGTCAAAATCCTACCTAGTCTACTCGTAAGCGTTCCAGTGCACTAAACGTACCCAGAACATCTTTACAGCGGATTTTAAGGAAAGATTTACGTCTGCACGCTTACAAAATTCAGTTAGTGCAGGAATTAAAAGATAATGACGCTATTCAGAGACTAAACTTTGCGAATGAAATGTTGAATCGATTTTCTTCGCTCAATAATGTGTTGTTCTCGGACGAGGCTCACTTCCATTTAAACGGGCATGTAAATAAACAAAATTGCCGTTATTGGAGCCCCGAAAATCCAAGGCGTAAGCATCAGAAGCCCTTACACAGCCCTAAAGTTACAGTTTGGGCTGCTATGTCAGCGCATGGCATCGTAGGCCCTTATTTTTTTGAGGACGACAGAGGTCGCGCATTAACTGTTACTTCGGGGCGGTATGTAGCAATGATAGAAGAGTTTTTGACACCAGCGTTGCAGAATTTTCCAGGCTATAATACGCAGACCTGGTTTCAACAGGACGGAGCAACTGCCCACACCTCCAACACTTCTATGCCCGTCGTCTGTCAACTTTTTCCCAGCAAAGTAATTTCTCGAAGAGGAGACATTTCCTGGCCACCACCTAGTCCAGATTTGACCTCAATGGACTTCTTTTTATGGGGCTACCTCAAGAGTAAAGTGTACGACACCACTCCGCGATCAGTTGATGTCCTGAAAGAAAATATCCGAAGAGAAATGGCAAGCCTTACAGTGTTGACTTGCCGCGCAGTCATCGACAATTTTAGACGTCGTTTATATGAGTGCCGTGATCGTAATGGATTGCATTTAGAAGATGTGATTTTTAAAACATAATTCCCATTCAATAAAGATGATAACAAAATATAATAATTCTTCATAATGTAACTAGTTTGGTTTTATACCTTTTTTTCCAGCTCAAAGGACTTATGGGCCACCCTGTATAACAATCGCTTCGGAGAAACCAAAATGGCACACTTGTACAGCAATATCGTACTTATAGACATAATTTTAAATTATGGTGAGGGTCTTCAAAATGCTACCGAGGCTTCGCGAGTGTACGCAGATCGCTTTCTCAGACGTTATCATTCAGGGCCGCGTTGATTTGTTTAACTTATGCAAAAGTTACGAATACAGGTAGTTTGCAGGAATATCGGGATGGACACAGTGGGAGGCTTAGACAGCTCCGAACGGTGCCGTCTGAGAAAGGAGTATTGAACCTTATAGAAGAAAATCACTGAACAAGCACTAGGGAAGTGGCTAGATGATGCAAGTCTCCAAGACAAAACTGTGGTAAACGCTGCGTGATGATGGATTGTACAGCAGGACACGTCTGAACCACAACAGAGGGACGTAAAGATTTGTACCTACGTTAAGGTGGTTGGTCACTTTCGTTGTTGTTGTTGTTTTCCTGTGGTCGTAAACTAGGTTTTTGTGATGGTTTGTAGTGATACACGCTTTAATAATGCTATCATTAGGTTTTATACACTTTTTCAAAAAATTTACGAATTTTTTTAATTTTCCTCAAAAATATCAATGCAACCGAGTTAAAATTGTGTGTCCACATCAAGTTAAAGTATGTTAATCAGAATTGTTTCTGAAAACAATTGTTTTGTCTGATAACTTTTCTACCAGACTTTTTTGTCACATTTTCGATGGCTCATGACATGTAAATAATGATATCCTATCGATATGTGATTTTTTCTCAGATTGTTCAGAAAATGAACGAGATAATATGGAAATACATAAAAAAATCTATTCGGTCACGTCCTATACTCGCTGCACCCACTTACCGGAGCCAAGGTGTCAAGCATCTCGCAGTATCCAATCAATCAATCAATCAATCAATAACCTTTATTTCCATACAGACAATATATAATTGTATTGGAATTGTCAATTTTTCGTTCGCTACAAACCTACAACTAATCTCAAATTGCAATGTTCAAAAATTCATCAACACGATAAAAGCACTTGTTTATCAAAAATTGGTTCAACAGGAACTTAAAGTCGTTAATATTTTTGACCGAGGTAATGTGGCATGGTAAATTATTAAAAAGAAGCGGACCAATTTTATTAGGTGATCGAAATGCCGCTTTTGATTTGCTAAAGTTTACATATAAATTATTACAACTCCTTGTATCATAATTATGCATATCACAATTCTGCTTGGATTTTTCATTATTTTTAAAAACATGTAAGCACAATTCATATATATACAACGAAGGGACAGTTAAAATGTTGAAACTTATAAAATATTTTTTGCAACTTTCTGTTGGTGAGATGCCTGCTAATGATTGAATGCATCTTTTTTGAGACACAAATACATCTTCAGAGCCCGTTGACCAACCCCAGAAACATACTCTATATCTTAATCTCGAATCCACATTAGCAAAATAAACTTGTATCAATTGTTCAGCTGTTAAGATGGTTGTTAATTGCCGCAACACATAGCTTTGAGAGTACATTTTTGATGTGAGAAATTCGCAGTGGGCCTTCCAATGTAAGTTCGAATCAAAATGAACTCCAAGAAATTTCACTTCTCGTCTAAAATCGAGTTGATCGTCACCCAATCTAACTTGAAACCCTTCTACAGTTTTTTGAGCATGATGAAAGCGAATAAGCGTTGTTTTGGAAGGATTCAAGTAAAGTGAGTACTGGTTAAACCATGTATTGATATTCCTAATTAAGTTGTTACATTTATCTTCCAAAATTGTATTTGAATTACTTGATATTATCGCAGAAACGTCATCAGCATATGCTGTGAAATGGGTATCTGGATGAACATTATCAAACCGATTAATGTATAAGAGGAAAAAGATTGGTCCAAGAATAGAGCCCTGAGGGACTCAAATCGAGATGTCTAACGTACTTGACACAAAGTTTTTCATATTGTTCCCTACAGCAAGATATTCTACTCAAACATATTGTTTTCTTTGGACTAAAAAAGATCTGGCCCATTTAAGAGACTGACCGACAAAACCATATTTTACAACAATCTCCAAAAATTTTTTGTGATCAACGCAGTCGAATGCCCTACTGAGATCACAAAATATCCCAGTAGGGCACTCGCCCGCGTCGATGTATTCTATAAGCTTTTCATAAAAGGAATGCATGGCTGACATTGTGGTCTTACCATCCAGTCTGGTTGTCAGATTTTTAAAACCATGCGAATTTCAGGATTCAGCGCATTTTTCGGCATTTGGGTATGTTATAGTTACATTGATATCTTGTAAAACTTAAAATAGACGGAGAGATGCGGAAATCTCGACTTTTTAATTTTCCCTTAAAAGCTTGTTTTCTA
This sequence comes from Acanthoscelides obtectus, assembly GCA_963669975.1. NCBI lineage: Eukaryota > Metazoa > Arthropoda > Insecta > Coleoptera > Chrysomelidae > Acanthoscelides > Acanthoscelides obtectus. The sequence goes on from CAVLJG010000001.1 coordinate 106,226,228, forward strand.
AGCAGCGGGGTATACGACTGTGGTAAAGCAGCGTGAAGCAAGGTAGTAACAGATATATCATAAAGAAATTATACACTAACACTTTGTTATTCCGCGAAAACTGCTCAGTTCGTAGATATGAGCCCCCCAGAGTAAGGTTCTTCGTACCTTGGTTTTTGGATGCAAATAGTTGTGGTTTGGTCGCCACCTAGTTTGTTCTAAAAACAAGGAAAAGAAATAACAAGTAACCAACGTTGGATCTCTGACGCTAAAGGAGATACAAACTCACACAGGTGGTACACCAATATTTTTTGAACAAAAGAAATGAAAAAACAGGAGTCCTGGACGACAAGCAACAGAGTTATTTTATTATACTATCCCTTCAGTTAAATGGTTACCAATAAAACTAAAATAGGAAAGAAGAGGGAAAAACCACCTTGGCAGCTGTTTGGCTTATACCGGAAGGCAACCGAGGCAGGAAGTCCTAGATGGAACTCTATACTCGAAGGTAGAATGCAAAGGTAGAACCCGTTGGTAGAACCCTCGAACAATGAGGCCCTACAGAAATGGAGAACCCCACGAGGGTGAGAAAAGGGCTCCGACAACAAAGTCACTAATTGAGACCGATTTCTATTAAGATCTCCACAACCTGATAAAACTGCACCACGGTGTGTGAAACTAATTTACAAAATCGTGTAGCGGGCCGCTAAATTCCTACACGAGAGCAACAGAGTCACTTTCAGCTATCGTATTTGCGGTCGACAGAAATTATAAAAAATCACCTCCAACGAGATGGAGAGTAGAGTACGATTTTCTACCACAAAATCATTAGGCCAGGAGAAGTGTCTTATTATAAAAATAAAATTCTATATTTTTAAGAACTGCTATAAAATTATTATTCTAAATAAAAAAAACCTTGTAATAATTTACTTTATTAAGATATAGTTAATTTTTAGTCCACCATAAAAAGAAACTGTATCAACCTATTCTGTAATATTTCTACCAAATAATCTGTTAGCCAAGAAAGAAGCAAGAGCATTTTACTGCTATTCACTCCGATCAAAAAAGTGTTGCTTGGTATTCCAGAGAGAAGGAAAATAGCGTTTTTCTTGAAGGAGCAAAAAGGCAGGCTGCGCTGTAGTTGACTTTGAATAATTAATATTGCTCTTGAAAGTAATTCCCCCAAGTTATTTTATTATTCGAGATCAAAGAGTCTGTTGTTGTCTGTTTTCCCATTATATCTTTTTAATTTCATTTCACGAATAGCACGTCCTTAGGCGAGGTCGGCGATTTTTACTTTTTCCTTAATTTTCAGATTACCCGGTATAATTATGCACTTGCTTCCCAGCAGCTAATTACCATTGATTTGTGCAATGTTCTCTCTTTAATAAGCGGTTTTGCCGTTCGAGAGATATCTTAATTTTGTTTTTACGTACCATAATGTATTATAACCGCAAAAAAATTAAGAATGACTTGTTTCATTTTTTGTTGTTGAACAGGGCAATGCCCGGCTATAAAATTACCTTCCTTTAACTTTTCCTTATGCCCTTCTAGTTGAAAAAGTTGTATACAAAAGACGTAGGGTCAAATATGAAGTTTTTCATGTAATATTTTTTGTATACTGTGAACTTGATGAGTCACTTAGGCCCGTATCGTCAGTCGTTCCTACAATTGTAGGGCGCATTTATGGTCTCCTTGATTGTCATCCTCCTTTCTCTCGTTCAAAAATTTCTAGATTACACTTGTCCCGTGTCAGCGTCAGCGCTCTCCTATTGTGAGGATATGTTTTCTTTTTAAATTGTAGGAAATTTCAGGCTGATAAAACATGATATAACTCAAAAGCAAGCACAATTTGATGCAAATAGATGTTTGTGACATAACCTCAAAATAGAGTTCTGACACGGAGAAGCAGAAAACTATGACAATCAAGGAGGCCATAAAGGCGCCCTACAATTGTAGGGACGACTGACGATACGGGCCTAAATCATATGTATTCCGGCCCTAAACCAGATTGCATAGGCGGCTAGATGCACGCTGGTTGGAATTTGGATACACATGTGTAAGTGACACTTTTCTGAGACACAAAAAAAATATTACATGGAAAACTTCATATTATACACTATAACTTTTATATAGGGCAAGTCCGGGGGAGATGGCCGTGGTTTTTATCAGATATAAAAATGAAACTATTTGTATTTTTTTTCGAAGTTCTTATTTTAGACCAGTCTTTAATCACTTACGCATAAAATAACACAAAGCAATTGAAAAATTTTAATCAAATAAAATAAAACATATCTAAAACTCTTGATTGGCGATCTCTCCCGATGTGTCGGGAGGGGATGGCCATGGTAGTGAGAGAATGATGTCCAGTAGCTTACTCCGCTCTTTCTTTAGCTTTCTGTGCCTCTTTTCTTCTCTCTTTTTGGCCACAACACACAACATGTCACCAAAACCTTGCCAGGTGGTTTCCTTTGTACAAAGTGGGTTTTAAGCCATTCTAAAAAAGAGTGCAGATGAGTGCAGTAAGCTGACTTTTCTGACATGAAAACTTGGGAACCTGCAGGCATTCCACCTATGCGTTTAGCTTTTTTATTTTCCCTGTAAAAATGCAAGCAGGTAGCAAAAAAGTTCCTTCGGCATTGCAACATCCAATAACAGTAATATTTTCTCTTTTTTTGGGGGTAATTCAGGGTTTTTTTTCAAACACATTTGCATCCAATCATAAACAGCTTTTTCAATTTTTTTGTTGAATCTGTGAGATATACTTAAGTCGGTCGTAACTGACATCATCCATGGTCAATGGAAATCCTATACTCTGCATGAGTGACACGTCTTTGTTGATTTTGTCCTCCAAGCATAGAAGATGGCCCCATAGGCACTTTTTTATCATTGTCATTTTTCTATTTTTTGTTCCAATGTTTTACGTGGAACGCCGTCAATTGACATTTTTATTCGACAACACCTCGCGTAGCTAAGACCAACACGGCAAAAGACAGACTAAAGTATGGGTTGCTTGAAAATACTTACCTATACTAAGTGACATATAAATCCGAACACCCAGTTTCAATGGTTTTATTTTAATAAAAGTTGGTGAATGTATTTGTCTTACTGTAAATAACAAGTGAAAAAATTTTCAGCCTTATCAGTTGAACATTCCGGTTTTAATACTGCTTTTTTTTAATTCACAACGCTCTAAAAATGAATATTTCAGCCGCAGTAAAGAATCAACGTTGGCGGATTTTGGTTCTTGACATCCTTTACGATCGGTTACGATGCCTAGAGTATGGAGTCCTGTACGATTTCGTCAACTTAGTGAGTTTGATAGGGACCGTATAGTGGGACTTCGGGAAGCTGGACCTTCTTTTCGGGCAATTGCAGTTAGAGTGCAAAGAAGTGTAGACACTGTGGTTAGGTGTTGTCAGGCATGGCTTCGAGAAGGCCGTACGCAAAGAGCAAGGGGCACTGGACGCCGCCGTAGAACATCAGACCGTGAAGATCGCCGCCTAAGATTATTGGCCTTAAGGGACCGTTTCTCCACTACCAGGTCCATTGCAAATGAATGGTTTGCAGAACACGGAAGTCCTATTGGCATGCGAAGTGTTTACCGACGAATGAGAGGTTTTGGCTTGTTTTCATACCGGCCACACTGGGTCCTCCCTTTAATTCGAGAACACCGACGTAATCGCTTTGAGTGGTGCAGACGGTCACTCTGGGATCAGGAATGGAACAGTATTGTCTTTAGTGATGAGTCTCGATTTTGTTTAGGCATGCACGATGGTCGTGCCAGGGTTAGAAGGCGACGTGGTGAAAGGAGGAATCCACAGTTTTTTGTTGAAAGACATGTTCATCACACTGTTGGAGTTATGGTTTGGGGTGCTATAGCTTATGGTTCCAGGTTACCTTTAATCTTCATCAGAGGTAACATCAACGCGCAGCGTTATATCCACGAAGTTCTAGAACCCCATCTTTTACCCTATCTTGACACCCTGGCAGATCCAACTTTCCAACAAGATAATGCCCGACCACATGTTGCAAGAGTCAAAATAGACTTCTTTCACCATAATGATGTCACATTGTTACCATGGCGACCAAGATCTCCCGACTTATCCCCAATTGAGCACGTGTGGGATATGATGGGTAGGAGATTGCTCAATTTGCAATGTCCTCGTCAGACTCTAGAAGCACTTCGAGAGGAGTTGGTGGTTGCCTGGAATGAGATACCACAGGAGGACATTGACCACCTGATCAGAAGCATGCCTAGGTGCGTTGGAGAATGCGTAGCACATCAGGGTGCATCCACACGTTATTAAAGGTCACTTATACAAAGTTTTATTAAAATAAAACCATTTAAACTGGGTGTTCGGATTTATATGTCACTTAGTATATTTTCTCAGTTATTGACCACATTTTTTCAATAACCGTGTTAAGATAAAATAACTTAACAAAAGTAACAGCACAGTGACGACAATAACCACAAAAATAAAATTCCAGTGAAAATGTCGTATGTGGGATACGAAAACATCCTCCCCCCAGGCCGATGGCAGCACCAGTGGCTTGAAAAATGTCATCTGGAGCGGTATCATCCCTAATTATGCCTAAGAGCGCTGAAGATATACTGAAATCGTCACCAACCTTCAGTCAATGAAGATGGTACCTCAAGAACATTAATACCCTGAAATAAGACAGCCAACCAATGTTCAGTTTGTTCAATGGCAAGCCACACCTACTTTACCATCAGAATCGTCAGCCATCTAGCGGTCACTTGGTGACTGGTCTACAGAAAGAGAAGTGAGATTCCTAACAATAATAACAATAAGAGTAATCCTTATTTGAAAATAAAAATCCCATACAACAGCTGGATACCACTTGTGATACAAATACCAACCAAACAAAATTATATAAAATTTTGCTCTAGAGCATATCATTCAAATCGAAAAAGTGATTGTATATGATTCTAAATTTATCAGTATTTGTATTATATTTTTTTAAATGCACTTAGGGCCAATTTCACCAACAACAGTCCGTTATTCTCCACCTATAGGGTAACAGACCGTCAAATACAACGAATGAGCTTCAAGTTCCAATCAACAAATTTTAGTAACCATGAAATGTTGAAAAAAAATACTGTCAAGGTATGAGATGACAGCTTGTCATTGAAACATCACCAGCTTATTGTATATTAAGAAATTACATATACTTCAGTCAAAATTTAAAGAAATGTTGGATTTTTGAATAAAATTCATGTTTTAATTACTATTGTTGATATTTTATTCCTGTTTATATTATTTTTTTCAATTGATATGCGATACTGGGTGTTTTTTCCTATAGACCTCTTTCAGACAGCGACTAAGCACCTACTTGATGACAGGCTCTACCAAAAGATATTGCTCGTTTCCAAACATTCATTCATTTACTTGCCGTTCATCAGAACCTTATGGAACCTTAGATTGATATTCCTACAAAACCATTCAGGTTTTTTGATATCCATACATCCATAAAGTTGAACATTTTTCGTTGTTCAGGAACTACTACACACTATATTCACAGCGATTAAGAAATTCCCAAATATATGCCTTGAAGCTACCAGCAAACCTAAAAGCTGCAAATGAAACTACAAACTTGATATATTTTTCTTGTTTCACGAGTACACATTCTAGGTTATATTTATATTAGACATTATTTGAATACAACTGATTATTGCATATCACGGAGTGACACATGTGAAGGATCTGTCAACTCTTGGTACCAGTCACAAAACATATACTTTGAAGGTCTAATTCCATGCTATTCAATGACAACACGGTGACTTGTGTGGTTGTCAGCGGCCATTTTGTGGGGGTGCGACAGGGTTGCCAGATTACGCATTAATATCCCGTTTCACCCTCCTGGTCCCAGTGGAGTAAGTTCCGCCAACTGTTGAAATATGCACTACTATACCTTATAAGACTATTCGTGACATTTTCCCCAAAATGATTGCACAACACTTGAAAAAATCCAAATGAAAATTTAAAATTATTTATTTTAATAGCTCCGTCGGTACCTTGGGTTATACATCTTGACAGTATGGATGTTCGATACGATCCTATATTTAAAAGTATCACTTCATACGTTGTTACCAGACGTGCCCAAGTCATCAGTTGCTGCAGTGATATTCATCCCGACCACTGCATCCTGACGGCTAGGCGACCTGTATGTTAAATTTGTATTGATAGGGCAGCGGGTTATGCTATAAATCATATGTCACAGTGTTTGTGCACTGATTGCAACGGTTAGATGATACTAAAAATATTTTCATAAATAGGAGATCCTTCCCATTCCGGATAGAACAATCTACCAAATATGCTTATAATCATGATACCTAGTAAATTTTCACGAAAAAAATTAAAAACCAGCAAATGTAAAAGATTCATTTCGCACCCTCCACCACGGGACGTGATCGTCGTTAGACTTGGCAACCCTCCGAGTGACAGATAGATATTGCCGCCAGTCAAAAAGACAAACAATAAACATTACTAGCTTTTATGATTTTTGAACTCAAAAGACATTATTTGCGAAACATTTTTCATAATTTTTTGTCTGTGTCCATAGTAATTGCATTATGCATTAGGGAGATGTAGGGATTGACACGTCTTACACATATTATCAGTGTTTTAGGATGGAGAGGACATAATGTTTTTAAGGCTTTGAAAAAATTCATTAACCCATAAATTAATAAATATTATGACCTAAAGGAAGATGAGGAATTGGATGGAATGTATTTTATATTCTATTTTCTTGCAACATACAGACAAATCCACACTATTCAACAGGTATGTAATGATAACTTTCAGTATATTGAAGTTTGTGAATTCGACAGTGCCATGCATTAACAAACGTCCAAATCTGCTGCCAACTTTAGCAGCTAGAAAATCGACCTATTATTTACCGCATTCCCATTCGCTGAGGGGGATAACTGATTGTTAAATGTAAACCTATAACATATATCAAAATACATGAAAGTTGTCCTGTTTTTTCTGTACAAAAGCATCATGTTGGAATCAAAAAAAGGTCTTGTTTATAATACAGTCGAATTTTCACGATTTTATTCAATATTACAATAGAAATCACTGATATTCTGAGGCATTTGATAGCTTCTGTCAAATTGGATTTCGATAAGGTATTTTCCTATTGGTCCATAATATTAATGTTGGTGAAATCGGCCCTTAGTTTTATAACCTTTTTCACAACTGCTGGTAAATGGTTAAAAGGTTTTAGATAATTATACAGATGTCCTTTTTCAAATGGCGCTAATCTATGCTGAGGATGAAAAAAAAATTCCATCAAAGTCCAATCCAGTCCAGTTTCTGGATAACATAAATCCATACCTTAATTTAGATTCAAGAATTTGTGTGATGCATAAGTTTCAAAGTTTTTATATCCAACAATTTAGTAATAGTTCTTGTAGAATAACATATCTTATTCAGCTTATTTCTTAAATAACTTATGCGGTTGAGGTAACTATCTGATTGAGGACCAAGGAATATAGTATTGTGAGACACTGTAATTGTCGTACCATTAAGACGAAAAAACATAGCACCAGTCTTAGTTTTATTAAGAGTTAGACCAGGTTTTCACATTGTGCATATTATATCATCCCGCATCACATACAGTCACAGGATCTGTAGCAGTTATGGTCAAATTTGTGACCTCTAGATAGTTCGTGATGTTACATCATCAGGATTGATAAAGTATTGAACGTCATTTGAAAAAAATGCAATCCAATTTTCTGCCCTGAGGCTCTCCTGTCTTAACATTAAGCTTATTCGAACTGGCTGTTCCATTACATCCCAATAGCTTTATTTTTTGTTTACGGTTGCTGAGGTATGATTCTATCCAAGCAAGTGCTGATCCTCTAATGCCATACCTTTCTAATTTTTGCAATAATATAATATAATACAAATAATAGGCAGCAGCGGTGGCCGCAGTAGTAGACTCTTCGGTCTCCTGATCAGTCGCCGTGCGCTGTGCGGGTTCGAGTCCCGTCCCAGGAGAAATTTTTCTCTTGGCTATGGATGTTGTGATTGTCCGTAGGTGGTAGACGGTCTCTGACTGTCGAACGTGGAGGTACCACCCGGCGGATCTCGTAGGCGGAGCCAGAATGTGTGCACGTTGCATGCACACGTGTTCCCTCGCCGGAGTCCGTGTGGTGTTCCCCCTTTCCCCTGTATCCCCTATAGCCCCACGGTACCCAATGGGTGTTTAGGCCTTAGGCCTTCGTGGTAGTTGGAGTATAAAAAAAAAATTGTGATTTAGGTAGTCATACGATTTAGTAAGGTCAAGAAAAATACCCAGTACACTGTTATTGTTGTCCAAATCTACTCTAATATTCTGAGTAAACTCATAAGCAGTTGAAACAGTTGATTTTCCTTTCGCATGAGAATGTTAAGTTTCCTTTATCAGGTCATTTAGACGTAATAATAATAATAATAATAATAATAATAATAATAATAATAATAATAATAATAATAATAATAATAATGTCTTTATTAATCCCTCAACACTCCGAGGCGAAGTTTAGCCAGCTGGCTACTCTACCACTTAACCTCACAGCGCAGGAACACATACAAAAGGAAAAATATAACAAAGAATAGCAATCGACTAAGTAGTATATACGAGTACAATAATTAAGCTTAAATAGATTAATCTTAATATGTTGTACATCTATTCCACATAGCCCGCTCTAACAAAAAAAACAATAAAGACAAAAAAAATAAATATATCAGCCAGCTTGGCTAGCAGACCCCAGAAGGTGGCTCTCTTGAATGCAAGTATTCCCATCTTTTTGTAATTATCATTAAGACTATTATACACCTTTACAGCGTTGTAGGTGAAGCTACGATGGAAAATGTTGCTCCTATAACTAGGTATATGGAAGTCAGAGATATGTCTCAGATTCCTGTAATTGAGATCTCCACGTGGTACCAGCCTTTTTAGTAGATAAGTAGGTAGCCTATTGATTTTTATTCATTGTACTAAAATTAGTAAGTTATATGTGAAAAGCTGGTCAACCCTCAACCATCTAAGCTCATTGGTCTTCTTAGACACATGGCTAAACTTTTGCAGACCACAAACGAACCTACAGCATCTATTTTGAATTTTTTGTACTCGATATCTAGTCACGTAATCAAGACAAGGAAAGTAAACAGCAATTGAATAATTTATTAACGATAGAACCAGAGTCTCAGCCAGATTTTTGCGAGTCTTGAAATTCAGAATATGGCGATTGGTGTATAATAACTTCAAACGCATGTATGTTCAGCGAGATAAATGCGTAACATGTTGTTTAAACCTCAAAATCTGAATCCATGGTGATCGCTAAATTATTCGCATGGTCTACTATAGGAATATGGGTTTCGTTAAGACTAGGAACAATTGTGCCATCTAACCGTTGTACTAACTGTTTTGGGTCAAATAGCATAGTATATTTTGAAGCATTGATCTTCAGACAATGTCTTTTGCAGTACTCTTCAATGTTAACTAGATCTAAGTTCAATTTATATGATGCTTCATGCATGTCCGAAGAATCAAAAGACAGAGTTAACTGCGTGTCATCTGCATACGTTTGAACATTACAGTGCTGAAGGCAAGTATGTAGATCAAAAGTATAAACTAAATAGAGTAATGGTCCTAACACAGAGCCTTGAGGTACGCCAGATGCCACACTCTTTGCCGAAGAAAATCCCTTACGTGTTTTCACCTTCTGGGTACGATTGCGCAAATACGAATCGAAGAAACGAAGAACGAAGAAATTAAATATTCTGTTATTCGCTACCACTTCAAATATTTTTGAAAAAACTGATAAACTTTGGGACCTGTACCAATCAAAATATGAAAAATCGCCTGTATTCTTTTAAACTGGAATGACAAGTGCTGTTTTAATTGACCAGGGTTTTTATTTTAACGAATTATTGGTAATCAACAGCAGTGGATCTACAATGTAATCAATGTTGTCATGATTGTGCCGGATATTTCATCTTCAGCACTACACTTTTTATTTTTTTAAAATATGATAATTTCAATTATTTCAACTTTGGTTATCAGTTCCAGCTAATATCAGCTAATATTCGCTCTCCGCAGTGCTCGATTCTATTCTGGTATCTTATTTCGATAGATCGATCTCCTGAATAGAGGATAGTTACGATACTTTCGTTCGTTTGTTCAGAGACAGGAGGCCAAGTCTAGACCATGCTGATGAGTAGCCAAGAAGCATAAAACATCTGTTCAAAGTTGGCCGTCTTTTGCTCGGTTGGACTAAAGTATCACAACATTTAATAATAATCGTACACGCTGTTTCACACGTCTTATTTTTCTACATACAAAATTAATCCTTCGCTTCCTAATAACGCGTCTCTGACATAAGACATTTTTTTTCTGCAAAGAGTAATCGGGATAATGCCAATGGTACACGAGGATAAATTTTTGAATGTATTTTTTTTTGTCCTAAGCTTAATCCTTTATGAAATGATCACGGCGTTGCGTAGGTAGTACAGAGTCAACCTACTTGACGTCATTTTTTTCCTTGTTACTGACCACATTTTCCAATACTCGTCTTAATACAAAATAACAGAAGCGACAGCACGGTGAGAAACAATAATAATCATGGTTGTCATCAATTTCAGTTTATTTATTTACAAGTAGACCAAATCTACTTTACAGCCAGAATCGTCAGTCATCTAGCGGTCACATGATGGCTGGGCTAATAGCTGCTACCCGGTCTTCGCAGTGGCCGATTAGAAGCACAAAACAGCTGTCCAAAGTTGGCTGTCTTTTCCTCGGATGGACGAAAGTATCACGTTTAACAATAGTACACGCTGTTATCACACGTCGTAATAATATTTGCATCTATAAAGTTGACTCCCGCTTTTTGCATTTCTTTCTACATAACAAATTACTCCATTCTGAATGCGTAGGCCATTCTAGCCAGTCGCATTAATTCGCTTCCCGATAACGCGTCTCTGACACAAGACATTTTTTTCTGCAAAGAGTAACCGGGATAACGCCAGTGATACACGAGGATAAATCTTTGTTGTTGCCAGTGCTTATTTCGCGCGACTTGGGAAAAGTTTATTTTCCTCCCGGGGGAATTTTATCTTAAAAGCTTTGTGCTACAAATCGACTTACTACGGGGACCCAGCGACTGGGTCTGCTCCGTATTATTCTTATTCCTTTTTTATTCTGAAAGTCCTCCTGGATAGATTAATCCAGGTATAAAGCAACTTTGATTATGTTGTAAGTTTCGATGAGGTTAGCGAGGAGAAAGAGAAACTTCAATTTGTTAGTTCGGTATAGTTACTTTATCCGTAAATCAAACAAAAAATAATCCTTATTTATTACTATATATATATATATATATATATATATTTGGAGAGGTAACTTTTGAATTGGGTGGTGGTTTCGGTCAAAGTTTGAAATAATCACTTATTTGAGATTCCGAACTTGGTGTTTTTATTCAATCTCAGGACATGACTATATACGTATAAGGTAGGTGCGCCAAATATTACCACCTTAAGGTTTGGTTGTAAATAAAACCTACACCGTTGTTAATAAATGAACACAAATTTGGGTATTAGTGAAGAAATGTATTTTTTCTAATAGTATAATATAAATATGTTAAAAAACTAAGCAGAAACAAAGTAAAAAATACATTTTCATTATAGTTGCAAAAGGCAATATTAGGAACACAGCGTTCCTAATATTGCCACCGATGTCAATATTAGGCACAAAATAAATACAGTTAAAAGTGATACACATTTCTGAAAAATGTAACTTAAAAACAACAACAAGTTAGCATAAAAGTAAGAAAAACTAAACTTATGAACATTGAGGGCAAATAAATTTTTCGTTGTCATCTTCTGTCAGTCCTACATAGGCCTCGTGAACATATCTACAGCACACTATGCACAAGCGCATATCTTCTTTATTGTTGGTGTTACAAATAAAGCAAAATCAGGATTCTTCTTTCCTTCATTTATTTGTCGTACTGCTTGTTGGTTTTTTGACAACTTCGTTTGGATTATTCGATTTTGGTGTTGCAGCGAACAAATCTTCGGTAAATTGCTGCACTTTACTGTTTAAAGCTGGCTTTCTCTTCACGGTGGATAATTTAATTTCCGGTGTAATCAGCAAACCTGTATCTTTAAAGGAATTATTGTCTAAGCATTTGGAGTCAGAAGGTCTTACTTGATTAGACGCCGGATTACATTTTGTTGTTTCTTTTGTAACCACATTTTCTTCTGTCCATTTTTTTATTTAATTAATGGAATGTCATCTTCAGAGCTGCTGCTCCTTTTAGATCTGTCGTCAAGTTTAAGTTTCTTAATCTGTTTCCTATTTTGGTTAAACATTTGTAACGTGGCAGGCTTCTTGTTCAATCTTAGCGCAGGGTCATCTTCACTTGTACGCTTGTACTCGCCTCGTTTTTTTCTGCAGGATCAATCGACTTACTGGAACTAACGGCATCTGATAAATTTTGGGAGTTGTGGTTTCCTTCTCCCTCTTCCCTATGGGTTATCAAACTTGGTGCAAATGCAGCTTCAGGTATAGCTTTTGATCTAAACGGATAAATGCCGGTGGCTGCAAAACCAGAGATAACGTTTGATGGTGACATTGCTTTTAGCGAAGCTGGAGTAAAAAATTCTCCAAACCTCAATTTTGTAATCGCCTTGCCAGGGTTTCTCATTAAAAACTGTAGGACTTATTGGTCCCAAAACGCCTCAAAGCTTTTAAGCACCGATTTATCCATAGGTTCCAACTCATGTGACGTGTTGCTAGGAAGGCAAAATAAAGTCATGCCCAAGCGGTCAGCTGCATCAACTATAGAAATATCAAGATGACTTTTAGCTCCATCAAAGATTAGTAAGGTAGGGCCCGGATTTTTGAATGAAGAAAATGCTTCGTATGTCATACTACCTTTATTTGTGACAATAGCTTGTGAGCCAGGGGGCATTTGATCAGACCATTCAGCTTTAAGTCTTTGACCTTTAAAAAGCACAAAAGACAGTACAGATTGACCAAGCGCATTTCCACAGCTACAATCGACACATTTTCTCCTCGTTCAGGTGCCGTCAAATGTACCCGTTTTGCTCCCTTCTAGCCAAAACAACTTGTTGCTTATGAATTGTCAATCTGCATCCTTTTTCGTCCATATTATATATGCTAAATGGTTTGTCAAATAGGTTTAGCTCTTCGAGGGTATCTCTCAATTTATTAAAATAGTCATCGACGATTGTCTTGTTCCTTTTTTGGGCTCGAGCCATATTCATCTGTTGAGCTGTTCGCCTCGCTACGTCAGGATGTCTGCGCAAGAATAACTTGAGCCATTTTCTACTAGCTCTTTCAGACTGTTGAGAAAACGAATTTGGTATGTATTTTTTGTAGCAAAAGAAAACACACTTTTCATTAAAATTTTGCTTGTAATAGGTATTCCTACCTCAGCTAATCTGTGAATTCTTACCACGAGGTCATTTTTTTTTGCTGCAGATAATGTTGTCGACCTTCCAAGTTTTCTTACGCGATTTTTTTATCTATGATGAAGACCTATTGTTGAGCGAGGAATGTTGTAATGTTTGGCAGCACCTTTGATGGACATTCCGTTTGGTATGGCTTCCAACGCTGAACGTAGATCCTCCTCTGACCACTGAGCTCGTTTTCTTGGCATTCTGAAAAAGATTTTAATATTTAGTCCCCAATATATTGCCACTGGCAATATTAGGAATTTTAAGGGATGGCAATATTGGGAAAAAAGCACGTGCAGAGTAAAACATTTCTAACCTAGAATTGCATTTGAAATAATTGATAGGATTCATAAAACATAAATTACTGGACTGTACTTACCTGAACTTGATTACAAAAATGTTAATGTAGCTTGCGTAGGGCCACCAGGAAAACTAGGCTTGCTTATAGCGCGAGTACGAAAAACAAATGGCGTGCTCCTGCGTCTGATGGTCGCCCTAAACTAAAACCGCCAAATAGTAGACAAGTCGCTGCCAGTCCAAAAGACTTGCTACTGCTGCCACCTTATATGCAGCGCTGATACTATTCGTGTTATACGCAATATTAGGAGTAGTGGCAATATTTGGCGCACCTACCTTATATATATAGGTATGTATATATATATATATATATATACAGGGTTATCCAAATTAAGTGTCCACCATTAGTAACTTTGTTATTAGTGAAAATACAAAGTTGTTTGAATTAGCAAACTAGTAGCATTTTTAACGCTGGTAAAAATGAGAAATAAAAAAAAACAATTGAGAGTCGTTATTTTGATTTTTTTCAGTAAAATAACATTTTTTTAAATGGAAACCCCTGTATATTATATTTTTTTCTGTTAAAGCATCAAATTTTAAACAAAAAAGCTTACAATAACTTTTCTCCTAGGTTACAAATTGTTGAAGTTATGGCCTCCAATCTGAAACAATTAAATTGTATCGACAAACTTTATTTTCAACATCAACTTATAATCTTACAAAATACAATAACATTTTTTTTTAAAGAAGATGCTCGAAAACACCACCTTGTTCTTCAATACATTTTTGGGCACGTTTTTCAACTGCTCGAACTGTCTTAAGTATGGTCCTACCATCTATCTGGGTTATCTTTTCCCTAACTGCAGTCTTTAACGCGTCAAGGTTATCGTACCTTCGCTTGTAAATTTGGTTCTTTAAGTAACCCCACAAGAAGTAATCAAGTGGGTTTAGATCTGGTGATCTGGGAGGCCACTGTATTGGGCCATTTGTTCCTATCCACTGATCATTAAAAGTAGTACCTAGAAAATGATGAGTTGTGGGCAGGTGCGCCATCTTGCTGAAAATGCGGATGATGTCTACTTATAAGATCCAATTCGTCTAAGAAATTAGTCAGTATTTCTGACATAAATTCCACATATCTTTCACCAGTTAGGGTTCCCTCATAAAAGAACGGGCCAACAATTTTTGAACCAATTATACCGCACCAAACGTTGAAACTGAAACGGACTTGTGGGCCTCTTGGATGTACTAACAAAAGATTTTCTCTTGACCAATAATGGTGGTTTTTTCTATTAAACATTCCAGAATTTGAAAAATTTGATTCATCTGTCCATAAAAGGTAACGAAAGTTATTTACATTTTGGCGACAGAAGCTAAGATACTAATGGCAAAAAACAAGTCTTCTCTCTGGATCCCCTGCCAAAAGCGTTTGAACTGGTCGGTACTTATACGGAATAAATTTGTATTTTTTTAAAATCCTTTGAACAGTACCATAACTGAAATTAGAGTCCTTGAGAATATCTGCTATTGAATTCTCACGATAAGCTTCAAAATATCCAATAACTGCAATTTCCGTGGCCTCGCTTATTATGAATTCTTTTTTTGCCCTTGTTTTAGCAAAAACATTTTCGTTGCCCCTAAATTTTCGATAAAGTCTCAGAAAATATCGTTCATACGGTTGAATGCGAGCGGGATATAATTCACTGTAGTATTCTCTTGCTCTCAAGGAGGATTTTCTGCACACTAAATAGCATTCTAACATATCACACTTTTCTTCATGCGAGAACATTTTTCTTTAAATTAATGACACAATAAAGCTTATAAACAAGTATTTACACTAATGTTTGACATTATTTGATTTTATCATTGTTTTCCAAAGCCTTCTAGTTGCGAGTATGTCCAGTTTAACAATTTGTCGCTTATCTTAATGCTGTCAAATCGCGAACGCCATGTTGTTTTCATAGCCGTCTTAATATTATAATACTGCAAATAATTAAAAATATTTATCGTTATTTTGACTTTATTTTTGACTTTAGCGGAAAAGTCATTATGAACTTTTTTGTTTAAAATTTGATGTTTTAACAGAAAAAAATATAATATACAGGGGTTTCCATTTAAAAAAATGTTATTTTACTGAAAAAAATCAAAATAACGACTCTCAATTGTTTTTTCTTATTTCTCATTTTTACCAGCGTTAAAAATGCTACTAGTTTTCTAATTTAAACAACTTTGTATTTTTACTAATAACAAAGTTACCAATGGTGGACACTTAATTTGGATAATCCTGTATATATAAATATTACTCGGATAGATACAACTAATGGAGGAAAGACACAGACCTTTATACCATTTTCTTCACTTTCTTTATCGATTTTCTACCATTTTAGCAAATTTTCACGAAATAGTTGTAAAATCTGGTGTTATTGATGGAAGATGTTCAACGGGGTATGTAAAACATGGACGCATAAAATGGGTACACCAATTTTTGTGCGACAACTTTTAATTTGACAACAAAGAATGAGAAAACGTGTCCTTTGGGATTTATTCGAAAGTGAGACCACAGGTGAAAAGATTCGACTAATAGCAAAAATGTTATGGCCGAAAAACGACGCAAAATTCAGATTTTAGCACTTGTTGGTAATGCGACGATAATTTCACTACTTGAAATTCTTCAAATCCGTAGGATTCATGCTTCTAAATAACAGCAACAAAATTGGAGTATATTGGTCAAGTAGTTTTTTGAGAATATCTAATTGTTTATCCCAAAATACCTGTTTTCCGGCCATCACTACTAGTTCATTGAGTAATATGCACGGTGCGTTCCAACATCATTTAATAGCAAAATACACGTGTTTTGCCTTGCCGATATGAATCACAAACCATTCCGAAAGATAAATGCTATTTTTATGCGAAAAACAAAGGTTAATTTTTTTTCTTCTAAACAAATTCAAACATCTCGTGTTTGTGAGTAATTGAACAAATGCGCTACGATATTCGAGAATCGTACGCTACTGTACACATTTTAAAACAATGTGGATGTGTCATCATCTTTTGTTGCGAATTACTCACAAATATAAAATGTCTGAATTTGTCTAGAAGAAAAAACGTAGCCCATCCTTTTTTGCATAAAAATAACATTTATCTTCCGGAATGGTTTGCGATTCATGTCGGCAACGTAAACTAGTGTACTTTTCTATGAAATGCCATTTGAACTAATTATATTGCTCTATAAACTAGTAGTGATGGCCGGAAAGCAGGTGTTTTGGGAAAAACAATTAGAAATTCTCAAAAACTACTTGACCAATCTACTTCAATTTTGTTGTGGTTATTTAGAAGTGCGAATCCTACGTGTACGAAGAATTTCAAATAGCTGCGACAAACCATCGTCGCATTATCAACAAGTGCCAAAACCTGCAGTTCTCGGCCATAACTTTTTTGCTATTAGTCGGATCTTTTTACGTGTGGTCTCATTTTGCAGGTCTCATAAATACCTAATAGTCGTATATAAAGAGTTTTTCGTTCCTGCCAATACTTTCAATTGAATCCCAAAAAACACGTTTTCTCATTTTTTGTTGTCGAATAAAAGGTTTTCCCACAACACTTGGTGTACCCATTTTATGTGTCCATGACTTTACAATTATTTCGCAAACCAGCGGTATTTTCGTCTAATACGATTAGGCTAAAGCTCTCAAAGACTCAATTTTTGAAGCGCCGAGTGATTCACATTTATTTATTTAGAAACCTCTACTCCACTTGTTGATTAGTTGGTTAATTTGAAACTTGTTCCTAGTTTTCATATCCGTCCCCCTTATTTCTCTGGTCAATCGAAAAATCTGTTTTATTGTAAACGTCTTGATCACAACGGTAACCTTCTTCAGTGCAATGACGATGACAATCGACTTGATTTCATTGTCTTCCAGGTGACACTTTGTTCGTTATTCCTTTTCGTTTTCATATTCCATATTTCGCTAGCTCAAGGCCTAACTGTTGTGTCTTATGCTATTTTCTCACTCTCTTTAAATGTAGAAGGACTACTTCTAGCGATTCAGATCCAAAAACAATGCATTTGTAACATTTTAGCCGAAGATTGCGTAACAACTAACCGGTGTGTTACGACAATAGTTCTGCGTAAGTTTTCGCGTCTTTTTTTTGGGAGGGCTTGTGACGTCTTTCGGATGATGGACAAGGCTGACATATCTGGTATAGGCGACACATAACCTCGTGCTCGCATGTTGTTTTGAAAGGCTGGACGTCCCTTCTGGGGAGCGTGGATGCCTGCCAATAGGCGGTCTTGGGCTATGCTAATTTAGCGTGGTGCCTTCTCAAAGTTTGGAATCTCGCAATTTCAGCATGTTATGGGAGCTTTCACACTATTATAGTAACACGATATAGGAATATGAAAACGAACAAAAAATAAAAAGAAGTGTCACCTGGAAGACAGATAAATAAAATATACTGCCAAAGTCATGGTACTGAAGAAGGTCACCGTTGTCATGGGAACGCTTATGATAAAGAAGATTTTTTTAACACATGTGTTTCGCTTGGCCAGAGAAATAACACAATATTACGTATTGTACATGGTTTGTCCGGAATATAATAGGACTGAGTCGATTTAAAAAGGTTTATTGAACCAATCGTTACAATTCTTTAAAAACTTTCAAAATAGGCTCCTTCTGCGTCGATGCAGCGCTGCCAGCGCGATTTCCAAGCATTGAAGGAGTCACGGAAGGCATTCTCCGGAATAGCCTTGAGAGCCGCGGTGCATGCTGCTTGGATCCAATGTGTCGTCTCAAAATGCTTGCCTTTCATCGGCCTTTTCAGGCGAGGAAACAAAAAAAAGTCCGCTGGGGCCACATCTGGGGCGTTGTCGTGGTGCAACTTCCAGTCGGCTGCGATGTCTTGTCGGACCCGACTGACCGTTCGTTTGGGTCTCCTGAGCACTTCCACGTAAAACTTGAGGTTGACGGTTTGTCCAGGAGGAACAAATTCATGGCGGGCGATGCCTTTGATGTCAAAAAAGACAATGAGCATCGTTTTCACTTTGGATTTGCTCATTCTCCCTGAGTACTATTACTTTCCGGACATACCCTGTATCTTCTTCGAGATATGCTCAAAACTAGAGACTGCTTGTTGCCTCTTAACATACTATATCTTGTAGAATTAGACTTTTTGTAAACCACAAAAAACATTTCCGAAAGGGCTTAGGTAATACCCCTATACCGGTTACGCTATTTTCGAATAAAAAATGATGAGATGATGGGCATAATACTGAAACGGACAAAAAGCTGCAAAACGCAAACGCTTTTGCTGACCAGCACATTGGGCTTGTTTTTGGGTCAGCTGCCGTTCAGGCAGATGGATAGTCAAGCCCACCATTTCGTGTAAGCCATCTTATATCCTGGAAACACGCAAGCTTAACACCGTTTTCGTATAGGGCGCTTGTTGAACATGTCTGGCAATTTCCTAAACCTACAGCCGGTTATATATTGGGTCTGTCTGCCTGAAACGTATTGTTTTTCTCGTATAGAACAGTCACTTATATTCAGTTTCTTTTTCAAAGGAAAATATCTATGTTGGGAAGTGGGTTAAGTGAATCTAAAAGGTGACTTGGGAGTTTTTCTCACGTTTTTCAACGAGTGGAATTAAACATTTCACTGTATTTGTTTTATGGAAACTATGATGGTGGTGCAATAAATGCTAACGAGGACCGTTACCACCAATACAGATCTTTGGTGGTCCCAACGAGGTCTAATCAGGAAAGCTAAAAGTAGACTAACAATAAGCGCCTTATGACTCATCCGGTTTCGATGGATAGCAGAGTTCTGCCAAAGTCCAGATCACCGAGGCCTTCATCTGACACGAACACACCTCGTCAATGGAAAAAAATCTAGGCTAGTACTTTTTTCTACATAACCTCCTCATTCTGTTCAAGGCCTAAATAAGAACTAGCCTCTAGTACTGCTCAAGTAATTGGGATACTGCGGCCCGGATATTGACCATGCTCGATGCTGTCCAGAGGAGAGCTGTCCGACTGATCTATGACTCTTCTCTGACGGACAGTCTCGGAACCATTTCATACGGACGCCATCTAGCTATCTTCCACCGCTACGCCAATAGACCCGCATGTCTTTGGCCTCCTATCCTAACCGCTTCGAACTTCGTACATCCAGAACTGGTCGATTCTCGCTCCTTTGTCCTTATGGTATCGAGAGTTCTACCAACCTTAGGCAGTTCAAAAATCGGATTCTTTAAGCTCCTTATAGCAGTCGCAGTGCCCGGGTATTTAGGCTTCGGTATAAGGAAAGACGGCGCTAGTTAGTTTGCACGTCATGTCTAAGGTCATAGTCTGTCAAAGGCGATGCTTACACCGCGGGCTGCTAACCAGGTCTGTGCTGTTCCGCGTTAAGTCCACTCTGTGCTAGGAGCTAGCACAACGCTAGTTCATTTGAACAACGTTGAAAAAGGGCTTAGGGCTTAGTGGTCACGGTATAAGCATGGTCATTGATGTTGCTTAGCGCACATCTTAAATGGGATGGTGCTGTGCCATCTCTTGAAACGATTCCAACCCCTCTGGGAAGCAAGGTTCTGAGATTAGTTACTCACAGTGTAAACATACGAGGTTTGTTCAAGAAGTATTGCAAATTTTGAATTTTACCGGGCTACGTATGTTCGATTTTCTTTCTTTTTATGGCGTTATGTTGGTACTCATGACCCTCACTAATGTTGACAATATCGGCCATTTTGAATGTTCAGTCCGTTTTTGACAGCTATTGTGCGTGGACGTGTTTTGGCTGGTCTCCGATTTTTGTCTATGGGGCCGTTCAAGTATTATGTAAGCAGATTTATTACAATTATTTACCCCCCTATCCCCCTTGTCAGGAAAAGTAAGCAAAGCTCTTACCCCCTCCCACCATGCTTACGTAAACATTTGTCAATTAATGTATTGTTTTTTTGATGTTATAATTATAACGTTATAATTATAATTTGATAAATAAGAAAATAGATTTAGGATAGAGATTATACTTTACTGATACGGTATTCAACATAGAGTGAAGGACAAAAATATTATATCTTACTAACATAACAAACTTATTTTATATTCATGGTACATATAATAAATTAAGTCTTCAGTCCATGAAACCCGAATCCATGATTCTAAGTTTTCGATGACATTGGATTGCTTCGATTGCTGCTCAGTGTTGTGAGTTTGCTCGCTTTCATCGGATTTTGGACTGTCTACGTCGTTCTCATCGAGCCATTCAACATCGTGGTGCTCTAAATTTTGAATAATGCACATCAGTTCATTAGCATGACAAGCAGCGACTCTTACAGGTGTAACTTTCCTATCAGTGTGCGTGTTTACTTTTTTATGGATATTTTCGATGTGACGATTTAGTGACTTGACGGAAGCATGGTAAAGACCACACGTTTTGCATGTTCGACTTGACAGCCTCAATTTTACAGTCGGACAAAAATAATCGTAGGACATTCGCAGGAAATCTTTGAGTGAAGCACTTAAGCGTATAGCTAAATTGACTGGAAGATTAAGAAATTGACCTCCTTCATCCAAAACTAAGTCAGCAACTGTTTGTTTTACTTTTACAGGTGGTGGAAGAAACCTTCTACCGTCTAGTAATCTAAATAGGCACTTCTTGGACGACAGCATTCTGTATTTCTACATTTTACAATTTGAAGCAAGTATTGGCTCTCACGCACATGTTCTGAAAACCATTTAATGTGTGGAAAATCAGGAAGATCTTGTTCACCTGCCCTAACATATTTTGCATTAACATTATAGCCATCAATTTCCATTGAACTCTATACTTCAGCTAATACATTTCCTGCAAATTCGAAATTAGATCTTTCTAAATGTTCATCAATTGTAACGCCACGTTTATCCAAACGAGACCCAAAATGGTCATGAGGCAATATTAAACCAGCCAGTTCCCGACTAAGAGGAGCCATTCTGCGCTCTACGCTGTTATACGCACTTCTTCCAGGAGCATTGGTAGCTAAAAACAATTCATCGAGATCATGTCGCTTAAAGTGTTGTATAGCAAACGCTATGACTTTTTGATAACGTGGATTTATATCTGGCCCTCCATCAACCGTCATGATTACCACTGGTTTTACTAGTCCATGGTCAGTTTTAGCTAATGGTCGAAACTCTTCAAGTTCGAGAAGCGTCTCGAAATCCGGAGCATAAGTATTAGCAGTAGATTAACTATGCTTTCCACTTCGAATAGCGATGTATGTTGGTCCAGAATATCCAACGGCTTGTGGTTGTCCTAGCATATTGGAAGTGATTTTGATACCAGCATACACAGATGGTATTAATTTATGACGCTCAGCGCTTACCCAATCGTGATCAGGCAATTTGATTCTATATTCCATGTGCATTAGAAGAGGTGCTTGCTTATTCGCCGCAGTTACGCTAATAGGGACTCGAGCTTTATCATCTTGAGATGTGAAAAATACTTGGTTTGGTCCAAGTATGGATGCTATGTTCTCTAAATAATGGATTGATGTTTCGGCGAACTTGCTATCTAAGTGGCTCTTGTGGTGATCAGTTTGGGCCCGAATGAGCTTAACGTGGACTGTCGATACACGTCTTCGTCCCTCTGCAGAATTAGATTTTCTGGGAATCGAACAAAGATATGTCCCACTGCGACTAATGTCAAATTCTATTTTATGTAATTCTTGTGTCAATCAAGAGTTTTTACGCTGCGAATTGATTCCGGTCGTCTTCTATCATCCGCTGCACTCCCAAATAAAGCTATATCCGCGATTGTTTTCAATAGTGAATGTTGAATGCTTTCAAGATTAGGACGTCCCACTGAATCCCTCAGAGATAGTCTTTTTTTTTATTTCTGGATTTTCATTACAAATATCTTCTAACTTTCTTTTCATACCATCCCTGTGTTTCATCTGGGCAACTGCGTTTTGAACCTTCCTGTTTGAAGACTGTTTTGCTGTTTTTATTTCCTCGCGCAACTTAATGATCTGTTTATCAACTTCAGCACGGCTTGGCATAGTGTCTGTGCCAGAATATAAAGAATTCGGATTTTTTTCGAGTAGAGCACTCTTATTTTTCATAGCTTCCTGAGAAGGTTTTGCTCTCTGTTTATCTGTATTTTCATTAATTTCGCATTGCTGTTGTGATTCATTACCGGGTTTTATTTTATCTTCTTCCTCTTTTTTAATATTTGAAGCTGGCTGTAGGTATAATTTGTGTTTTTTCTGCAGGTTTACAGGTTGCCTAAAAACAAAAACTTTCTATGGCTTCTGCTAAAGATTGTCTTATTAGGCTACATAAATACAAAGTATGGTAATATACGTATATATGTGAAATACAAAACCCTATGACTTTAAATCTAATATTTTTAAACGAACAATTCGTTCCGGTCACAAAATACAGGGTATTAGTTTTCTGTATATATGTATAAAACTAACATCATGTACTTTGTGACCTATTGACGGAATCAATCATAAGAAATAAATCTATAATATAATGAATATTACCTCTATACTTTGAGATAGGCCATAATATTTTCTAATCAGTAAAGAGAAACTTTTTGGCGATTCCTAATATTTCTAGTACTCATAGGTACCTAAAATGATTTCGTCACTCACCTTAGAAAAAATTTTATTAGATTGGATTTATTCTTAGTCGCCGCTTTCAATTCTTCTTCGATTCTCTTAGTTACAATAATATCTAGTTCCTTGTCGGATTTTGCTTGTAATTTGTAATTTCGCCACACTTCGTTAACTAACTTTTGTACATTTTTTACTTTCGTACTTGTATGAGATTTTTTAAAACTTTCAAACAATTTTTGGTATAACTTGGATTTGTCTATGTGAAACGACATCTTATTTAAACATTAAACTTTGGCTAATGGCACCAATGGTAACACAAATGTTAACTTGCTTTACTATGCTTACAATACGTCTACGCGCTATAGTATCCAAACGAAACAATACACTGATAGAGGAAATACGATGTGAGGGTTGCCATTCGTGTAAAAAAGTAAATAACTACCGATGACGTAATCATCATCTAGACTCCCCTACCCCCCATACCATCCAAAATAAGCAAAGCAAAGAACCTCCGCCCCCCCCCATAGTGCTATTGTAATACCTGTAATTCCAAAAAATGGATCAAAGAATTTGTATTAAATTTTGTGTAAAAAACAACTTGAAGTACGCGGGCATATTCCAAATGTTGACTGTTGCATACGGCGAAGCTACTTTGGACAAAAGCAACGTTTATCGGGGGTACAAGATGTTCTCAGAGGGTCGAGAAGATGTGAGCGACGAAAAGAGTTCCGTTAATAAGGAATATTACCTTCAAGTAATGCGCAACTTGCGAGAAGCAATCCGCCAGAAACGCCTGGATTTGTGGAAGAACAAAAATTGGCTTTTGCACTATGATAACGCCCCTGCTCATGCTACGTTACTTGTGCGCGAATTTTTGGCCAAAAACACTAAAATAATGCGTCACCCACCGTATTCACCAGACCTGGATCTCTGAGACTTTTTCTTGTTCCCGAAACTGTAGAGGCCCAAATTTTTTTTTTTTTTGTAAATGCTTCGAGGATTGGAAAAAACGTATTCACAAGTGTATGATGTCTGATGGCGATTACTTTGAAAGGGACAAAATAGTTATTCATGAATAAATAAATAATTCTTGAAAAAACATGAAATTCGCGATACTTTTTGAACAAACCTCGATGAATTATCTTGAAAAATAGGTGACCTTTCTATCTCATCTACAGTTTAACCTCGACCACATGGGCATCACTGCAACTGGATAATTCGACCTTAACCCTCCGATTTCCAAGGTCCGCTAGAAGGCACCATTATCCAATATTTTTTCAGATGACGCCGATTGTTCTCAGCACCTCACTGGGATGAAGAAAGACATCGATTTGCAGAAAAAAATGATATAACATCCGTAGGCTGGTAGAAGTGTGCTTTGAAGCTATTCTCTTGACCGCAATTCGCTTACCATGGAAACGAAAAGGAAGGTTTCGTATTATCGATAATACCATTCGTATTCTCAGTATATTCTCGTTCAAATAAAACTAATAAACACAGGACTTGTGACATGACAATTTTTGGGTGTACCTTATGTACTTTCCTTGAATCAAATCTGAAAACAGAATTTTTCTATCGCCCACAGATATTCGGTAACATCTACTTTTATGAATTGCAATTCGTAGCATTTCATATTGCTGCATTTCTCGGCGTTTATGCGATGACGCACATATATAATGTTAGGACCTGTCTATTCTTGTTTATTATATGCGAGCTCTATGTTTAGAGAACGTATTGCGTTTAATAGTAGACTAAAAGCAGCCGAGTCAGTTACGTTTTCTGTGTTGAAGGGTACTGAGTTGTTCTGAGTACTGTTAGTTTTTGTTAAAACGGTGTGTTGTTTTTAGTTTATTGTGATCGAGACTAGCTTCACGGACAATGCCTAGAAATTGTGTAAATAGTGAGAACAGTTTATGTTATGTGTGCGGACAGCTAACTGTTAAATCCCAAAAACGTACTTTTACTCCCCTTGTGTTGAAACCATACGAACTTTATTTTGGAGTTAAAGTTACCGACCAAGATATGGGCCCCTCATATATGTATGTTGTGAGACTTGTGTAACGTTGTTAACAGGTTGGTTAAGAGGCGACAATCGTAAAATGCCCTTTGCGGTACCAATGGTTTGGAGACAACCGAGAGACCATACTGCTGATTGCTATTTTTACCTCACAAATGTCAAAGGTACAGGACCAAAATCGAAACATACTGTTAAGTATTTTAATTTACCAATAGCATTGCAGCAGGTTAAGCATAGTGTTGAACTTTCTGTCCCAGTTGCACCAGAATTTTGGTCTTTAGATGAAAAAGTCGAATCCGCCGATTCTAAAAGTGATGGTACAGAAAGCTTAAAAATTTCCGATCCTTCGTTTGACCTTCCAGGGTGTTCAACAGCGCCGCATTTGATCACATAGGGCGAACTTTTAGCGTCAAGATTAAAGAGATGGAATCTCCTCCACGGTGATGTTAACATTACTTTTTACCGAAAAAGGCAACAGGACCTCACACACTGTTTCCGTCAAGAAAGGAAGTTGATATATCGCTCCGATACCAACAATTTGTTTGACGCGTTAGGACAGAAACATGATCCAAATGATTGGCGCATGTTCATTGATTCCTCTAAGCTTAGTTTATAAGCGGTATTGGTACATAACGGTAATAAATATCCATCTGTATCTATAGCGCACGCAGTTCATATGAAGGAATCATATGAAAATATGCAAGTTCTGTTAGAGCATATATAATGAATATGTGCAGATTTAAAGGTATGGAATGCAGCTGGGATATACCAAATACAGGGTGTCCGCAAAGTTGGGGTTTTCCTTTACACGACGTGTAGATCTTGAAAACATAAGCAATTTTTCTTAGTACCATATACACCAATGTCTTAAGAGAACCGAGATAAAGGGCTCTGCAACATTAAAAATATCTGAATACCGTCCCGCGACATCACCGAGTGGTACAAGGTCACTGGCTCAACCCGACGACAGAACTGGGTCGGGGTCAGTGTGTCAGGTCAGTATGCAACCTTCAACCGACGGTTACGGTCACGCGTGTAGAGGTAAACGAACCCGTATAATCGATAGCGTTTAAAAAAAAATAATAATGGCACACTCATACACCAATAATGAAGGCGTTGATATGTTGTTAATTTATGGCGAATGTCTTCAAAATACTACAGAGGCTTCGCGAGTGTATGCAGATCGTTTCCCTAGACGGCATCATCTAAGGCCCCGCAGATTTGTGTACCTGGTCCAGAGAGTCAGGGATACGGGCCATTTGGAGGAATTTTGAGGTGGGCACAGCGGGAGGCCTAGACAACCACGAATGGTGCAAGTTGAGGAAGAACTACTGAATCGCGTAGACGAGAATCCCTCAACAAGCACTAGAGACGTGGCTAGAGAAGTGCAAGTATCAAAAACTAAAGTGTGGCAAACGCTGCGTGAAGAGGGGCTGTATCCGTTTCACGTCCAACGTGTACAAGCCCTTCAACCTGAAGATTTTCTAGCCAGAATGCGGTTCTGTGAGTGGTTGTTGCATCAAGATGACAATAATCCGGACTTTTTGAAGTGCATATTGGTGACAGACGAATCTACGTTCACGCGTAATGGGGTGAATAACTTTCGCAACACTCATGTTTGGTCAGTAGAAAATCCGCACGCTGTCCGTCGGGCACATTTTCAACAAACATTTTCGGTGAATGTTTGGGCTGGCTTATTGGACCATTTATTCTCCCAAATCGATTGGACGGGATGCAATACCTAGACTTTTTACGCAACATTTTGCCTTTCTTGTTAGAAGATGTGCCATTAAGTGTAAGATAATCAATGTGGTTTCTGCACGATGGTGCACCGCCCCATTTTAGACGCGAAGTGCGTGAGTTTTTGAATGAATTATTTCCGAATAGGTGGATCGGACGTAATGGACCCGTAGCGTGGCCTCCGCGATCTCCAGACTTAACACCATGTGATTTTTTTCTTTGGGGAGAAATGAAAAGCTTAGTGTACTAAACTGAAGTGCATACGGTTGACGA
Source organism: Acanthoscelides obtectus (assembly GCA_963669975.1). Lineage (NCBI taxonomy): Eukaryota > Metazoa > Arthropoda > Insecta > Coleoptera > Chrysomelidae > Acanthoscelides > Acanthoscelides obtectus. Next base: position 106,253,624 of record CAVLJG010000001.1, read on the forward strand.
ACTTCGTCTCAGAATTGAACAAGCTGGTGCTTTCATTCGGGGGAGGGACTCCATTCTCAAAGCCTGCACCGATGCTTGGCTACGTCGTGCACGCACTGTGTTTTTGAATCAAACGGCGATAACTTCGAACAATACCTATAAAGTACGTTTACCTAAAAACTGAAAACGCGGCAACGCCGTCATATTTGTTACCTCTGTTCGTGGTCTGCACCACCGCCTGCGTCTGCTCGGTAGCGTATCAGCTGATTTCATTTTCTGTTGGAGCGGTATGATTTCGAGCAGAGACGTACTTAGCCCTTCTCGTCAACTGGAGAGTGAGTACTTTTTCCTTTATTTTGTTTTACTTGGTCGCCCTCGTTTCACTACACATAACCTTTGTTATTTCAAGGGTAGTTGTTTCTGAAAAGGACAACCTCAACTTTGTTGTCTTCTTTGTGAATCGTGCGCGAGATCGTCATTATGAACAGAGGGAGTGGCCACTACGTCAGGTATTAGTTCCGGGCCTCAAAAACATTGCTCATGAAGCACTAGTTGATTCCAAAAACGTGTGGCTTCCACCTTTGCACATTCAGTTTGGACTGATGAAAAATTTTGTGAAAGCTATGGATCGAAACGGGTGAAGGTTTCTACATTTAAGACAAACATTTCCGAGACAAAAATTAAAGAGGGCCTATTTGGGGGTCCACAAATATGGAAAATCACGAAGGACAGTTCTCTAAATGAAACTGAATTACGAGCTTGGAATAATTTTAAATCAGTTACTGCAAATTTTTTAGGTAATGTGAAGGCGGACAATTATAAAGATAGTGTGAGTGAACTAATTAATGCTTATAAAGGAATGGGATGTAACATGTAAATTCACTTCTTGCATTGTCATCTCGATTTTTTTCCGGAAAATTCAGGTGCGGTAAGTGATGAACATTGTGAACGGTACCACCAAGACATTTCTGCTATGGAAAAACGGTATCAAGGCAAATGAAGTGCCAATTTACTTGCTGATTATTGCTGGACATTGTTAAGAGATACTAAAGGAGCAACATATCGCCGTAAAACATCGACAACAACAGTGTGAGATTAATATTTATTCGAGTATTTATTAGTACTCTTACACACATATCCTTATATTTTGCGAGTATAAGCAGCAAATAAAATGCCTTATTGCAAGAACACCGAGGCTGGCAGAAAAAATCAAATGCAATTTCCGGCTTTTTGGGTACGTTTTACATGATAACCACATTGCTTCGTCCATGTCACAAAAAATTATTTTAATTTTGTTTACCAGTGTAATCAGATCAGTATCGAGCAATAATACCTGTTTTTCAAGTTTGACATGTCAGATCCCCTCCAGAGAAAATTGGGCACGGAGAGCACGAAATGATGTACAGTTTTTATTTAGACATGACTGAGTATTAGATACATTTTTTTCTGTAAGTAGGCAGGTACCCCTAAATAACATTTATATTAAAAAATAAAGGTTTTTTCACATTATGCAATACATTTTATTATAAACTCGGGAGCAAAAATCGAAAAGGATAAGCAACAGTTTTTTTTGAACTTAGAAATGAATTTGTTTTATAAATAAGATCCATAATTTATTTAATATTGTATCCACCATCTTTTTAGACGTAAATGAGTGACATGGTTTTTCGTGATACGACACCCAAAAATATAATATCTCATTGTCAAAATGTTTCGCGACCGCAATGCTTTGTCGCAAGCTATGCACCCATAGAAATTCTATTTATCAGCATTGCAGGATTATTTCGTATCAGATGTCTTAGGCCTAGATTTGATAGTTTTCTCTAACTTCCAGAAAAAATCAGTTGTTTCCTAATTCCCCTTTTAACCTGAAGACACGATAATCTGCAAGGTAGGCCATCGAAAATAAGTTCTTTTCTTAATGTTGTTTTTAGGAGCACGTATCTCATTTACTCGTGCGAAAAGAGTGCTTTTCAAAAAACATGTAAGATTTTATGCTTTCAAGCAAACTCCCTTTACAAGCAGACGCCCCAGTACGTACAATGCACCGTGACACACTTCTCTGGTATAATTTTTAATCCACAACACAATCGCGACAGTCAAAGGCTGCCAGCTCTTGGAGCACAAGCTTCCTCATGACCCCAAAGTATCCATTACAGAAAGACTGTTTCACCACAAAATCAGATATCTATCCTATCTTACTATTTTATCCGTGCTATAACCCCCCGTTATAAATTGGGCCTTCTAGCCAGCTAGTATTGTTTTTCGCAGCGTGGTCGAACATTAATCTGTGAAGATAACGGACACTTGACGCGGAGTGAATTTTTTCCTTCCAGATGGCGACACTGATACGAAAGACAAGCAGTTGTTGGCACGACTCATATGGAAAGGGGTTCATTGTGACCCCTACCGAGCTTTATCTTAAAAGCCTCTTGTGTGCAAACGGATTGATGGAGTGGCTTGGTCGTTAGAAGTGTCCTCGTGTCTAGGATCAATTCGTACGTGCGCGTAAAACGCATCCAGTGTATTGCAGAACCGTGACTGTTTGTCTGGAGACATAAACAGGGAGCATGCCTTTCTTTTACACCAATTTCATTGCTACAATTGTATCATTCCTTACTGTCTACTCATGAACTGGACCAACTCCACCTACTACTAAAAAAAATGGCGTCAAGTGGGTGGACTATGCACTTCCTACGCAACGAAATCATCATAAAGAATTAAGTTTCTGTGAAATTTAAATCCTCTGAAAAAAATTGAGTTACGGGCATGTACAACAGAGAAAATGAACTTATTGTGTTATTAAAACAGGTCTATGCAATTAGTCCATAGATATTCTTTCTATGCCCTACTGGAGCAACCGACCATGTGGCAACGTTGTCTCTTTCCATATCAGCGCCGCATCGCTGCAGCGACCTATCTTTCGTTTCGTGCAGAGTCCATATGCTTTTGCGTTTCAGTACGAATGCATATATAAGCCAGACTGGGTCGCCAGGCGCTGAGCTTGCATAGGTAAAAGGTAAGCGAATTGAAAGCATTTCCGACACCGACGTAGGTTACGAACCGTAATATGATAATAGCAATATAACGATAAACGTGAAAACATCTCATCTTAGAAGATTCCGAAGTACCGCCCCGTACCATTTCATTTTTACTACATAGGCAGTACGTAAACAATTCGATATGGGCAACAATGTCAGGGTAATATAAAAGTCACTTACTTGGTGATGAAACGACAACGTGTTATCGTCCTTTGGCAAGCGATAAGGGCGATATGATCGGATGGTCGGGGCCATCGCCTATTTTTAGAAAAAGACTTACGAGTATCTCCCGTATTCAACTGACTCATGACATCACATGCACAAATCTACTATTTACCATTACATTAATGTACCCCAACTACTACTACGGATTCGTCATCGACTGAATCATGGGATCGTCACACAGACTAATCTTGACCGTCACACAGACTGATCATTAAGTCGTCACACAGACTGACTAGGAGTTGTCAAACAGACTAACTCTAACTCTTTGGTCGCTAGGTGAATGGTCAGACGTGCTGCAAACATAACCTATAACCTATGAAACGAAACATGTTCTTCTAGCCATACTACTATTACACATTCGCCGTGACTACTCTCAGGCAGCGGCGTCAGGGAGTCCAGTTCTATATGGAGTTCTGTGGCTCCGCGGTGTCAATTTTTTAACCTGTCAAATTGTCTGTAGAAATGGTAAACAATGAAAGAAATTACAAAGTTCAGATTGAAACGATATATATACTAAGTGACATATAAATCCGAACACCCAGTTTAAATGGTTTTATTTTAATAAAATTTTGTATAAGTTCTTAATGAAGCATAATAAGTAAATGATAAAAATTTCAAAATGATTGCACTGCTTTAAAGCCCTTTGACCTTTAATAATGTGTGGATGCACCCTGATGTGCTATGCATTCTCCAACGCGCCTAGGCATGCTTCTGATCAGGTGGTCAATGTCCTCCTGTGGTATCTCATTCCAGGCAAACACCAACTCCTCTCGAAGTGCTTCTAGAGTCTGAGGAGGACGTTGCAAATTGAGCAATCTCCTACCCATCATATCCCACACGTGCTCAATTGGGGATAAGTCGGGAGATCTTGGTGGCCATGGTAACAATGTGACATCATTATGTTGAAAGAAGTCTATTGTGACTCTTGCAACACGTGGTCGGGCATTATATTGTTGGAAAGTTGGATCTGCCAGGGTGTCAAGATAGGGTAGAAGATGGGGAAGATGGGGTTCTAGAACTTCGTGGATATAACGCTGCGCGTTCATGTTACCTTTGATGAAGATTAAAGGTGACCTGGAACGATAAGCTATAGCACCCCAAACCATAACTCCAACGAATGAGAAGTTTTGGCTTGTTTTCATACCGGCCACACTGGGTCCTCCCTTTAACTCGAGAACACCGACGTAATCGCCTTGAGTGGTGCAGATAACGGTCACTCTGGGATCAGGAATGGAACAGTATTGTCTTTAGTGACGAGTCTCGATTTTGTTTAGGCATGCACGATGGTCGTGCCAGGGTTAGAAGTCGACGGCGACGTGGTGAAAGGAGGAATCCACCGTTTTTTGTTGAAAGACATGTTCATCACACTGTTGGAGTTATGGTTTGGGGTGCTATAGCTTATGGTTATATCCACGAAGTCCTAGAACCCCATCTTTTACCCTATCTTGACACCCTGGCAGATCCAACTTTCCAACAAGATAATGCCCGACCACATGTTGCAAGAGTCACAATAGACTTCTTTCAACATAATGATGTCACATTGTTACCATGGCCACTAAGATCTCCCGACTTATCCCCAATTGAGCACGTGTGGGATATGATGGGTAGGAGATTGCTCAATTTGCAACGTCCTCCTCAGACTCTAGAAGCACTTCGAGAGGAGTTGGTGTTTGCCTGGAATGAGATACCACAGGAGGACATTGACCACCTGATCAGAAGCATGCCTAGGCGCGTTGGAGAATGCATAGCACATCAGGGTGCATCCACACATTATTAAAGGTCAAAGGGCTTTAAAGCAGTGCAATCATTTTGAAATTTTTATCATTTACTTATTATGCTTCATTAAGTACTTATACAAAATTTTATTAAAATAAAACCATTTAAACTGGGTGTTCGGATTTATTTAGTGTATTACTTATGTAGCAGTACCACATCATTATTAATTTCACAAGCATGTAACAAAATCTCTGCTGAAATGAATAATCTTGCCCCGTCAACACAAAAACTCAGAATGACACATTCGAATGATGAATGAAACCTTTACGCATCTTACACGATAACTACAGATGCGACGTTGTCAATTGTTGCGGCATCAGAGCCATCCGACTATATATTACTAATTACTTATGAATGAATTTGCCCGTTGTTAACTTATTAATGAGTACTGGACACCAACTGCAGATATTTCGGAGATTGACTAGCCTCCATTGAGGGATATGCAACATGGAAAATTTTCCAGGAGATATCAGCAAATATTCGAACGGAAATAGATAGGTCTATATTTTTTAGGCGTCGGTGATACAATCTATAGTACCAAAATTAACTATTAGGGTCCGTCCGAAAGCCAATGTTTAGGCCGAAGATGTTTAGCGAAATGCTTACACTAAGTTCATCAAAAATTAGGGATGTATTATAAGAATGAGTCTAATAACGAATGTTTGTGCACTCTTATTACGTTGGTTCTAATGCTGCAACGGAATTTCGATAAAACGTGATGATATTTCGACAATTATAATAATAACATAATTGCATTTGGATTAGAATAATGTAGAAAAAGGTTTAAAAGTTAGTTAAATTGCAGCAAAGCTTAAATATAATGGTATAAGGGTGTATCAGAAAGCGGCACAAGGAAATTTTGTTTAATTTGAAGTATTTTTGGAAACAAACAGAATAGACTCAAAAGCATCGTTTTCTTCTCATACGCGTAACGTTCTGTTAATAAAAAATGAAATCCTTATTGACTTTGTTAGAGAAACTAATTACAAAAAAGGCATGATTTGGAATAGGTATTTAAAAATAGGTTACATATCCACAGAGCTGCTTACGAATCATCCGATTCCATGAAACATTTTCAAGATTATATCTTGCAATGATGGTAATTTTCAAAATAAAGTGTTCTCTTGACCAGGTGAACATTATAAGCGATTTATTGTCTGAAAAACCTGGGGGGTCTTTTAAATTTTGCATATGGAAATAAAACAACACGGTAGGTAGTTTTAAATGACTTTATTGTTTTTCGAAGTATTCTCCACGAAGATTAATACACATCTGCATGCGCTCGAACCAATTTTCGAAGCACTTACTCGACTCGTTTGCTGGCAGATCCAAAACGGCATTTTTGAATGCGTCAACTACTTCTTCTGGTGACTGGAACCTTTGACCATGCAGTCTGTTTTTAATTATCGGGAAAGTAAATAAATCGTTCGGGACTGTATGGAGGATGGTCCAATAATTCCACGTTTTCTTCCGTTAAATACTGCGTTGTTTTTTGGGCTGTGTGCGAGCTTGCATTGTCTTGATTCGGGGGTTGATTTTTCGTAGCTCGGTGATAACTTTTGGCATACAAATGGTGGTATACCAATCCGCAGTAACAGTTCTTTGCTCATTAAGAGGAATTGTTGCAATATGACCCGCTTTTGACACAAATAATGACCTACCTTCTCCACTCTCTCAACGATTGGACTCCTGTTGATATAATCTACTTAGATGTTTCTAGGGCTTTCGATCGCGTACCACATATAAGGCTTCTGTTTAAGTTGGAATGTATGGGAATAAGAGGCGAGTTGTTACCGTGGATTAAGGCTTTTCTCACCGGTAGGACTTTCTCTGTGCGCGTCAGTGATAGCCAGTCTCACCTTCATCATGTAGCAAGTGGAGTTCCTCAAGGCTCTGTCTTGGGGCCAGTGCTGTACCTTCTGTATACAAGTGACCTGCCCGCATTGATTTCCTCCACATGTTCAGCTTATGCCGACGACACCAAGATTTACAATACTGTCGTAAATTCTGCTATGCTTCAACGAGATCTTGATATTGTTTGTCAATGGTCAGTCAGTTGGCTTTTACCCTTAAATCTAACTAAGTGTTGTGTCCTTCACCTCGGGAAGACAAATCCGCGATTTACATACAAGATCTCTGACCACAACATCGAAGCAGTTTCCAGCCACACTGCTGTGGGCGTTGTAGTCAACGATCGTCTTTCCTGGTCAGAGCATATTCACCACGTTACATCAAAAGCCAAGAAACTTCTATACATGCTGGAGAGGTCTTTTAAAGGATCCGATGTCAACACTTGCGCCTACATTTACAAGGCATTCGTGAGGCCAATTCTTGAATTCGCTGGCCCGGTATGGGACACTGTGCTTCTGCGCGATAGAAATCTCGTCGAATCAGTACAGCGTCGAGCTACTCGTATCCCTTTTGGAGCACGAAGACCAAGCTATGAAGATCGCCTTGAATTATTCAACCTGACCTCATTCTCTGAGCGAAGACTTCGTGGCGATCTTATAGTTACGTTCAGGATACTTCATGGTTTGATGGGCACCAACCTCATGCATCTATATTGTCTGTCGCGCAGCAATCTACGCGGACACAGCTTCAAACTGCATAAGGAGCCATTTAAAACAACAGTCCGACAGTGGTTTCTTCCCAACCGCATATTCAACACCTGGAATAGTTTACCTGAAAGTGTGGTTGGTGCTACTTCAGTTAATAGCTTCAAAGTGCAGTATGATAACTGGAGGAGTGTACAAACTTTATAGCTATGAACTGTCTTTTTTTATTTTTTCTATTTGATGTATTTGTGTTACGTGTCCGTACACTATATTTACTGCATGAGCTTATAGTACTGTGTACTCTGCTCATCTCAATTATCATAATAATAATAATAATAATAAATGTCGCGACCATCTTTTTCGAAACACTTCGAGAACGGATGACTTTTGTTGGCTTTTCTTCACCTTGGAACACCCAAACAGCCGACTGTCGTTTATTTTCTGGTTCATAACAGTAAATGCACGATTCATCACCACTAACAATGCTGTACACATTTTTTGAGTTTCCGGAATTGAAGCGGTCAAGCGTTTTCTGACACCAATTAACCCAGGCTGCTTTCTGCTCTTCAGTCAACAGGTGGGGTATTCAACGAGAAACTAATTTTCTTACTCCTAATTCTTCATGTAAAATTTTTTGAATTGAGGTCTTTGAGATCTTCAAGGACGCCTCAATCTCGCGATATGTCACATGTCTATCTTCAATGATGAGTTTGCGCACTGCATCGACGTTTTCCTGGGTGACTGCCGTTTTTGGTGCACCCACCCTGGGATCGTCGCTAAGACTCAGCCGTCCACGTTTGGATTCTCCATACCAACGGGAAATTGTCGATTGATGTGGCGCTTCGTTGCCGAAAACAGACAGTAACTCAGCAAGGCATTCTTGTTGCGATAATTGTCTCTGAAGGTTGTAATAAATTATGGCGCGAAAATGTTCTCGGTTGAGTTCCATTTTTCTAACGACTTGGTGACACTTAAAAATTCACTGTAGTATTGTTGTGAAACTTTGAATCTAAGTTTACTATAGAGTGAGGTTAAGATTCAGTACTGACGTTCGATCAGCGCGGCCTACTATGTTTCTATATGCAAAACTTAAAAGACACCTCGTAAAAATGTGTTTATTCAATGCTAAAAAACTCGGGTAAAAGTTATAACTTTTGAAGTCGTCAAGTATCTAAATTAAAGCTTATGCTTTGTTCTCTAAGACCCCAAGAAGCATTTTGAGTTTTGTTTGTTTCAGTGCGAATTTTAACCTTGCTTGTTAGACCAAATTTGGCGAACTTTTTTTTACATGCTTGGATTTATTTTTTATTATTATTATTATTAAGTTGGCCTGTATGATGTATGTATGTAGCGGAATCTTTGAGCATAATGTTCAGTAAATTTCCAGAAGTTTAATAAATTTGAAACTTGTCACATGTATCAAGGACCGATGACAATGGAACAATTTGATAACAGTTTTCCATTATCCTTATAAGCAAAATTCTGTAAAAAGCAGATATGTTAATAAAAATCCAAGGAATTCAAATGCCGCTTTACGAACACCGAAACTACAAGCCTCTGTAGCTCAGTGGCAGAGCACTGGTCTTGTAAACCAGGGGTCGTGAGTTCAATCCTCACAGGAGTCTGATTGTGGTATACCTTTTTTTATTTTTTTTAACACGCTACTGTTAGCTTGGCCTGCATGTATGTATATGTAACGGAATCTTTAAGCATAATTTTCATAAATTTCCAGAGGTTTGATTAATTTGAACCTTCGCACACGTATCAAGGACCTATGGTAATGCAATAATTTGTTAACAGTTTTCCGTTATCCTTATTAGGACCGCTAGGATTGATAAAGTCTTTCATAGATTCTCTGTAGAGGAGTAAGAGATATACTCGTACAGCAAGCGCGCGATCTGGTAGTCACTTAACTACAATGCTCAAGCATAACTCATCAAACGTACCATATATCAAGTAAATATGAGATAGACCTACTGTGATACATGGGATTGCAGACTGTTAGATTCTCAACCACTCCATCTAGGTGCCAGACGTTTCAAGAGTTTGGGTAAATGTACTCCGCTAAAACGTTATATTGATTTCTCTTAATGTCGATTGAACAAGTGTAAGGCTTCAAACAAGGGGAGATAAGTGTATCTAATGCCTCTTCATTCCCCGTGCTTTCATTCTTTATGCACCCTCTTCAGTGTATTAAAGTATTCGAGGCCATTGGTTGTTAGGGAAATTGTGTTAGAAGGAACATTGCTTTGATGTCTAAGATATATCAGCTGTTGGGTACTCTATCCACGTATCTCAATCGTCAAACAACCAGCTATACGCGCTTTTCTTTAATGTCCCCCTCCCCTTTGATTTTTTGAACGGATCAATTCAAAAATTAAAATTTGCGGTAATGGAATTGATGAGTGGATACCATATTTTAGAGTAAACTTGACAGAAGAAAATGTCAAGATCTTGGATAAAAAATTTATGAAAACGGGGGTCTTGTGGTATATCATTTTGAAGCTCCTGACGTGTACTTTATAACCCTAGAATATAAAGTCAATACATTTACCTACCAGAAAATGGTGGTACATTTAGTTTCGTACACCGTTTGCTTCAAATAGCCCCATAAAAAAGTCTAAAGGTGTCAAATCCGGCGAGCGAGCTGGCCATTCCACATGACCTCGACGGCCAATCTAACGACCGGGGAAATTGTTATCTATATAATTCTTAGCTTGTCTGTAGTATCGAATTCATTAGGATTCGCTACGACGATTTATGTTATAGAGGGTCAATAGTTCTTTCCAGCGTATCCAAATACAGTTACCTGGCTAAAGTTTGTTCGAGGCCCCACAATATGATTTCCCAATATCCCAGTCCAAACGTTAATTTTTTGTGAATATTGAGTATGAGTTTACCGGAAGACGTGAGGATTGGTTCACTCCAATAACGACAATTTTGTCTATGCACATTACCGTTGAGAAAAAATGTACATTCATCACTAAAACAAATATTTTGGATATACGTAGGATGCCGTGCAATGGTTTCCGTCATAGTCCCGCAGAATTCTGTTCTTCGATCAGTTAAAAAGTCTCCATCCAGTAGAAGGACAAACCTCACATACATTCGTGATGGAGGAAGTAGACTGTTGGGGATTTACTATGATATCACCAATTATTTGAACTTGCTTTTCTCCCGGGATGGTCGGATGACTTGGGGACATTTTGTTGTTTACACTACCAGTAGTTGTAAATTTAGATACAATTTTCCACAGATAGGACGATTCGGGAAACGATCCTTAAACATCCTTTCGGTCCCGTGAAAGTTGCGCGTCGCACCATAAATAAAAATCGCTTTGATTTTTTCTTCCAATGGACGAGAATTGAGCATTTCAAAAATAGTTCAAACAGTATCTACTCGTAGCACTAAAACCGAAAACTAAATAAGTATATTTTGACTGTACAATGATGTTTGTTTTCATATTGATATACTTGTCACTATCAACAAAAATAATAAAACAAGTTTTTATCGCTGTTGCTGTGGATACGGCAGGGAATTACAATTATTTGTAGAGATATGCATGTTAGTGGGTCTGTGTTCAAGTAACTATTAAATGTACCACCATTTCGTAGTAGGTGAAGGTATTGACTTTATGTTCTAGGCTCATTAAGTACTCGTCAGCAGCTTCAAAATGATGTGCCGCAAGACCCCCGTTTTCACATATTTTTTTTACATTTTCATCTGTCAATTTTAATCTAAAATATGGTATCTACGCATCAATTTCATTACCTCAAGTTTTAGTTTTTAAATTGATCGGTTCAAAAAATCAAAGAGGATGGGGACATTAAAGAAAAGCACTCTATATGAGAATATAGCTACAGCACCATCTTGGAGATACTAACCTTCTGAAAATAGATCTGTGATTATGGAGGAGAGAAGAGACAAAGCTGTGACAAGTTCTCATTGCGTGGTTTTAAGTTCATCCCGGATAAAATATTTCGGACGCGCGAATATCTATCTATCTACTCGCGTCTATACGTTAATCAATAAATTGGCACATTGAAATTTTACAAATTTTATCATGAAAGGCAATTTCCAATACATTTTTGGAGAAAACTTACCAACTATATTCCGGGTGTTTGAAATTCGACTCTCACCATTGGAATCCCAGAACCGGTAAGAGATACAAAGTCGGTTAAATAGGGGCAAAGTTGAATGTTCAAGTAATTAAGAAAATAACACTTATATTGCTTCGCAATAACGAGTTTTTCCGAAGATGGAAGGAACTGAGTTTTTCCAATATCATTTCTATTTTCTCATGCCTTGACCTGAAATGGGACTTCAAAATAAAAAATACATTGAAACTGCTACTGTTTCTTCTCTACAAGGTGGCATAATTAGAATTTCAATACGACGTTTCGTCTGTTGTCAACAACAACTTTATTTTTTCTTATAGATGTAATATTGCATTTCTACACAGGTGAATAGAGTTTTTAATTCTGATTATAAAAATGTATATGTCATAGAATGACTTCATGGAACCTCAGTTACTTCCTAAGTAGGCCTGGAAATTATCAAATAGTCATTTGCTTCGTAATATCATCAGCCCAGCATTCCTACAGTTTTTATGACATAGGCACCTGCGAGTAGTCCATATTTTCGGTTTTAATGATGTGTTCTTGAGCATATCATGACATGAACTGATATTATAAAACCTCAAATGTCCAGAAAAGTAATCTTCCTGTAGTTGGCCATCGAATGAAGAACAACCTAATACTAAAGCTTGTTTCTATTATCTATAAATACATATTATGTGAGTGATGAAAACAGTTTGAAGTAAATAACAGCCTTGATGATGCAGCAGCCTCCTAAGCACCTTAACTATTTGCTCGATCATATCATAAATTGGTCAATTTTACGAGACGGTGACGACGATCTCAGGCGTTTTTCGTATTTTCTATAAAATTTGTCTCTTAAAGAACTTTTTTTTGTTATTTTTGGATATACTTTCCGCCCTCAAAATATTGACATGACTTTCTATATGTAAATCCCGTAAAGACGATTTTAGATTGATCTTCCATAGTCCAATCACAGAATAAGATGCAAAAATTTTCGAGTAAGCTTCCTCCGAACTTCTTCCCAAACCTCATCATAAGTGCATTCCAGCTAAAAGTGCACCGTTCTGAAAAATAGATCAGAAATTTCATCATTCCCTCTAACTTAACTTTTATTACTTCTCGGCTCTCTCGTGCCTTCATATTTATCATAACAATAGAAAGTCGATTGTGACAGTCAAAAGTTTGTTCGGAAAGTAATTTTTCAATTGGCAACTTTGGAGAAGTGAGCGCCACACAGGAATTTCAGTTCGCTTCCTGCCGGTAACTTCCAGGACTCGATTTTTAAGGTCGTTTCATAATCTTTTATCTTTTCCACCGATCGGTAAGAAGCAACGAGTTCGAATAGGACTGGGAAAATGAAACTACTTACTTATTGAATACTTATAACTCAAGTTTGGTTACCACGGCTGCCTCGTTCAAAGTACAGATACATATAAATATTTGTATTGGTGGTATTAGTTGAAACTATTACTGATCTCAGTTCACGCCCGACTAGCAAAGTAGTGCTGTAAGCTTTTAGTAAAAGACCCGTTCAGCCATAAAAGATCTCTATTGTTGTTGCCTGAAAACCAAAATGCTGGCTTAATGTTGTGTGGAATGCAAATTTGCTTTCTGCATCATATTTGCTCTACAATGAGGTATTTAAAATATTCTTATAGCATAGTTATACAACACCTTATAGGTCAAATTTTTAACTGTTGTATAAACGTTTATACAACTATCTTATACGGCATATTTGCACGTTAGTCAAAATGGTTGTGTTGTGGCATCCATGGTAACGTTTATAAAACAAACCAGAGCCTTGTTGTTTTGCTGTGCAAATTTATTACTTTAGCCAACAAATTGCTCCCAACGGAAGCACTTATGCAACTGTTGTTTAGTAACTGCTAAAGACTGTACATATGCAACAATATTACAACTTTTCTAGTGCCAAATTGCTGTGCTTGGCATACATTTGTTGCTAAATATGTTGGTATACAACTTCACCATAACCTAACTTTCTGCTGTTAGATTTTCGTTAAAATGCCATAACCAATGTTTTGAGACAAACAACGCATGCATATTGGTTCAACAGGTTTTACCAACTGTTCAAACAGAAGATATAGATCTGGTACAAATTCTGGGTAAATCATTCGACTCTGTCGGTATTTCATTTCAGACATTTGTCAATTATTGTTGTATAACACCTGTAGGCAATACCAAAATATTCTAATAAACTAAAGACAACATGGACGATGCCGTGATTATACACAACCACTCGCCATATTGGGCAAACATTTATTCCTCTATTTAGTATTAAATAATTATGTTTTAGTTTGAAATTACAGATATAAAGTGATAAACATTAGTGTAATTGTGTCTAAATATAGGATTTGTGAAAGATTTAACGCAGATAAGTTCAGTTTCTAGACATACTTTTGATCATCATTAAAATATGAATCAAATACGAAGCCCGTAGAAATTGCGTAACTACTTTGCACGATAATCACAATAAAATTTGCTGCGCAAGTAATTCAAGAGCCCTAGACGTTTATCATATACCTGTGCATGAAATTCACAATGACCGATATGTTTGTAAACATGATGACTGTAATCTGTTAGTTATATATTCCTCACTTCGTCTATACAATACATAAGAAATAGTTTGGTTGCAATAAAGTAAAATCACGTAACAGAATAGTTGTATAGTTGACAAAAACTGAATCTTGCACTGACGCAAATGTCCTATAGCTGCTGCAAGAAGTTTACACTTTTGTTGTATAACTGTTACCTTTAGCCGTTATACAACCTCTTAAATGGCTGAAGTGTCCTATTAGGTGTGTCCGTTCCGCTTGTATAGCTGTTCTAAGAGGGTTTTGCCAATATTCTTACAGTATACAATGCTGTGTAAGGAATACTGTATAATCATTCTTGCAACTCTAATAGGAGTGATAATTGTTAGTTGCGCGTTTAATACCCTCGTCACCACGAGACCGCTAGATGGCGTTGCAACGGAAACAGCGTTTTACTATTCAGGTCTAATTTATTTCTGCTACACTAATTTATAACACTTGCAACTAATTTGTAACAGATTTGTAACTATGTCGACTAGCCTATTATTACACATAAATTTCTCCTTTGCTGTCTACTGGCTCGACTGAGTGTCTACTATGACCAACTGCTTCTGCCATTTAGTCGCGTATTTATCCACCTATCGACGCGTTGAGACATGTTCTAGCCTTTTTCAGTCGTGAGGTTCCATGGAAGTAGTCTAGATGGCAGTATGTGTCTCCAGACGGCGCAGAATGCCAGCACGCTCCATACATGGTCGCGCAGTTCTGATTGCCTAAGTGTATGCTTTGCCAAGCGACTCCTCGCCGCTCAAGGTCTCAGATACGAAGTAGTTACAACATGTATATTAATTTGGCCAGAAGATCATGCAGTGAACATGAAAACCACATGATAATATACAAGTTTTACATGAATTCGAGAAGGTTATTATACAATAGAAGAAGCTAAGCCAGTATGTTTATATAGCAGTGTTTGTCGTTAGAATTACCAAGCTGTGGTGGACATTTTTGGATGGATTTGCGTGTCAAGTAGCCAATCACACTCAGTGTACTAACGTAGAGCAGGGCAGTAGTGTTAATAAATAATAATAAATTTGATGAGGCAAAATAAAACGAATGTAAATATTTATTAACATCACATCATACGAACACTTGATTCGTGATTTTAGAATGTGAAAAATGCAGAATCCGTGATTCTGAAACTCGTACAGCTTGCTTGAGCTCCACCAAGTTTTTTAAATAATTGTCATCCGAGCTGATTCTTTGCTGAAAGCCTAGTTTAGCATAATATGAAACTACAACAGAAATAAGTTCTTATCCCAGTATCTGATATCAATTACTTCTAGTTTCTTAGGATTCTTGAGATATATAACGTATTTTTAATATTATAGTCAGGAGCCTAAGTTCCAGGGCACCGCGGCTGCTATGAGGAGCTTAAAGAATCCGATTTTTGAACTGCCTAAGCTTAGTAGAACTGGGAAAAGCATTCTCAGGAAGATAACCTAAGTACAAAGGAGCGGTTGTATCGGCCAGTTGCAGATGTGTAACCAGGCAGCACTGCAAACATGTGAGCAGTACCTGAGGCTAAGCATTACCTGGGCCGTGTACAGAGTGAGGTCATGTTGGGAAACGTACTTCTTAGCC
This sequence comes from Acanthoscelides obtectus, assembly GCA_963669975.1. Lineage (NCBI taxonomy): Eukaryota > Metazoa > Arthropoda > Insecta > Coleoptera > Chrysomelidae > Acanthoscelides > Acanthoscelides obtectus. The sequence goes on from CAVLJG010000001.1 coordinate 106,269,493, forward strand.
CTAAAAAATAGCCTAGCTTTTTCCCACCAGAGGTCGCAATTGTCTAAATGTGTTGGTATCACGTCAAGTCCTTCGTGATCTGGACTTTGACCAGCTAAAATGAACGGGTATTTGGTAGAACACGGCCATCCATTGAAACCGGATGAGCGCTAGGTTGCTTTTTGTTAGTGCAGTTCTGGGTTTAAACTGTACAAGACTGTTGCGTCCCCAGGGCTCTCATCCGAGAGGAATTTGCTGCTGGTCTTCTTTACAGGCAGAATTCCTCTGAATTCCTGCATGTAGAGTGCTGTCGTCATCAAAGATGTGGATTGGATTGATCGTACAGTAACGGAGGTCATATTAACAAAAGAGGAACTGTGTCGAAGCCAAGACCGATCCCTGGGGAACACCCGCATTGATATTGTGGGAGAGGTGTTAAAAGGAGTCCTTTTTCAAGTTGGCAACGTTTCGGAGTTTATTTTCC